>LPNX010973037.1:705105-851375 GCA_001517045.1 Pseudotsuga menziesii
CTCCATGGATGTGGCCACATAAAGTAGGAAATCACGGCTATAATCCGGGGGACTAATCACTGGGGCCGATGCTAGGGCTTGCTTAAGTGCATCAAAGGACTCTTGGGCTCACTCATCCCAATAAAAGGGGGTGTCCTTCTTCAAGAGACGCATGAAGCCTCTAGTCAAATTGGCAAAGTTGACAACAAATCTTCGTAAGAAGTTTGCCATGCCTTGCAAACATTGAAGATGATGAATATTCTTCAGGGGAGACAACTGAAGTATTGCCTCAACCTTCAAAGGGTCGACTCTTATGCCCTCTTTAGACATGATGAATCCCAACAAATGACCTGACTTCACACAAAATATGCACTTATGAGGATTTAATCTAACCGAATAGTGACGGCATCTTTCGAATACCGATCTCAAGTGATAGGGATGACCCATTCTCATACAAGAATGAGCAGCAAGGTCATCCAAAAATACTTCGATAACTGACTTGAGATCGTGGAAGATCAAGGTCATTGCCCATTGAAATGTAGCTCCATCGTTTTTAAGGCCGAAAGGCATTTTTCGATATGCAAACGTTCCCCAAGGACAAATAAATGCAGTATTATGTTAGTCATCAGGTTTAATCTGTATCTGATTATATCCAGAAAAGCTGTCCATGAAGGAAAAGACCTCGCTACCCGCATACTCATCCAAAATATGATCAATAAATGGTGTGGGGAAATTGTCCTTAGGACAGGCGTGATTCAAATCGTGGAAATTAGTACATATGCGGATCGCTCCCTTCTTTTTATCCACCGGAATGGTGTTTGAAACCCACTTAGTTAAGGGAACAAGATAGATGAAACTGACTTTCAACAGCTTCTCTATCTCTGCCTTAATCACGGGTGATTTCCTAGGATTCACCGCACACAAACATTGTCGAACAAGCTTAGCATTGGGGTAAGTCTTAATCTCGTGCTCAACAATACGAGGGTCAATACCTGGCATCTGATCGTAAGACCAAGAAAAAATATCACGAAATTCCTTAAATAGCTCGATGTATTCTAGAATCTCAGCATGGGAACATTCTGCCCCAATATAGACATTCTCTATTGTTCTAGGATCGCGAGAGATGTTGATAGGAATCGTTGAAGATATGTTAGCCATGTTTCCATCAGCCATCTGACCAGGAGAGCTTAATGGAACCATAGGACTACCAATTATCTGACTAAGAATCGCCCTAAAATCCTCACGCTCCAAGCGGTCAAGCTCGGGGAGAAAGTACAATCTATGATGGATTTCCTCCCATGGTGGCTCAACTCTCAACATAGCCTCAATAATCGCTTCATTTGAAGGGAAAACCATATCAAGGCAGTCATGAGCATGAGAAGACTGTACTGCCCATGCTGGTAGCACATAAGGGTCCTCCTCCTTCGTCCGCAAAGAGGAAGGCTCTGCAACACACTTGAGATTAGCTTGATAAGCTATCATAGTTGTAGGCAATGACACGTCCGTCACGATGGGCTTACTCGGAGTACTTGGTGTAGGAAGAATCCAAGGATCTTCCATATGACTCGTGTGAAAAGACACCGATCTCATAGATGTCAAAGCCTCATTGGAACTAGATCCTATCATAAGGATTGGTGCAGGACAACTAAAGCTTCCCATGAGGGATGGATACATGCCTACACCCACACTCCCAGTTGATAGCTGAGAGTGTTCAATGATCGAGATCTAAGCTCCCGAAGATGCGGTAACAGATAGATTCTTGAATGTCATTTGATCAAGCGTTATGATCTTCCCATTATGTGGAAAGCATACAACACAGAACATAGAAGATACAACAACTTGCATACTGTACATCCAGTTCCTATCCAGCAAGAGATTGTAGTCAAGGGGCGCATCAACCACCTCGACCTCTATCGCAACGGTCTTCCCTCCCAAACAGACTTTAAGGGAAGGAAGGATGCCGTGCGGACTAAAGGATCTCCCATCGAACACAGTTAACATGGTCACTAATTTAGACAGCTCAAGGGAACCCAGACCCTTCCAACATGATAAAGACATCACATAAGCAGCAGTGCCTTCGTGAATCATAGTGCGCTTGACGGTCATATTAAGACATTCTACGTGAATCAAAAGAGACACATAGTAGGGCAAGCGAGGCTGAAGTCCTGCGGTTTCAAATTTAATCATGGAGGAAGAATCATCGTCGTTCACACCAAGGGAAGAAAGCAACGCCTTCCTTTGCGAAGGACAACTCTGAAGCACTTCCAATGCAGACATCGCACAAGGAGTGTGGCCAAAATCCTTGACAAATGAATAGTTTTGGGCGGCTCAGGCATTTGGATTGTGCCCCGAACGCTTAAGGACTTGCTTAGGAATGTGAGGTGCAGTCTCAGGTTTATCCATAGTTTTCTCAATACGCAAAGGGGACCCTGGTGGATCAGGCTCTTTACCTGGGCCGGGTTGTGACGAACCATAGTCTTTCGCATGGGTCACAACTTTCACAGCACGTACTATGTTAATGCAACCACGACCATTACCCTCCGGCGGATCTTGATCACCACTAGAATGGTCATGGGACCTCAAATTCATATTTTGATTATGCGGTAAAGGGTTAGTTAGCACAGCTGGGCCCTGTGCCAAGAACCTCGAGGCTTTCTCAATACGAGGGCACAAGTAAGTGAGGTGATCATCCTTACATAACTTGCAAGGGAACTTAACCTTACGTTTAGCTTGCTTACCCCCCCCCGGCATTGCGGCCGTTCTTGTCATTCCTATCAACATTCTCATTCTTATTCCCACCCTTATGATTGTTTTTACCCTTTTTTCTATTCCGTCCGGGCTGCTGGTTACCCTTTTGGTCCGATGATTGCACTGAAAGTACACTCACCATTTGGGCAGGTTGAGACGAAGCCGTAGCTTGTCCTGAAGCAAATTGGTTGATTGACAATTGATTAACTTGTTTTGCAACCGAATCCGCAGGTTTCACACTTGCACAACCCACAATGCCATCGACATGTGGTCCAGGTTTGACTTTGGGGTCGAAACTGGAACGTGGAGCATTGGGAATAATCTCATATAACAAACCAGACTGAGCATAGATCAAGTCCAGTTCTTGCGTCCCAAAAATCACTTGTTCCTCATTCTGCACTCTGGATGTGGAAACATCCTTCGCTATATATGGCAATAACGATTTGAGGAACCATTCGAGGAGGAACTCCGACGGTATAAAATCTTTAATTAACCTCTTCCGTCTACGCCACTCTTGAATATGATCTGAGATATGTTTGGCTTTATCTTGCCGAAATGTTGACAAGATTTTAGTACCGACGTCATAACACATTGGTAGGTGGAAATGGTTAAGAAAAGTCATCGCAAGGTCGTCGAACAAAGCGAATGCTCCCCTAGGTAGCGCTATGTACCATTTCACGGCAGACCCTGTAAGAGTGCGCTGAAATTGTTGTAAACGGACGGAATCCTGATGTAAGGAATTCGAAGAGCACCATAGGTGAAAAGTAGTAACATGTTCGCTTGGATCCTCTCTCGGTTTGCCCTCGAACTTAGGTATGTCCGAGGGAAGCTTAGTAGGGATAGCCGGCCAAGCCGGGTCATGAGATACAGGATCGTTCGTCAATCTCGACAATTCAGGAAGATTGAGCGTCGCGAGGAAAGGGAGCCTAGGATGATGAGGTCGATGGACCGCTCCCTGATTCATATAGGTCTAATTACCACATGGCCTTGGCCATAGTGTCCTCCTCCCGTATGACTCGTATAGGGTGGTGTGGAAGCACCATAGTGTGGTGGACCGTGACTAGTAGGTGCTACGAAGCCGTAATTAGGAGAGTAAGTAGGTTGTTGATACCCGCCCCCATAAGGTGAAGAACCCTGTCCATACTGTGTCCCATAATAGGGTCCATAAGTCATCACATGCGATGTCCCATGGGACACTCCATAAGTAGGAACATACATTCTGGAAGTAGGAATGTGACCTCTAGAAGTATGAGCATGAACTCCCAAAACAACGAGCGGTATATGAAGCTGAGACATAATTGGTCTAGTAACCGCAGTATGGACATAACTCGTAGCAACGTTTTGGCCTGAAGGACCACGTGAATAAGGTGGAGGGTGAACATTTGAAGAAGTAGGGACAAAGGACGGAGGGACCTAACTAATAATGTATGTACTATTCCCTATCGTCACCCATCTTGGGTTTGGTATCCTAATAGGATCACTAACCCTAGAGCTAGGAGGAATATGTGATGTGACTTCCACCACCGAGATGGAAGGTGCAATGTGACTAGTGCTCCCAAACCTCTCTACATGGTAAGAAATGAGAGTGTCCCCAGGCATGGTGTTAGGCTCGAAATCGAATTCGACATGAAATTCCAAATCATGTGTGGGAAAGCCAGACGTAGCATAACTGCCATAGCTAGTGCTTGCGGGTTCAAAATGAGTCTCGGCATCCTCCGGCATTCCATACCGGTAATGCATCAATGGGGAATCAACCCTAGAGTGAGTAGGTCTATCATGAAAGGTTCCTATCTCATAAATCACAGGCCCTAACTCAGCCAAGTCGGGCGAAGGATCGTAGGTAGGAGTAAACTCCCCATCATCTACTCGAATGGGAGAAGGTGGTTCAGGAATACTTTCCACATGGTCTCCCATGGTGTGTGAATCAATGTGTGAAATAGTCTGCCTATACTATCTAGGTCTCTCTCCCAAAGGAGGAGGAGAAGTAGAAGGTGGAAGTCCTGCTAAACGACAAGAACAACGCAGAGCCACACCCGAATCCACAATGACTCAAAAAATAAAAAATACTCTCTATTTACGCAAACCCTAAGCAATCTATCGTGCATAGAGCAATCACTAATAAAAACTAAAGCCAAATGCAAGCAAACAAGGGCTGGATAAGTGAGCTCCCGAATGAAGCAGGTATGTCTCGCCTAGGAGAGGCTTGAGACTCCCATACACAACAAGTGGAGGTACGTAACCAATTATTGTGGCCCTTAGCTTCAACGCGTAAAGCGACTGTGTTGTTCAACCCCAACTTGGTCGGGACACCCGCAGAATAACCCCTACAAAGTACCCCCTCGATATCCTAGGTAAGGCCACTAAGGTCACCTTAATATAATCAATGCTCAGGTGGACAGTCGCAGGCGGGATTGACCGTATGGGCAAGGTAGCAAAGCCCAAAACTCTCGAAAGAGCCCCCAGATATGAATACAATCCTGGAAATATCTCCGGTGCTACTCAGTTATGATTAGGGGTCATCCCAATCAATAACCGCTCACACTGCCTCGTGCTTAACTCCCTTTTGAGAGGAGGATCCTGAGAAACACTGGTTATACCAAGGATTTCACACACTCACCTAGACAGAGACATAAATGTTGTTGTTTAGTGGTCTTGGAGAATTTACTCACAATGAACTATTCCAAGACCCTAAAATCTAAGCTTGTTGGTGCACCCTAGAAAAGAAAAGAGTGTAGTTCATTTTAATTTAGCGTTGATTTTAATTGGCTTTATTACTCAAAAGAGGGATATGACCGTGCAACTAATGGTGTTATGACACAACATGAAGTAAAATGCACACCTAACAATCAATGCAAATGCATTGTGTCCATGAAAACAGGGTATGCTACTACGTGAAATGCACAATTTTTCTTCAAATGATGAATGCAAGTTTTCCTATATGAAGTCCTAACTAGTACTCCAAAGCAAATCTAGTGCAAGTACAACGCAAAATGCAAAATGCAATGCATAATGATAAGCAAATGTTTTTGTATTTTTTGAAATAAAATGAGATACAAAATGAAAAAGAATGATTCTACGACCCCTAGACTCTGCAAGCACACTTAGACAACACTCAAGCAAAGCACTAAGGTAAAAGAACTCTAATGCACTAATCCCAAACAAAAAATAAAAAATGCCATGACAAGAACCTTCCTAAAAAAAATAAAAATTTAGCCTAAAAAAACTTCTCTGGTCAGAAACAGAGGTATAAATAGACTTAGGCAGTGCCAAAGGAGACTCAACAATCATCAAACTTCACTTAGAAACCCTTTAACTTCCACTAAAAGGAAAAACTAAGGGTATACACGACTGTTCGCAATAAACCCGCGTGTATACACGAAAATCGCAGAGAAGCCTGCGTGTATACGCGATTGTGAGTTAAAAACTCATGTACAGGAAGAAAGGTGCATAAAATCAAGGCAAACAGACAAGCTGAGACAAACTTCACACCAATCAGACACTACCAGGCAAACATACCCCCTGACCCGACACAGAAACAAGAGAGAAAGAGCAATTCAAATTCATTGAATGCCGATAAAAGAACCCCCAAAGGAGAACTACTAAGAACTCCCCAGCGGAGTCGCCAATTCTGTTACAGAAAGAAATTCCTATGGCTTGGGGTACCACAACAGACAGCTTGACTCCATAAATCAATCTTTTCCAATATGCAATAGAAATTAAATATCTAACACTGAAGGATTAGACCTCGTACCTTATTCCGGACGGTTGAAGTAGATCCTCGTTGAGCTTTCCAACTTTAGCTTGAATTGATAAATTACTTCCTCAACAAGTAAACAATACAAGCATACTATATACCATGGTGTTAGATCTATTCTAGCATATATAATCAACAATGTATAAGCATTTGAAATAATCGCATGGATAAAATATTCATTCAAACACACATTATTGGACAGGAAAATATATTTCTATTAATATAAATCAGAGATTACAATAGATACAACCTCTGACGACACGTCTGTGAACTGGAGAAACTGAATCCCCCACTTGGGCCTCCACCACCTCAATCCTCCATCTCTCGATAGCAAGCTTACAAGCAAAATGCAAGCTTGGGAAGAACACACTAGTGCTCCAAGGGACAAAGGGATGCAGACTCAAGCATAAGTTCCGCCAACAATGGACTATAGTTTCTTTGCTCTCAATTCTCTCATATGCCTTCAATGTACCATAGAGTTCCTTATATAGCTTTTCAAAGGGGTAATGAAAGGTCGAATTAGAGCGATCTCAAGGCATAGGGAAGGCCAGGAGTCAAGTGAGTCGGATCCATGTCAAGGAAAACTCCAAAAGGATTTGGATTTTTGTACACATCCCGATGTATGCGGTTTTAGGGGTCAAACCCTCGTATATACGCGATTAAGGGATTAAAAGTCGCGTATATAATTTTTCACATGTTTTTAGGGATGATCAAGGAAACATCAAAGGACAAAAAATGGTCCATGGGGTCTAAGGAGTCTGCAGCGAGACAGGGGAAGGCCATACAAAGTGTGATTTACCCGGAGTGGTAAAATCAGCTATACCACTCCATTAAATTCCCTCAAATCCCAACCCATATATAAATAGTAGAGACTTTATTCTTATTTTGAGTATTTAACTACCACTTTGCACCATCAAATGCTTACCTCTTCTTATGATTACAAGAAATTCAAATGCACGACAAGAATGAACACACTATTATAGGAATGAACAGGTTGTTACAACAACGATCACACTACTATAGGAATGAACACACTGTTATAGGAACATTCACGCTACTACAAGAACATTCACCCTGTTGCAGGAAGAGCACATTGCTATAGGATAAATGATGTTGCTACAAGATTTCCACAAGATAACATTGCTCCTCAAAATTGAATGCAGAACTCTAATTTGGTTGTTCCACTTGATGGAACTGACATCTAACTATTCAAGATCGATCTTTGAATCCTCATACCAACATTCTCTCGGCCCTATCAAACGCTTGAATAAAACTCATCCCTACAATGGAGCATTAATAAATGTCAAATTCTGAACTAAACCAATTCAAAGCGATGATGATGACTGTAGAATGAGTTAACTAGCACAATTTCAAATGGATGAGTAGTAAAATAAAATAATGCATTCCAAATAGGAAGATCAACTCCTTTGTTGAATTAAACCACAGAGACCGATTACATTAAACATTCCCAAGAACACTATGCAATGATATTCGAGCATAATAAGATCATTCAAATTAATGGATTTTGAACATAATCCTTCCTCTTAAATCAAATACATAGTAATCAAAGTTTGGGAATGAACATGCCTAAGTTTCTCAATAATATTGAGTAGTTTCATTCAAATATTGACCATCTCCAATCCAAACTTCAAAAGGATTTGAGTTTGGATTTTATTACAACCATTAAATAAACGAGATCCAAAACAACAGGATCGTACTTTCTATTTTCAGTAAAAGAAAGACTAACTCACCCTATTTTCACTCAACTATTAAGTGAATATGACTCAACTATTAATTGTACTTTATTAATGTTGAACTAGATTGTTGAAATTTGGTGTTGTCATTGATGTCAAAGATTGATGTCAAACAAACAAGATGGTTGTTATGAAGGCTTGAAGCTAGTTTCAAGAAATATATAAAATTGTATGCACGTCTTGCAGTCTGCTAGATCCATTAGGTAATGGTTCTCTATATACATGAAGCTAATTCGAAGAAGTATATAGAGATTAAGTGTGCAATATTTGGAAGTGTGGAAACCCCACCAAGACGTATAAGTCATATGTACAGATACCACCAAGTCATTAGAATCAAGTGCACAAAACCCAACAAGGCTGAACTATCAATAAGGTATACGCTAACGTAATATGGAATGAGGTGGTTAACTTGATCAATAAGTAAGGGAGTTGGGGAATCACCGAGTCAAAGAAATACCAACTTGTGGAGACATCTCTTGAGTAAGAAGACTATAAATAAGCATGAGATGGAAGTATAGATGCAAGCTTGAAGATGAAGAAGATGTGATATTTTGATTTCGAAAGTTTCTAAATCTGGGGTATCAATGACTCGTTGATATAGAAGAAGTTTATACAACAGAGAGTCAATTGTGCAAAAGAAATGAAGAAGAAGAACATATAGTGTGGAAATTAGAGTTATGCCCTGCACCATGATGTGTGACGAGAATAAACAGTAAATGATAAAAATCATAGAAGTATCAATGTGTTGAAAACGTAGATCACATATTCCAGAATCGACAAAGCATGTAGGTTGCATAAATCACAGATCACAGATCACAAAATTAACAAATAGTTGTAGATCGTAGAAGACACAGACTACAGATCGTAGAAGGTGCAAAGTGTGCATATCACAGATCTTAGAAGATTTATACGCAGATCAAAGAGGACGTAGATCACAAATCAAAGAAGACACAGATCACATATCAAAGAAGAGGCATATCGTAGATAAATAGAGTTGTAGTTTTGTTACAAACATATTCATTTCAAGGTGGAAGGAAGGGGAGAGGATAGGAAGTTGTAGCTTCCTTCCAGTTGGTGCTAGAGAATACATAAAAGGGAGTTGGTGCTTCCATTCAATTGGTGCTGCAGAACAGGAACATGATATTGTGGTCTTCAATAAGGTTGGTGCCTAAATACAACAAGTTGGACTTGCACAATAGGACTGATATCTATTTAGGTTGGTGCCTAAATCCAATAAGTGGGTGCTTGTGTAGAATATTGAAGTCCTTACATGTTGGTGCTTGCAATCAGGTTGGCTCCTGAGTGAGTTGGTGCTCATGTTTTGGAGATTGGTGTCTCCCATTGTAAACATAAATTGTATATATATATACAAATTATTTGTGCAATGGTGTCTCTTATTGTTTGAGTAAAACATAAATTGGTGCATAATTTGTTTGAAGTAAAAATTTGTATAATATGTACTTTATAATGATTCACCCCCTTCTTAATATAAATAAGGATTCCAACAATTTGTATAAGAGTAGGTGTCTTCATTAACAGTTTAACCATTGGAAGATAAATCTTTACCTAGAAATGGACAAGATGCAGGAAGGATTGTCCACTGATAGAGCACCAAGATTCGATGGTTCAAATTATACTATCGAGAGAATAAGGATGGAGGTATATCTGTAATCACTTGGAGTTGACATCTAGCAGTTGGTTGAAAATGGCTACAATGCTCCTATAGCCACTCCAGTTGATGCAACCAACATAAGACAATTTGAATATAATGAAAGGGAGTGAAATGCAATACTTTGTGGTCTGGAAGATTCTAAATTTACCAAAGTCATGTAGTGCACTTCAACCAAGTAAATTTAGGATAGGCTAAAGAACACCTATGCGGGAGATGAAAAAGTAAAAAAGGTTAAGTTGAAAATTTTTTAATCGCATTTTGAAACTCTACAAATGAAAGAGGAAGAAAATATTACAGCCTATCTTCTTCGGTTTGATGAGATTGTAAATTCTATCAAATCACTTGGAGAAAACATCGATGAAGAATTAGTCATGCAAAAAATATTGAGAACCTTTCCACCTAGATTTAATTCACAAGTATCATTCCTAGAATATAGAACTAACCTCGACAAGATAACAAAGGATGAGTTGCATGGGTTTCTTACTGCATATGAAATGAGGACTGAAAAGGAGAATCCCTCGAAGCAACTTTCAAAGCCACAAAGAAAGCAAAATGTAGCAATAACGAACATAAAAAACCCATTTGATGTGTCAGATGAAGGGGAAGCAAATTTTGTGAGAAAGCTAAAGAGGGGACATGGAAAATATAAAGGTAAGCTACCTTTTTAAGTTCTTTGAATGTGGTAGAGTAGGCCATTTTTCCTCCAAGTACCCTTCTAAAGAAAGCAGAGATAGTGATAGTGATGAAGAACTTGATAATAAAGAACAAAGGAAGGTATACTAGAAAAGTAGGGTTGAAGGAAGAAATAAGTTTCCTAAACAAAGGAAGAGGCTATATTCCAAGAAAGACAATAGTTCATTCGAAGAAGATGAGCGTTATGGTAGTCCAAGATAAGTAATTTTCATGGCTTTTATTAAGGACAAAGACTCGAAGGATGAATACAATTGCTGCCTTTTTATCAAGGAAGGATCATCAGATGAAGAGACAAACACAATTCAATAAAAAACATTAAGAAATCATTCTTATAATGGAACTTATATCTCACCTTCAAAATCTGAAGCAGAAGTTGGATCAAACAGTGTAGAAGGAATCTTCAAATCTAAAGATGAAGGAAATTGCAGAATTTGATTGGGAAGGTGAACTGATGAGTGCTTTGGAAGAATTAAAGAAGTCAAGAAGGAACACCAAATCCTTAAAAAGAATTGTTGTCAAAAGTAGAAGAACAATCCAAGGAGGCAAAGGCCACTCAATAAACATTGGTGAAACCGATGAGTAAGAAGGAAAGAGAGCTTGAAAGAGAACTAGATTGCACACTAAAAGAAGTAAAAAGACTTGAAGAAATAATCTTGTGCTGGAAAAGTCACTGGAAGAAACAAAAGGGAGAAATGAGATGCTAGTAGAGAATCTTGCACAAAAAGATATGTATATTTCTCACTTCAAGGGTGAAGTGGCTGAAATGAGAAAATAAAAACAATCTTTTTGAGAGTTAAAATCAACTCAAGGATGAAATTCCAAATTGTGCAAATCCAAGAAGGTCCGAAATGTGTTTTGACACAAAAACTGAAGTGAAATTCAACAACAACACATCAATCTTGGATGAGATAGTAAGTAGTCATAGGTATCTAGAAGATAATACAAGTCTTGGCTATGATAGAATGGTGGAAAAGGTTTGCGCCAACAATTACGTTTTTGTTCCAAAATAGCCAATTACATTTCAGAAGAGGTCTAATATACCTTCAAAATGAGTTGGAGTCATGTATGCACATTCTTTCAGTTATACGAATAAATATAGTACAATTAAATGCTTGAGACGTAGTTATATTGGCCATATAGTGAAGTATTGTCATACTGTAAGATGTTATGCCTACGATGGTTTTTGGATAAGGCTCAAGATTGTCTAAGAACAATGAGACAAACATTAAGAAATGTTTCATATAACATTGGCATAAACATATGGAGGGGAAAATAAAGTAGCCTTAGACAACATCAAAGAGGTTGTGCACACAACAAAAAATGGATAAAAAAGCTCCTCAGGCATGCACAACTGAAGTAAATGATACAGGTCCCTTTCAAGCAACAAACTTTTCTTCCTATCTTGCTGATCTCAAAAGTCTTGAAGAAGATGCTTTGAATTTAACAAATTATTTATTAAGAATTCAAGGGAAGTATCAATAAGCACTGTAGCTAGAATATTTAGTTGCATAAATATTACATTCATTTAAGGCGTGATTTCTAAAGGCAGGAGAAAACATATTCATATCAAAAAAGAATTGCAATAACAATATCAGTGGATATATAGTCATTTCTTTAGAATATTTTTTTTTGGATTGCATGATTGTATTATTGATCACATACATGCGTGGATATATAAAACTAATAAGAATTTGAATTATTAAGATATTGTCACTACAAGAAGTAAAAATTACTCATTCAACTTACAAATTTTGATTTCTGAAGCTCAAAATACATAGAAAACAACTAGGCCATAAGTGGCATAAAAGACAGTTCATATAAGGATCTTGTTGCAAAGAACGAACAACAACAACAATGCATGAGCTTTAATAGGCATACTAGTTCACAAAATTGGTTCCTCTTCAAAACAAGTGCAATATAGACATAAACCCTTAGGTGCTTACAATCGAAGCTCAAGATCTAATGAAGACTCCTAAGATTGTGTAATTAGACAAAGTTCAAGATTTGATGAAGATGGTTATGTAGTGTTGAAACAATCATTCGATTGCACAAACTGGTGACGCGATGGAGATTGTTATAAATTGGAAGCCGATATAAATTGGTAGAAGATGAGCTCCTGTGAATACTAGTTGGTAAGGTTGACATTGCTATGAATCTATTGTAATTGGAACAAGGTTTGCTTCTGCTACTGCTCTAATTGTTCAACCCAATCCTTCAAAACCACAATCTTCTGCGCATGTCTCTGATTCACTCAAGATTAGGCATACCACCCCTCTACATATGTTTACTTGATTTGAGACATACGACCCTCCGAATTTTTTGTGAACTCCTGTCACTGGGAATGGACTGACTTAGTAAGCCTAGGAATAAGTACATTGACTTGTTGAAGAGAACTAGCCATTATGATGGAAGAAAACAATGATTGAAAACAGGAAAGGTTGATGGCTGTGTATATGGCGAATCAACTCATAAATAGATTGGAAGGTCACCAACTTGCACACTTCGAAGCAAGTGAAGGGAAACACAATTGGAGTGCATTTATGGCTAAATTGATGAACAATACATGTCAATTAATTAAGAGGTTTGCACTCAAAGAACAAATCTTACTAAATCACACGAGTACATGGGTCATAAATGACATATCGTACCTTGGGAAATATGATTGCATCAAGTATGTCAAATGCACGCTGAGCAATGAATGGAAATATGTGCGTTCACATGTGAATTTAACGACACACATCTAGGAAGACTCTGTTTTGAAAAATGTGACAATATGTGCGAAATCACATCAATGAAGACGTGATTAGTAGGCGACAAAACCATTGATTTGAAATTGGTAAGTGACACATAAATACTCATCTGCTACATGGCAAAATTTGGAGCAATAATTGAGAAGAAGATGAATTGAGAAGCATGAATCCAGGGGGAGTCTAGTACACATGAGGAGAATCCCTTTTCCATTGATGTTAAAGGGGGAGAATGGATAAATAAGAAATGCTGAGAGATATGACATAAGTGACATTTGCACAAAAATCAGAAAATCAAGGTGGCATGTTTATAGGGGGGTGAACTTTAATTTATGCGCATATGAAGAAGAGATCACACTTAGGTGGAGCTAAGTTTTCATTAAGTGTTGAGATCAATGTGAAAAGGGGATATTGTTGAACTTTGGTGTTGTCATCGATGTCAAATATTGTTGAACAAGATTGATTTCAATCAACAAGATGAAGACTTAAAGCCAATTTGAAGAAATATATAAAAGTGTATGCAAGTCTTAGTAGTGTGCAAGATCCATCAGGTAATATTTCTCTATATATTAGAATCCAATTTGAAGAAGTATATAAAGAATAAGTGTGTAAGATTTGGAAGTGCACAAATCCCACCAAGACGTAGAACTCATATGTGTAGATACCACCAAGTCATTAGACTCAAGTGCAGAAAACCATGCAACGCTGAATTATCAATAAGGTATACACTGACAAAACATGGAATGAGGTGGTTAGTTTGACCAAGAAGTAAGAGAGTATGGGCGTCACCAAGTCAAAGAAATCCCAACTTTTTGACACATTTCGTGAGCAAGAATATTATAAATAAGCAAGAGATGGAAGTATTGATGCAATATTGAAGACGAAGAAGATGCGATATTTTGATTTCCTAGGCTTCTAATTCTAGGGTATCAATGGCTGATTGATATAGAAGAAGTTTATACAATAGAGAGTCATTTTCAGAAAAGTAATGATGAAGAACAACATACAGTGTACAAACTAGAGGGATTCCCTACACCATGATGTGCGGTGGGAATAAACAATAAATGATGCAGATCACAAAAGTGTCAAAATGTTGAAGACACAAATTGCATATTTTAGAATCGACACAGTGTGCAGATTATAGAAATTGTATATCACATAATTGACAAAGAGTTGTAGATTGTAGAAGATGCAGACCACAAACCATATAAGGTGTAAAGTGTGGATATCGTAGATCTTAGAAGATGCAGATGTAGTTCAAAGAGGACAGAGACCACATATCAAAGAAGACATAGATCATAGATCACCAAAGTTACAAATTTTTTATAAACATATTCATTTTAGCGTCGTAGCAAGGGGAAAGGATAAGAAGTTGTAGCTTCCTTCCACTTGGTGCTGGGGAATACAAAAAAGGGACTTGGTGCTGAAGAACCAGAAGAGGAGATTATAGGCTTCAATTAGGTTGGTTCCTGACAATAACAAGTTAGATATTACGCAATAAGACTATTATCCATTCAGGTTGGTTCTTGAAGCCAACAAGTTGGTGCTTTCGCAGAAGATTGAAGTACTTACAGGTTGGTGTCTTTAATTAGATAGTTGGTGCTTGCAATCGGGTTGGTTATTGAGAGATTTGGTGCTCACATTTTGGAGATTGATGGCTCTCGTTGTAAACAACACACACACACACACACACACACACACACACACACATATGAATCATTAAAGACACATGGCCAGGAGGTCATGAAATGTTTCTGCCTTGGGATTCTGACACGAAAGCATCATTCTCACATGGAAAATTTTGATTCTTAGAAGGTTCAAAATACATTTACAAAGGAGTAGGATACCAAAGTTTGAGTTTTAGTTGAATTACAACAGTTAAACAAGGAGATATTCGATCTCTTTATTGTTGGAATTATTATTTATACTGAGAGGGGGGTTGAATCAATATAAAGTGCAGATTATACAAATTTTTACTTCAAACAAATTATGCATCAATTTTGGTTTCAGTAAAAACAATAAGAGACACCAATGCACAAATAATATATATAGTAAATCTCTCTCTCTCTCTCTACACACACACACACACACACACACACACGCGCATATATATATATATGAATCATTAAAGACACATGGCCAGGAGGTCATGAAATGTTTCTGCCTTGGGATTCTAACACGAAAGCATCATTCTCACATGGAAAATTTTGATTCTTAGAAGGTTCAAAATACATTTACAAAGGAGTAGGATACCAAAGTTTGAGTTTTAGTTGAATTATAACAGTTAAACAAGGAGATATTAGATCTCTTTATTGTTGGAATTATTATTTATACTGAGAGGGGGGTTGAATCAATATAAAGTGCAGATTATACAAATTTTTACTTCAAACAAATTATGCATCAATTTTGGTTTCAGTAAAAACAATAAGAGACACCAATGCACAAATAATATATATAGTAAATCTCTCTCTCTCTCTCTCTCCCTCTCTCTCTACACACACACACACATGCATATATATATTCTTGTGGAAATTTTCTGTTACTAGTCGTAGTCTCTTCTTCTTCCTCTGGTTCTCTCAACAACTCTTCCAACAACTTGGATTCTTGATCACCCTTCACGAGAATTGAATTTGAGTGTTTCTCTTCATCTTTGTCCTCCTTTTGGTTATCTTCGTAAGTCGAATCTTCCTCCTTTACTGTGAGAACAATCCTTTTTATTTGCATGTATCCAACACCATAATCTTCTCTTTGACCATTTTCCTGAGATAATGTTTTCTCTCTCCCTTTATGACATATTTATGTCTTTGTCCATCCTGTAATTCCTCATAATTGGCAAACACATGCTCAAGGAAATAGTTACTTTGAAAAATATTTGTCTTGTTTGTGCTTTAGGCATCTCTTCTTTATACTGGACTACACTTTCCAAACTTGCTACAAGATCCTTATCTTGTTTCTCATTACCACCACCATCTTCTTCACTCTCTTCTCCAAGGATTGGTCCTTGCTCAGGTTCACAATAGTGAACTTATTTTTCTAAATATTTTTGCTCATGCTCAACTTCTTTGAGTACTTCTTTCCTCCTCCAAACAAGTAATACCTACTTCAAATTCACCTGCAACGTAGGCCATTTCAACTTGTTTCTTAGAATCCATTAACACCTTTTGTCTTCTTCACCTTCCTGTAGCAGCTCCATCAGTACACTCAGTTGCACTTAATCTCCATGAGTTCCCTAACAAACTATTGATCACTCATCCTTCTATGGATTACTGTTTAACCTTTGTTATGACTATCAATAGTCATCTTCCTTCTCCCTTTGTGAGATTCTTCTTGTTCACTCTGAACTGTAGTCAAACCTTTGTAACAAATTTTTTCCATCAACATGCCACCAAATACATTACTAAGCTTCTCTAAGGCCTAGTCCCCTCTAGTATTTATCTAGAGCACTATTTCCTCTTCCGGTTTATGCACCTACTCACACTCACCTCTTTAAGAACTTTATTTGTTCTTTTTTATAGCTCTCATAGCTATCATCAACACCACAATATATCCTCTATTGATGTTACCTGTAATCAACAATTTCTTTCTCAATTAGCTGAAAACAAAAAAGATCAATTACTGATTGTCTAACCTTTGCTGCAATCTTTCCACTCCTTCTACCACCTCCACTGTGCCATTATCTTCAATTTATCCTATTGCATATTTCACTGTTATTCAATCCCTAAAACATGTTTCTACTTTCCTCCCAAAGTAGAAAAACCTTTGCTCAATAGTTTTAAGAACACCTCTGTATTCTGCACTACAAAGCCAAACTTTATATTACAAATTCCATTGTCTTTGTGACTAAATCACTCTGTCTTCAACCTGCATTTATAATTTTATGAAAATTTTCTTCTACAACTACCTGAATAAGTAGTAATGAACCTCATATAGTTTGTTTGCTTTTCAAGAGCACACTTTCTTTGTCTCCATGAGCAATATTTCCAATTCCTTGAGCATAATCTACAATCATTAACTCTTTAATCAAATCAAGCTGAAAGGTAAAATCATTTTACCTGTTAGATTCCATTAAATCCGAACTATTTCAATCTCCAAAAACATCACCACCCTTATTGAAATCTCTTAAATACTATATTTGATCCACATTTCTTATTGAACTCCATAGAGGATTACTACTCTCTAATAACACAGGATGTAGGCCTAAAACCATAAGGCCTCTCTATCCTGGCTTCTCCTCTGATTAATCAAAACCCTATCCATATCTACCATCTTTTAACAACCAAAGCTACTCCATTAGATTCCCCAAAACCCTAATCCATATATAAATTTCAGAGACTTTATTCTTATTTTGAGTTTTGAACTACCACTTTGCACCATCAAATGCTTACCTCTTCTTGTGGTTATAGGAAATTCAAACACACCATAGGAATGAACACGTTGCTATAGGAATGGACATGTTGTTACAAGAACAATCACACTACTGTAGGAAAGAACACACTATTACATGAACAATCATGCTATTGCAGGAATGCTCACATTGTTGCAAGAAGAGCATGTTGATGTAGGATAAATCACGTTGCTAGAAGATTGTTGCAGGGTAGGGTTGATTCTCAAAATTGAATGAAAACCTTTATTTTGCTTGTCCCACTTGATGGAATCAACATCTAACTATTCAAGACCGATCTTTGAAGCCTAAGACCAATAGTCTCTCGCCCCTATCAAATGATTTAATAAAAATCGGCTCCATAATAGAGCATTAACAAATGTCCAACTCTAAACTGAATCAATTCAAAGTGATGGTGAATATGTATATAGAATGTGTTAAAGGCACTAGCACGATTTCAAATGGATGAGCAACAAAATAAAATAACATATTCCAAATAGGAAGATCACCACCTTGGTTGAATTAAAGCACGTAGACCGATTACATTAAACATTTCCAAGAATGTTATAAAATGATATTCGAGCTCAATCAGATCATTCAAATTAACATATTTTGAACATAATCTTTCCTCTCAAATAAAATACACAATAATACAAGTGTGGGAATGAACACACAAAAGTTTCTCAACAATATTGAGCATTTTCATTCAAATCTTCACCATTTCTAATCCAACCTTCGAAAGGATTTAAGTTTGGATTTTTATTAAAACCTTTAGATAATTGACATCCAAAACAGTAGGATTATACTTCCTCTTTTTAGTAAAAGAAAACCTAATTGACCCTAATTTCACTCGACTATTAACTGAATATGACTCAAGTACTAATTGTCACTTAATAAAGAGATCGTATCTCTCTTTATTTAACTATTCTAATTCAACTAAAACTCAAACTTTGGTATCCCACTTCTTCATAAATGTATTTTGAACCTTATACGAATCAAAATTTGGAACGTGAAAGTGATGCTCATGCATCAAGATCAAAGCATTACTCTTCCATGTGGTCAATTTGCTGACAATGTTAGCATTGTTGTTTAGCTAGAGCATTGTTATAACATGATTCACCACACCTTATGGATCATGTTAGAATTGCTGTGCCATTTAGATCTTCAAGAAAAAAGTCAAATATTATTGATGAAGTAAAAGAGGAATGAAGATACACACTGAAAAATCAAACCACACAGGAAATAGATGAGTATAGCTCATATAATTATAGTATCATGTCCATTAATTAATCCGATGTTACAATATTGTTACATAAGGCATAATTCAAATTCATTAGGGAGGAATTCGAATCTACCAAATGAATGTGATTGTATCTGACTGACTAGCTAACTAATGGTGTCTCAATAAATATTGGAGTCCAAATGGTTAACTCCAGATGTCTAATCAAGTCACACAATCAATGATAAACAATTAACTCAGTCTAACTGAAGTGGTAGGTGAGCAAAGGCGCCTTATCCACATGTAGCCGTGGATAACTGGTGCTAACTAAAATGATTGTGATCTAACTGAATGTAACTGGAAAAAAACTAAGCTTAACTGGTTCCAACTCCAACTGATTGAAGGAGGTTGGTGCTGGGACTCCTAGTGGCTCCTAAAATGTAGGGATTGGTCTAGGAGGCGCCTAAACTGATGCATGCAAGTGTAGTCAGTGGAAGTTAGCCTCTATCAGTGTTCCCCACACTCTAGTAACTGGTACATGTGGCCCCATTAGGCCAAGTGGACCCATTTAATTAAATAAAACTCCTGAGTTAGGATAAAATAATCTAATAAATAGTTTGTTCAAGGGAGAGGATTATAAATCCTAACCACCCCCCCTGAATCCTAACTTGGACAACCGTGGGCCCTATAAATAAGGCCATAAGTCACCCATATACAATATAAAATATAAAATGCTGCTTAATAAATCGAGTTAATAGGGGAAAACCTCATGGAACCCCCTCCCCATCAAAATAAGCAGAAATAGGAACTGAGAGTCAAGCCTTAAAACCTAAAAGAGACATGAGAAAGGAAAATCTCTTTTCTGTGAAAGACTTGGTGAAAATATCTACAATCTAATCCTCTATAGGACAATAGTGTAGTGTGATGGTTTTGTCATGCACCAGTTCCCGAATGTAGTGCATGTGAGCCTCTATGTGCTTTGTCCTCTGTTTCTGAACTGGATCACTGGAAATTTTGATTGTACTTTGGTTGTCACAATAAATATCCAATGTATATGAAGTCTGAATCCTGAACTTTGTCAAGATTCCATGTAGCCAAACTTCCTGAATAACTGCATTCATAGCTCCCTGATGCTCTACTTCTACTAAAGAGAGTGCAAGTGCTCCTTGCTTCTTGTCGGACCAACAACTTGGCCCATATCTAATCATGAATACAAAACTCGAGGTGGATTTACTATCATTTCCATCTCCTTCCCAGTCTAAGTCTGCGAATCCTATGAGATCAATTTGTTCTTTAGCTGCATTGTAGATCCCATAATCTATGGTACCCTGCACATAGTGCAATATCCTCTTTGTTGACTTCTAGTGCATCTCATGTGGCTCCTGCATGTACCTGGTAGCAACACTCATAGGATATGTCTGGTCTCAAATGTGTGAGATACAGAAGGCTCCCAATGAGCTGTCTGTAGAGAGTGTTATCTGCCAATGGTGTGGAGACACCTTCTTCAAGCCTGATGATTGATAGAAAGGGACAAGCGGCTGCCTTGCAATCCTCCATGTGGAATCTCCTAAGCATGTCTGATGAATACTTGGATCGTGAGATCATGATTCCCAAAGTATTTTGACTTACTTCGAAACCAATGAACTGTCTTAATAGTACTAGGCCAGTCATAGTGAATTCTTTGTTTAGAGTAGACTTGATGCTTCTCAACGCAGCAACAGAGCTTCTAGTGATGAGAAAGTCATCCACATACAATACAATCAAAATTAGGAACCCCTCTTTCTTTTGCATGTAGACATTGCAATCTAATTTGCACCTTTCAAATTTCTGAGATAGGAGGAATGCATCCATCTTGGAGTACCATGCCCTTGGGGCTTGTTTGAGTTCATACAATGATTTCGTCAGTGTGCAAACTAAGGAAGGATCATCAATAAACCCCTCAGGTTGTTTCATGTATATCTATTCCTCCAAATCACCATGGAGGAAATCACTTTTCACATCCATGTGATGTACCTCCCATCTTTTAGAAGCTGCAATATCCAAGACAAGCTTGATGGAATCCATTCTATCTACTGGAGAAAATGTATCATTGTAGTCCAAACCTTGAACCTGAGAGTATACTTTGGCCACCAACTGAGCCTTGTACTTGGTTGTGGTTCCATCTGAAGCTATCTTGATCTTGTAGATCCATTTGCATTGAACAAGCTTCCTTCTTGGAGGTAAGGAGACAAGTTCCCAGGTTTTATTCTCATGTAGCGAATAAAACTCCTCATCCATGGTTTCCTACCATCTAGGGTCATGGAAAGCTTCCTTGAAGGATTGAGGATATGACCCCAAAATCATAAAACACTTCTCAAGAAGAAGTGGATATGTGTAGGATAGTGTAACATTCTCCTTCTGATACCAGGACCTCGTTCTTATTTTGTCATCTGGATCCCTAGCACCATTTCCAGCTGCTTCTATGAGCTGTTGAGCCCATTTAGGCTGGTGAAATGAGGTAGATGCTGGATATGGATCTAGGTCTCTTTGAGGTGTAAGCTCAATATATAGATCATGCTGGTATTCCTCCTCTTTTGAATCTGAATATGAAATGTTAGGCAATAAAACTATATCTGCAATATGAAGTGAATGAATGTTTATGCCTTCATCTACTTTGAATAGAAGCTATGGTTGTGATGGAACTATGTATGGCATGAAGTGAGAGAAAAAATATTCCTTGGAGGCATGATTAACAATTCATTTCTCTACAATATTGCCAGTTGAGATATTTGTGATCTCTAATGAGTTAGGTCCAAACAACACTTGCTTTGGTGAGCCGGTGTGAGTCATCTGTTATACAGACAACATATTAGCTATATGGGAGGGAACATAGAGGACATATCTAAAATCACCATGTTGGATTTTGATGGTGCCTCTTCTTGCTGCTGGAATTTGGGAATCATCTCCCATGTGAATAGTGGGCCCTTCTTTGAGGTTGAGAGTGGAGAATAAATCCTTGGAGGCAACCATGTGGTTGGATGCTCCAGAATCAATCAAATAGGTTGTTGACCGAGGTAGGCCAACTTTCAAGGCATGGTACCTTTCATGTCCATCATCATACTTCTTTGCTGGGAGAGCAATGTTATTTTGTTTGAGGAGAGCAGTCAGTTGATCTACTTGCTTCTTCATACAAGAGTCTTCAAGGTGAAAACCCCTCATACAATAGGGACACATTTTCTTTTCAAACTTCTTCTTTTTCTTAGAGCCATAGGATCCTTCAAAATTCTTGTGATTCTGTTTAGGCTTCGAATCAACTGATTTAGGCTCCTTCTGCTTTGATTTCCCTTTAGCTTGCACCTTGGAAGAGTCTGTCACCAAGAGATCTTGATCTTTGTAGGTCTTGATGACTCCCATCCGGATCAACTTCTCTTGCTCCTTGATTAAGGACTCATAAAAGGAATCAAGTGAAATAATTTTCCAATCCAGAAAGGAATCCATTTTGGAATGGAAGATTGAAATAAACAAAGAATACTCTGGGCTGAGTTTGCTGAGAATGGAGAGCACATTTTGCTCATCCTTTCTTTTACTATGCACTGCCTGCATTGAAATACAAGAGACTTGAATTTAGTAAAGAATTTCTCTATAGTTTCGAAGTTGTTGGGATGTAAGGCTACCAGCTCATTCTCCAGGAGGTGTCCCTGAAGCTCATCTTATTTTCCAAACAAGTCTTCAATCTTATCACATGATTCTTTGGGAGTCCTCAAACCTTTAAGGTGGAAGAGGAGATCTCTGGATATATGGGTGCATAGATAATTGAAAGCTTCATCTAAGCGGTTTAGAAACTTGTTTCTTTCAACTGGATGATGGGGCTCAACCTCCCTTACAAGTATTATCACAAGGTATCCCTTGTTGTGCAAGGAAACCTGCATATCTACCCTCCAATCAAGATAATTGAAGGGTGTTAGGATCCGAGGAGTAGAATGTAGAGAATCCATAATTCTCCTGCTGAAAAAACACAAATCTTCACACAAGCTATGTAGCACATGTAGAATTTCATTGCAAAACACTAAAACATTCAAACTATGTTAGAATCATGCCTTCCCTCTTGACATGAACAATTTCTTAGGGTCCGTCATGCCCGCACCACCACTCTGAATAAATTCATAGGAAGTAAGGGACCTTTTGTGGGACTTATGTGGAATCCTAGCTGCTTCTGGTGTTCAATGGAGAGAAAAGAGACATGAAGCTTGCTTGAAATGGCTCTGATACCATGTTAGAATTGTTGTGCCATTTAGATCTTCAAGCAAAGAGTCAAATATCGTTGATGCAGTAAAAGAGGAATGCATATACACACTAGACAAATCAAACCACATAGGAAACGTATGAGTATAGCTCATATAATTACAATATCATGTTCATTTATTAATCCGGTGTTACAATAGTGTTACATAAGGAAGAATTTGAATTCATTAGGGAGGAATTTGAATCTACCAACTGGATGTGACTGTATCTGACTGACTGGCTAACTAATGGTGTCTCAATAAATATCGGAGTCCAAATGGTTAACTCTAGATGTTTAATCAAGTCACACAATCAATAATAAATAGTGAACCCAGTCTAACTTAAGTGGTAGGTGAGAAAAGGCGCCTTATACACATGCAACCATGCATAAATGGCACTAAAAGAACTGAATGCGATCTAACTAAATGTAACCAAAAAATAATTAAGCTTAACTAGTTCCAAATCCAACTGACTGAAGGAAGTTGGTGCCGGGAATCCCAGTGGCTCCTAAAATGTAGGGATTGGTCTAGGAGGCGCCTACACTAATGCATGCAAATGCAGTTAGTGGCAGTTAACCTCTAGCAATGTTACCCACACTCTAGTAACTAGTACATGTGGCCTCATTATGCCAAGTGGAACCAATGGTACTATTGGATCCTATTAATTAAATAAAACTCCTGAGTTAGGCTAAAATAATCTAATAGACAATTTGGTCAAGGGAGGATTATAAATCCTAACACACCATGCCTTCATTGCCTTGCCTTATACCTATGCAGACTCACTATACCCCCCTTGCTCATTATATTCATGATGATTCAATGAAACCATTAAAATGTCAGTTTTGATGATACATATGGGTGAACAGTTTTACATCATGCGTGTATGCGACCTGCTACATTACAACCTGCGTACATCGGTTTTTGTGCTCAAAATTAAAAAATATTTCAGATTTTCCATGCCAATTCACGGGGGTTATGATCCTTGAAATTCCATATGCTAGAAGACACTTCGATTCGACCCTACATTTCCCATTTGAGGGCTATATATTAAGACATTGAGAAGCATTAGGAAGGAGGAAACTATAACAAAAATTTGCCCCATTACCATTGTCTTGAGTCTGCATCCCTTTGACCTTGTTGATTGAACCATTTATGTTCATCTCTCAAGATATCCATTGTCTTTGTGAGCTTATCTTTGCATGAAGGATTGAAGTGGGGGATTCCCAGGTGGAGGAACTTGGTTTCTTGGTTCCGATGAGTTGCTGATAGAGGTTGTCCCTTTGCACTTCTGTTTTGAATGAATAGAAATACTATTTTCTCATCCAAAATTCATGCACAAATGCTTGAATTAAATTCCATGGTTATATTTTCTTCTTACATGTTAAATGGATCATGCTAGTGTAGGTGCTAACATTTCATATATATATATATTATATGCTTTGATGCATTTTTTGTTGAGGACAAGTTGCAGGTTGCAAGCATCAGATTGAAATCTCAATGATGGTCTTCTTAGAACTTCCAATTGAGGTATAGGCCTTATCTTTCATTGTTACAATTTTACATTCATATGGAATATTTGAGATTACAATTGATTTCTGGTGTCACTCCATCTGTTGCGGTCTACCCCAAGCTATATGAATATTTTTTCCATAATAGAATTGGCAACTTCGTTGGGGAAGTCTCCTTTTTGTTGGTTTTTTTTGGGTGCATTTTTGCTTGAATTGCTATTTGTTTCGTTGAGTATTTAAGTCACTTTTATTTATACAGTCATTAATTGGCAGTTTGCTTGAGTGTTTTGGCTTTAAAATAATATTTTTCCCCTTTTGATCAATATATGCGGGTCATAGTGTTGATAGTTGCGTGTACACACGGGCTGTCTTTGTATAGGTCACGTACATACTTTGATGTTCTTTGAACAATCATGTACATTTAAATTCTTGCCTTATATATCGGTTGGAATGATTGTTGGGTGATTTGGGAGTGTTATTGAGTCTTCTAGTGTCCCTATACTATATGTTGACTACTTTTACAGTGGTTGGAAGCTCCCCTTTTTATAGTTTTTTAGGAAAGTTGTTCTTATCAATTTCTCCACTTTTTGTTTTTCTTTTAGTGCACGAGTCATGGATTCTTAGTGTCTTGTTTGGATTGTTTCTTGATACTTGATGTAGGGTCCAAGAGATTCGTGATTCCATTTGCATTTTCATTCATTTATTTCGAAAATACAAAAAGAGTTGCATATTTGCATGTTCATTTGCATTTTTGCATTTTGCATTAAAAGGGAACATGCATTAATATTTTTTCTTGGAATGGAATTAGTCTAGGCTTTAGAAATGAAATATTGCATAGGGATTTTAAAGAAAGAGACATTTTTGCATTTCATTTAGTGGCATACCATTGTTTCATTTGGAAAACAAGTCTAGCACTTAACAATGTTTTCAGGTGTGCATATTTCTTTTTCTTTCCAAGTCATAACATCATTAGTTTCACGACCATATCCCCTTGAGTACACAAAACTCATTAAAATTAACACTTAACATAAAATTGATTAAAAATATTTTATTTTACAGGGTGCACAAACAAGCTTATGTTTTAGAGTCTTGGAATAGGATTGTGTGAGTAAACTACTCCAAGACTATAAAATGGAAACAATTAGGTGTCTGTCCAAGGAGAGAAGAAATCCTTGATATAATTAGAGTTCTTAGGAATCCCCTTTTTCATGGGAGTAAATAACAAGGCAGTGTGAATGTTGGTTGTGGAGATATCCCTCCAATACCTTCTATTAGCACTGAATATATTTACAATATTCTATTCATATCTAGGGGCTGTTGAGGTACCTTTCATACTTTCAAACTCCAGGCTTAGTTACCTTGCCCATATGGTGGATCCAGCCTACAACTGTCCGCCTGAGAATTAATTATATTGAGGTGACCATAGTTTCTTTTCCTTGGTATCACAAGGGATACTTGCATGAGTTATTCTGTGAGTTTCCTAGTCAGGTAGTGACCAGACAACATAGTCGCTTTACGCGTTGCAACTAAGGGTGTTTATAGCTGGTCACACACCTCTGCTTGTAGTGTGTGGGAGTCTCATACCTTTCTTAGGCCAGACATACTTGCTATATATTGAGAGACCATTTATCTTTATTCTTTGCTTATATGCATTTATCCTAGCTTCTTTAGGGGTGTTCTCTATGCTCGTTAGTTGGCTTTAGTGGTTGTTGTTATTTGAATCTTTGTCTTTGGAGTCACCGTGGATCAAGTTCTGACTATCTGCCATTCTCGCCACTTAGTAGGTTTTCCACTTGGTGATCCTTTAGAGCCTCTTCACAATGTCAGGATTATAATCCTCCCTTGTCCAATTTGGTCAATTATGTCTAAATTAGGATTCTTTTTAGTCTATATTTAGTCATTAGCATCATTAGGTCCACATGGCCTAATTGGGAACATGTACCAGCTACTAGAGTGTGGGTAACACTAGTTGAGGCTAACTTCCACTAACTGCACTTGTTTGCATCATTTTAAGAGCCTCATAGATCAATCCCTACAATCTAGGAGCCACTGGGAGTGCTGAAACCAACCTCCTTCATTTGAGTTCAGTTAGTGACTAGTTAAGCCTAGTTAGGAGTCAGTTACATTTAATTAGCTCCAGCCATTAATTGATTGCATGTGGGAAGGCACAATTCCTCACCTACCACATTCAGCTAGACTAGTTAACTGATTCTAACTGACTGGTGCATTGATTTAGACAACTGCAGCTAACTAGTTGGGCTCCGATAGTGATTTAGACATGTTTAGTTATCCATGCAGTTAGGTAGAGTCAATTAATTTGAATTCCTCTCTCACGCATTCGAATTGATTGGTTATTAATACCAATGTATTACATTGTAATTAATAATCCAATTACTTTTGATTAATGAAAGCATTCACAGTTGCAAGCCATTTTTGCACTGTTTCATTCTTCAATTTTTGAGTAAAATTGTCTGATCTATCTTGTGAGTTGTGTGTTGGTCCATAGATCTATGTGCTCAATTTTAATATGGTATCAGAGCCTCAGAAAGACAAGGAAATTATCCTTTCTACAGATCTCATGCTGGATCAAATTTTTTTGAGCAAAATTGCTCCTTCCAGTTCCGCACCAGAAGCGACAAGTTTACCATAAAAATCCTAAGCAAATGAATTGTTGATCGAGCTTGCTTGAATACATAAGATGGGTGTGATGAAAACTTTAAAAGTGCAGGATTTTTGAACTTACAGTGCCCCTTTTGTGTTTTTGTAGGTAGAATTTTGAATGTATTCATCAGTTCCTCTTCTCACTCCATTCACAAGCTATTCAGAATGGAAGTTGAAGATGGTTGCATATCTGAAGAGACAAGATATCTATGAGGTGTCTATTGGACTTGGTAAAGAGTCTTATGAGAATGATAATGACTAGATAAATTCCGGTGATGGAGCTTTTGGAGCAATAGGTCTGGCCCTTTCTCCTAACTCACGCTTCCTCACTAAATATGTTGAATACCCAAAGGATCTCTGGACAAAATTGGACAAAACCTTTGGAAAGAATAATGAAGACAATAATATCACTTTGGAGAGCACACCCAACTCCACAAGATTTCTCGATCCAAAAGTTTTGGCCTCTAATCTCTCTGATGAATTTATTCAAGATGAAGAAGAAGCATAATCTTGTACACAGTCAATTCGAATTGAAAAAAGTCTCCTTGCAGTGACTCCTTCTCCTGATGCTCCAGAAATTTATGAGATCTCTAATATCTCATCTTGTCATATGGATGATATAGATGAATACATTAGAATATTTTATATTGAAGAAAAACACTACTGCACTTCTATGCAAACATTCTCTAGTGATTTTCCTTTAAGTTCTATGCAAAATTTGCCAGTGATTGCTTTTGAAAGTGAAGGGGAATTTGATTTCTCTCCCTCTAATGTTGCTGCTGGTGTGCAGATAAGTAATACCTTGGATATTTTGTAAAAAATATCATATTTTAGGATTGATCCATTCACTCTCCTTGATCTAGATATTTCGACAAATTCCTACAAGATTGCATGCATCGATATTCAGAACTTTGAAGAAAGAGAAAACTATGCATCTACCGTGTCGGTGGACCATACTTTTGGATCTGATATGAACTTATTTGGATACGATATTATCTTATTTGGATCTGATCTAATATTATTTGGTTCAAATTTTAGATTCCAAGACCTTTCAGTCATGCTTGTAGCTGCTCTCACCAATTTCGGTGTGAAAAATCAAGTGCCGCAAGTCTTCTTCAAATTTGTTGTTGGGGATTTGATGTTAGTTTCCTCTTATGAGGTTGCTGAATTTTATTTTGTGAATCATTAGTTATTTATGAAGCTATATCAGATGATGAATCTCAAGCATTCGCTTTCCACAGTCCCAAGGATTCTCTACCTTCAGTCATATGCTCATCTCCTCACAGAACTAGTAAAGAGGAAGACATTCTACATCTGCCTGGAAACTTTCTCCTAACACTTGGGGATGATTTTAACAGTCATGGTTTTCTGTTCAAGGCTGCAACATATCTGTTTCTTGAGTTTTCCTCACATGGCTCGAATCCTCAAGCACTTTTTCTCTCTTATCAGTTGATTTCAGTTGCTCTACATGGGTCCAGTTTTCATCTAACAGTTGTCTATATTCCTGATTCAGTTAAGCATATTATTCTTCTTCCAAAGACGAATATTCCTCTATACATAATATGGATATGTCTACATGCTAGGCCCCAGGATACCTGTGCACAAAAGAACAATATTGATCATGATTCTATCTACTTAGTTTGAGGGGAGGGGGTTTCCCATGTGGTTTTTTCCCCGTTTCCTTGTATTAAGCAGTTACTTTGCTTTAGCTGTAATGGGTGACCTATGGTCTTAGTTACCAAGGCCCACAAATTTTCCAAGTTATCATTCAGGGGGGGTGTTAGGATTATAATCCTTCCTTGTCTAATTTGGTCAATTATGTCTAAATTAGGAGTCTTTTCAGTCTATATTTAGTTACTAGCATCATTGGGTCCACATGACCTAATTGGGACACATGTACTAGTTACTAGAGTGTGGGGAACACTATTTGAGGCTAACTGCCACTGACTACAATTGCATGCATCAATTTTAGGAGCCTCCTACACCAATCCCTACAATTTAGGAGCCACTAGGAGTGCTGGAACCAACCTCTTTTAGTTGAGTTCAGTTAGTGACTAGTTAAGCCTAGTTAGGAGTCAGTTACATTCAGTTAGCGCCAGTAATTGATTTATTGCATGTGGGAAGGAATAATTCCTCACCTACCACATTAATTTAGACTAGTTAACTATTTCTAATTGACTGGTGCACTGATTTAGACAACTTGAGCTAACTAGTTGGGATCTGATAGTGATTTATACATGTCTAGTTATCCATGCAGTTAGGTAGAGTCAATAAATTTGAATTCCTTTCTCATGCATTCGAATTGATTGGTTATTAATACTAGTGTATTACATTGTAATTAATTATCCAATTACTTTTGATTAATGAAAGCATTCATAGTTGCAAGCCATTTTTGCACTGTTTCATTCTTCATTTTCTGAGTAAAATTGTTTGATCTATCTTGTGAGTTGTGTCTTGGTCCACAGCTCTATGTGCTCAATTTTAATACAAGGCATAGACTTGATATAGGTGGTTAGTACTGTTAACATATTATTTCCATGCTCCTTAGAATTCAAAAAGAGAAGTTAAAGTCATAAAGTTTGGGACCAAATGATAGATGGTAATGCCCAAAAGGAGAAAATTCCTAAAGAAAGAAGTCCATGTGACCTTATGCTATGATTGGGAGCAGAGAAAAAAGGGATAAAAGGAATAAAGAATGTGGGGGAATCACATGTAAACATGGGACCTAGTCGTAAAACCAAGAGTGGAGGAAAGAGGAGCTAAACAAAATTAAATAAAAGTGTGAAAGTCAAATCAACGACAAAGGTTGAATGTCGATTTGATCGATGGTTATTACACAGTACGAAGCACATAGTTGCAAGGGAGTTAAAGTGAAAGGATGGTAGTGGATTTTATAACAACTTCCACATGGCACTTTATAGTGAAGTACGTTGGGAAAACTGGTGAGAAAGAAACAACTTCTCGATAGTTTCGAAACCATCTTATTTGGCATATAAAAGTGTTCTGGAAAAAGTAAAAGGTTATTTTTATTTTTATGGTTGGGGTGAATGGGAGCATCGACAACACATCAAATTCTATCTTCAACTGAGTTCATGAAGGTCGATTCCAAGCATTCTTCTATTTTCTAGGTAGCTCTAAACCCTGAAATTTTACTAAGTCCTTTCGTCACAGAAAGAAGTCAAGAATTTGTGTTACTCTGTAGGGTTTTGGATGAAAAAGAAGAAGTTATAATTGATAAAGAGGGAAGCATTTTTGACCCAATTTTATCCATAGGCAACATTTCTTTGTAAAAAGAATGTTTACTAGAACTTAGGTTGCTGGGAAGGGACATACTAAATGTTTGCAGTTGCTTTTTTATACTATTTTTCCATTGAACAAACCCTAAATTTTTTGGAATCTGTTGAATAGTGTGCCACAAACTATTCGTCAACTGAAAAAGTGATTATGAATAATGGAGTGTTATACCGAAATCTCGTCACCCTTATGTTATGAGATAGGTATCGCCTTGTCTGCTCTAATCCCTCAAAGTTTTCCCTAGAGAAATGAAGTAATAAATTAACCCCTTGCAATTTTTCCCTCTTTTGAGCTGGTAACGCTCTTTCCCCATTGACCAAAAGCGTTACCCAAGAAGCAAAGAGCCAACACCACTCCTGATACATGATAAAAGAGAGGTGCCATTGCTCTTTCCCTTACTGCAAAAAGTGGTGCCTCCTTATGACCGCCTGTTTGCTTCTTTAGAGAAGCGGTGCTCAAGTTTTCAAGGCAAAAAAGAGAAGCTTTGAGAGGATTCTCAAAGCTTGCCTTCGTGGATCCTCATTCTTATGGTTTAGGACCAGCTAGAGCTCGATATCCTCCCTTTTAGGATCTAATATCCACCTCACCCATGAGATCCTCAACCATGCCTATCCTCTCATGCCTTTAAATACTGGCTCACCCCCCATGGGAAAAAAGAGGAAGAATTGTGTTTCATACCCAAACTCTGTCAAAATCATTCTTGAGTCTTTGGAGGTAAGGTGAAGTTAGAGGCAAGGAGCCATTGGAAGGAACTCTCAACACCAAGGCATGAAGGTTGTAGTCTCTCCAATCATTGATTAATAAATAATGTATTTTCTTTCCCATATTTACTGTTTCATATGTTTATATTGCTTGATACCTTGGTCACAAGCATAGATCTAGTTGATTATATTGTATGCTATCATGTTTTGCTTATTTTTTCCCCTCTTTTACAGGTTCTTCTGCGAGGATAGTGAGGAAAACCTTTGAGAGAAGAATCATGGCATTTCATTCAAGTGATTAACCAGATCTAGGGAGAGTCTGGTATTTTGTGTTTGTGTTTTGTTCTAGATTTGAACCATTCAGACTAGGGAACCAACTCTTCTTCGTAGGAGGTGTGTATTTCTGGCTAACCTGGAGCAACAAAAATTCTATGTTAAGTCAAGTCGAAAATTGTTCGTGGAGTTTTGGGTTTACCTGAAACTTTTCCTAAAAACCCCGAGTCTTTTAATGAAGAAGTTTTATTTAGATTGTACAGAGAGTGTAAACCTAAAGATAAAGATAGTTTCTTGTCAATAATTTCAAAAATTGGTCAGTCACTTGAAACTATTTCTTTACCCTTAAATGTTGATATTTTTTAGGAGGATGTTCAATTGGTTTTATCTTTGTTGAGTCAAGTCTTGGGTTGTGATGATGATAAGTTTGTAAATAAGGCAGTGTTAGGTCTTCTTTTGAGAATGGGTTCCTCTGAGTCAAATTCAAGTCTACTCTATTGTTTTAACTTTGAGGAGTTATTAGTTGATGCAATTGACATCCAGTTGATGAAATTCCCCACATTTATATATTTCAGATATCAGTCTTATATGCTAAATATGCTTTTGTGCTCAAATGTATCAGAGTTACAGTTCCTTGGCACAATTTTTTCTCATGATCTTCCTAAGTAGATTAATATGTTTGAATTTGTCAACATAATCATGTTAGAAGTGTACATAATCATTTTTTTTATGCTGATTTGACCAGAGTTATAGAAGGTATGAAGAATATGATACAACCTACATCAAAAAGTTGAACAAGCAATTGGTTTCTATAAAAATAAATCATTGATATTCGAGTATATGGTTTCACTGGGGTACCATATAAGTTATAATCTTTCTTGACACCAAGAGTTTTTGCCTTGGAATTCATCAAGAAAAATATTATTTTCAGAAGAAGAACATTTTGGTGCTTTCAAAAAGTCTTCAAATGTGAAGTTTCCTCTCAAAATTGGTCTATTCATTTTCAAAAATAAAGAATCATTATCTATAGTTGAAATAATACTGGGAATTATGGATTTTCAGAAAATGGAAAGATTGAACTATGTTCCACATCAGGCTTAGAGGAGACAACAAAATAAGAACAAAGCTTTTGAACATCAAGTAATAGAAGGTATGGACAAGGTTTCCAATCTGTTAAGCTTTGAACAAAATCATGAAGAAGTAAAAGAAGAAGTGATAGAAATTGATATGGAAAAATGATATAATTTGACTTTAATGATTCAAACACCTGCCAATTCTGATCCAGTTAATAAGAGAGCCATTTCAAATATCAAGAATATGGAAGTTTATGAATGAGTTTCAAATAAGATAATTAAGATACAATCCCAAGCAGAAATAGTTATTCTAGATGAACAAAGTTTAAGTGATTCATGGAAGAATGTTATTTGTCAACAAAATCTTGTATATATACAAAAATATTCTTTTTCAGATAATGATAAGATAGAGTCAGTCTCTTGATGTAAATTTATATTTGATTTAATTTCAAGCTATGTAGAAAAGAAGAAGCAATCCTTTGGTGAAACACAAAACCTATTTCCTCAGGTGAGGAAGTTGATAGATTAGAAAGTCTCATTAATTTAAACTATGGATTTAGAGAGAAACACCCTAAAATTTGAAGTTGTAAGTGATACAAGTTCATAAATGGAAGTGAAATTGAACCATATCAGTGTTCTTGACAAGATCCAGCTCCATTGACAAAGTCAAGATGTGCTCTACTTAGATATTTTACAATATACTCTGAAGATCACAAAGTTGCAATCAGTCATAGAGAAATTGGAAATTTAGCTTAGACAAGAGAAGGTCGAGAATAAAGCAAACTTGGTTCAGATTAAAAAATTGCAGGTAGACCATTTAGTTTCGGGACTGAACCAAATAATACACAGTTAATGAAAAAATTTCTTGAAGAGAAAGGAAATACTATTCAAATTATTAAGAAAAAACTTAAGGTCCTATGTACACCACATGTTCAATCCTTTGAGTTAAATGTATTGCAAAAATAAAAGGAAAAAAATCCATTAGGAAATTATGGATTACAAAGAGAGAATATTAAAGCTGCAAGAAGAAAAATAGGTATGGGAAACAAAGAAATATGGATTATTGTCACAAATTTCAGTTTTGAATATGAGCCAAAGAGAAGATAAAGAAGTGTTAGAAGAATTGATGAATCAACCTTTTATTCACAATGAAGAACAAACAGATGAATCTCCTATAGAGGAATTATTAGTTTCCATGTCACAAATTAATTTAAGGGACGGGTAAATTAAAGAGTTGAAAGAGGAAAATCAAAAACTCAAACAAGAGTTGGGATGAAACATTGAAAAAAAGGAATAACTTTTTAAATGAAATGAAACAGTTGCAAAAGAAAGCCAATGGACTAAAAGATAAAATAGCATGAAAATAGATTTTGCCGGGGGCAAACATCTTATACTGGATGCATTATCAATGGAAATTCTAAAATTCAAGCCTTATTTGAACTATGTCAATGATAGAAGTTTAATAGTGGATATGGCTTTCCAAAGATGTAAAGTAGTTAATGAGACCTTGGATAAGAAGCACTTGGATACAACTTAGAATGCTATTGACTTCCTAAATACTTTGACTTATGAAGACCTGCAAGAGATTGGAATTAGATATAGATTTGCTATTATTATTTGGGTTAGAAAATTTATTGACAAATGTAATCATGTTAAAAATGTGCAAGAAAAAGAAAATCAAATGCTTCTTTAGGTAAAATATTTCAAAAGATCATTTCAAAAACTATTTGATAGTGGTATCCCTTATTTTTGGGACAATAATGAAAAACTATTTTCTCAAGAGAAATATCATAATTTATTGGTACATAATCGCATGGATCACTCAAATTTTAAGGATTTAAGTAAAGGGTTGATTGTGAAGGTTATCATTGAGAAGTTAACATATGACTTTGAAATATATGTTCAATTATTAATTACTCAAAGAATCTTGCCACATGTATCTTACACTTCATATGTGGAATTGGAGGTGTTGATGAAAGATACAATGGACTATGACATCCCAAACCAAGAACAGTGGAAGGACGTGGAGAAGTTTGGAAAGACTAAGTATAGATGACATCAATGAAGGACATATGTCATATTTCCAAAGAGAAATTTGTTTATCTCATATCACAACCATGTGGACTTTTCAAGTTATGCAAATATGCTATTTAAACAAAGCATGGATTTATTGTTCCTACAAATTAGGAATTTAATTACAAGAAATTTGTTTAACATATAGTTTATTAATTTTACACTCGAGGAGCTATATTGTATATATTTTGAGTTTTGTGATGTATTGGGGTTGGATCTGAAGAAAAGAAAGAGACAATTGTGGACTGTATTTTTGGATATCAAGATAATTGTAGAGATCAGAAAGGTTGAACATTTTTCTGAAGTAGAAATTCATGTGATGATATTTCAAAGTATGTGATCCTTTCTCATGTGTATGTGTCACCTTTATCTTAGTATTCCATTAAATGTGTTGTATTATAGTATTCGATTAAAACTAAATGGTTTGGAAATCATCTCTGGTGCTCCAAATGCATGTGGTTGAATGCACACATTTTTCATCTAACGTTACATTATAATTCTTCCAAAGTTTGATGCTCTGATGTAATGGGTTGTTATTCTTAAACTCTGTTACCTTCCTACAATGAATTTTATGACTAAAGAATCTTGTCTACCTTGATTATGTGTTAGAATTGTTCATCCCATTTGTCTACAAATTGAATATATTTTTCTTAATCCATGCCCAATGGTTTTTTTTAATCTTTTCAACCATCTAGGTTAAAACCTTTTGTTATTAAAATCATGCCATTATCCTGGAATGCAAGAATTCTTACTGAAAATTTTAAAGAAATCAAATTCATAAGGGACCTCCCTTTGGATTGAAAAGGTCAGTTTTGAAGCCTAAATATTGGTTATAGGTTACCTTAGGAATATACTCTCACACCCAAGGGAATATTGTCATGTCCCCATCCCAATGATACTACTAGTTAACAATGTTTCACCCACCTACTAGTTCCATAGGTTGGGAAGCTGGAGGCATTAGATCTTGAAATAAGGGAGCTATGGGACCCAAGAGAATCTTAGTTTACCATATTCACATTAAATTGGTTCATATAAATAATAAACATGGATAAAATAAAGTGGCATTGCTTAATGAAGACACTTGGAGGTTCGTGGAGACCTTGGGTGGCTAGATTATTCCTTACACTTGTCATGACTTAACCCAAATTCAAAATTATGAGTAATGGAACATTCTTGGAAGGTGAAGAGGTTTCAAGTAAAATTTCATGATCCTAAGAGTTTGAATACGTGAAGAGGAATAACTCCCCATGGAAGAGGAAGAGACTAGGAAGAGACTTGGAGAGAGATTCCCTGCATTTTATGATAACAATTATGGAAGATTCTATGACAAAAGCAGACCTGATTGCAGAATTGATTGCAGACCTATGAAAATCTAATATTTTAGGGATAAAAATAGCCACCAAGTGAGTGCACTTGGGGGTTGGTAACAAGAATTCAAATTTGGAGGAAGATTGAGGGATGAGGTGAAGGACAAGTGTCATAGGGGTTACTAAACATCAAGGATGAGTTGGAGGAATCCTATGGGAGGGAATTATATCTTGGAGAAACTTATGAGAGTTATAAAAATATTCCATGAGCAATGAGAATGGATTTTTATCATTTGATAATTTTCCTTTGGCATTTTGGAAAGCACTAGCTTGTCCATTACATGGTGAGTGCTCGCTCTCCCTACCAGTGAGCTAATTTCGAGGGAGTTGGATCCTCATCCAAATTGGATATTTGAGAGGAAACCATGACCTCTAATTTGGATATTAATGTAGTTTTTTTATTGTATATATGAGGCTACTACAGTTCGTTATCCATCTCTCCTCCCATCCTCTCTTTCCCTACTTCATTATTCCCATGTTTCCATATGATGGCACACTAGTGTGAATGATACTCATGCCTTGTTGAGTAAACTTGATGAAAAATCATGGGTGAGTTATTTGTGTCTTTGTAATATGTATCCAATACTATATATATGTCGAAATTATTATAAATACATATGCAAAAATGTCCACATTTCCAAGCTATGGTTTGACTAGTTTTCATGTATTGGTTTCCATTTCAAAGGAGTTGTGTATTTGATTTGTGTTAAGGAGTAGATCTCATGTTATATGCTGTTGAGTGAGATTTTGATACTATGTTAATGGTATAAATTCCTTATTCTCTTTTTTGAACCATTTCATATACATTTTATGATTCAAAGTTAAGCTATTACTGTAATTTCCCTTAAGCAAATATCACTAAACATATGCATTCGAATGTAAAGATTTGTATCTATGTTACATAACTTATAATCACACCAAATGAGCACAAATTAAATATAATATCAGTCCCCATACTCTATTTGATAATTTGGGAGGGCCGCATATGAGTTGGAGAGCCATTTCTGCCCACACCCTAGGGGGAATTTCACCACAATTTACTAGCAATTTTGCCATTTTTTCCAATGACCCATAATCGAGTTGTAGATGTCTATAAAATATTCTAAAGGGACCAAATATTCCATTTAGTGGTCCTAATACTCACCATATCAGTCTCTACCAAATTCGAGACCCTCTTGTGCCATTCCAATCCCCTAGAGTTAAGACTAGTCAATACAATTTTACCCCAAATTTTTCCTTTGTTTGGAATTTTCAAATTGGGTCATTACAAATATATGAGAGATAACAAGTACATTTCCCATAGTGAGATTTAGGTGATTATCACTATTACCACCGCATCCGAGTCATTATATTTCCCTCTGACCCCTTCATCGGAATTAAGGAGGGGAGTCCTTGCGACTGCCTTTTTAGTTAGTACATCAATCCTAGGGACCCCTCTATTTACTAGTTCTCATGCCACTAGTTCATTTGATCATATCAGATTGAACCCTTTTGATGATGCTATGTTGTCAGACCATGTACCGACTTCCTATTTAGGGTGGTCGGGCATGTCTTCTTAGTCAGTTCCCTTTGCCACTAACTCTTTTACATTAGGCAAGCCAAAATATCTTCAAATACCTTGTCCTCCATTCTATTTTATAGTGGTAAATATGGTGTAGATATTGGGGCACATTAGCCACCTATACCACATATCACTTTTGGAGTTTTCATACCCCTCCTTCTATCCGTTATGTTAGGGGATTTCATATCCCTTCACTGGTCACTAGTTCCAGTGGTAATCTGTTTGTAAGTGGAGGTGGGCATTCGAGTGGTTGTCATACTTTTTACATTCATCCATCTATCCTATGTCTAGTATTCATGTTCCCATGAACACTTTTCTCATGGAAAGTAATCCTTCAAATTCAAGTGTCGCTTTGGTATTGAATGTCTCTTTTGGTACGGGTCTCCCTTCATATGTAGTTGCTTCCTCAAGGGTCTCTTTGTCTGGGGTTGGGGGTTGTGCCTCGTCCTTTGTCTGAGGGAAATGTGTCCTATTCTGTAATATTTATTGAGGATATCAAATGGTATTATATACATATCATTAGATATCTAATTAGCCAGAAATTGTAAATTCATATAGAATTTCAATGGACATTGTTAAACTAGTAGCAATAAGGAAGGTCTTCCTGCATGCAGAAGACTTAAATTAGGAAACTAGTTGTATTTAATTTACTTTTCCTAAGTTTACTTTGGAAAATAAATTAAAGTGATCTAAATTAACTTTAGTGAACCACTATTTAAAGTGAACGTGAAATTAGGGTTTTCGCTTTACCACTAGTTAAAGTGAAAGTGAAATTAGGGTTTTCTCTTTACCTAAAGTTATAAAAGAGAGATCAATTGGTGGAGATAACACACACACTTGTATTCTAACAAAGACAAGATACATAAAAGGAGAGAAATTCAGACATAGGATTTAGCTGAGAAGACGAAGAAGCGAGCAGTAGGATCATCGAGCTTCGTATAGCTGGGCCGTACACTCACACAAGAGGGTGTTGAGGTTTAGCTGGGATTTTCCTAGTGATTCTGTCGGGTGCTGCATTCGCCAGGTTTGGGTGAATTTGTAATGATTGTAAAAGTTCCATATTTTCTCATAATAAATTCTATATCTAACTGCTGCACAGGTTTTCCCATCTTGGTTTTTTCCTGGGGTTTCCATACCTAAAATAATGGTGTCAATATTGTGATGTGATGTTGTGATTTATTTCTTAGTTTTATATTTCACCGCACACTGTAAAAGATATTCATGTGTGGTTATCAGTTGATATTTTTCATGCACTGTTTAGCCCTAGTTGAATATTAAAGGAAAATTTACATGGTATCAGAGCTCTGGTGAGCTTAAGTTGAGAGCTTTGCAGCAACAATGATAGACTAGGGGTAGATCTATAAGAAGACACAAACCTAGCCATTCGGATCTAGGGTTTGACATGTACACTTCACTATGATAGTGCAGTTGAGAGTTGAGGATAGACTCCAGGGTGCTCAGAACTTTCCTACATGGAAATAAAGGATCATAAGGAACCTGGATGTTAGTGATGCAGAGGAGCACATTGACTCCACGAAGGCTGTACCCACAGATACAAAATATGTAGCAGCTTGGAAGAAAATTGATTCCAGAGCCATGTTGATTATCATGGATGGAGTGAAGGACCATATAGTCCCTCACCTTTTTGGAAAGAAGACCATAGTAGAGATGTGGATGAATTTGGAGAGTCTATACCAAAGCAATAATGAGAACCTAAAGATGGTGTTGCAAGAGAGGAAGGGCTGCACCAAGATGGACGAGGGAGAAGGAGTGGTGCCTTATCTCATGAGGCTCACACAAATCAGGGATGAGCTTGGAGCTGTTGGCTCTAAGACAGTGGATGAGGAGCTAGCTTGGATAGCCCTCAATGGCTTCTCTAAGCTATGGGACTCCTTTGTCAAAGGTGTTGTGGCTAGGGAGAAGCTCCTTGATTGGAAGAGACCATGGGATGTATTTGTGCAGGAGGAGACCCGCATGGGTCAAGGATCAGGCTCATCCAGTAGTGCCCCATAGATTGTGGGTGAGGGGGCTCTAGCCCTTATAGGGAAGAGAAAGGGGAAGGAAAAGAGGAAGAAGGATGGTAAGAAGAACCTTGAAGTATCAAAGGTCAAGTGTTTTATCTGCCATAAGCAGGGACACTTTTCCTCCCAGTGCCTAGACATGAAGAAGAAGAGTAACATTCATATGGCTAGATTTGCAGAGGTGGATGAGTTCAACAGAAACCTCAATGAGGATTTTTTCTTGATAGCTTGCATGGAAAGCACCATAGGGAGAAACATATGGTTATTGACAGTGGAGCTATTACATTTTTAACATTAAGCTAGCATTATATTAGGATCTTTTAACTGAGAGAATAACAAGCATAACAATCAAACACAAGAGACAATGAACACAATGTTTTTCCTTGGGGAAACCATAAATGGAGAAAACCTTGCAACTTCCTCAGAGATAGAATTAGCACCAAAAGTAAAACCCCAAAACAGTAAGATGATCTCCCGACAACAGTTGCCTCTTTCTTCCTAGCCCCAATGTCTTCTTCTTCCTTAGCTATGTGCTACAACTGAGTGTGAGTGAGTGTGTGATAAATAGAGAGGCTCACTCTCTATTTATACTAATTCCTGATTTGACAATAACCTACTAGGGCTGCCTTCCCTAGGAGAGTCTAATAACCATAGTGCCCTAGAACTACGGGGACTTTAACCCTTGACCAATAGGAGGGTTACCCACAATGACTTGACATGACTTGTTTACATTATAGAAACTCCTGATCGGAACATCAGGGCATGACATGACTCAATTACATTATAGACACATCCCAGAATAAACATCAGGTTACAATACATAAGAAATACAAGTGAATACATTCTGAAGTTACAATTACATCAACACTCCCTCTTAACTAGGAAGGTATTCTCTCGACACAATTTATCAGCACAATTCTTCTTCTCTATATCATCTGGATCATTCTCGAGTCCTAGTCATCTTCAATTCATCTTCATCTTCGGATCTGGATCATCACTCGATCTGGATCATCATTGGAACATCATCACTGGATCTGGATCATCACTGCTGGATCATCATCACTGGATCATCACGGGTGCTATCTCATGATTCTTCTCGTCACAGGAAGTCCTACACAACCAGCTCTTTTTCATGCTGGGTGTAGGCCTATCCTCCATGTAGGTATTCTTCAACACTTATATCTAACCCTAACTCAGAATGGCCCATCCAACACTTAGATTTGACCTTGACTCGTAAAAAAGGCACGCCCAACACTCACATCTGACCATGAGAGGAACTTAATCCCCTCACCATGTTAGAATGGCCCAGCCCTTACATCTGACCATGGAAGGAACTTCATCCTCTCACCATGTCAAAATGGCCCAACCCTTACATCTGACCTTGAATCGTCAGAATGGACCAGCCCTTACATTTGAACTTGACTCGTCAGAATGGCCCAACCCTTACATTTGACCTTGACTCGTCAGAATGGCCTAGCCCTTACATCTAACCTTGACTCGTCAAAATGGCATAGCACTCATATCTGATCATGTGAGAACACATCCCACATCCATATCAGAATGGACCTCAGTCCTAGTCTGAGATTTCTTGGTAACTAACTAGGTGCTTCCATTCTCCCAGAGAATGGCATCAACCCTTATATCTGATCAAATGGGAACCAATCCCTCAATCACAGCAGAATGGCCATGCACTCACATTTTATCATGTAAGACTACATCTCATAGTCATATCAGAAAGGACCTCAGTCCTAGACCGAGTATTCTTGGTAACTGACTAGGCATCTCCATTCAAAGAATGGCAACATCCCTTATATCTGATCATGTAGGAACCAACCCTACAGTCATATAAGAATGGCTCAACACTCATATCTGACATGGAAGGAACCAATACTCTGACCATGACATAATGGCTTAGCCCTTACATCTGACCATGGAAGGAACCAATCCTCTCACCATGTCAGAATGGCTCACAGACTCATCACTTCCCCTTGGAAGGAACCTCGATCTAGAGAGCACCAAGCTTCTCCCTGAAGTACTCAAACTTCACTTTGGCTAATGGCTTTGTCAACACATCAGCTATCTATTTGTCCGTCGCAACCTACTGGAGCTTCACTGCTCCTCTCTGCACCATATCCTTGATATAGTGATATTTGATCCCAATATGCTTTGACTTATCATGCAACACTGGGTTCTCCGACAACTTCACACAAATCTGGTTGTCGCAATATATACAAGTAGCATCCACCTGGAGATCAAATAAATTAGACAGTAGCTTCCTTAGCCATACTACCTCACAACTAGCTGAACAAGCTGTGACATACTCTACTTCAGCTGTACTAAGTGCCACACAGGATTGCTTCCTGCTAAACCAAGAGATCACACCTGATCCCATATTAAAGCAACACCCTGAAGTGATCTTCCTATCGATGGAACTGCATGCCCAATCTGAATCAACATAACCCTCCAGGTTGATTTTTTGACTCGCCTCATACTTGATCCCATAATCAACTTTACCCCTCAGGTACCTCAGAATATGCTTTGCAGTAATCAAGTGAACATGTCTCGAATCTGTCAGGAACTGGCTCAAGGTGTTCACAACAAAGAAAATATTTGGTCTCGTGTTTGTTAGGTACATCAAGGACCCAATCATCTGACGATACATTGTAGCATCAACCGCTTCTAATGAAGCATCACTTAATAGCTTCAGGTTTGATGCCATAGGTGTGGTCATGGCCTTGCAGTCCATCATCCAGAATCTCTTCAGGATCTCTACTGTATATTTCCCTTGCCCTAGGGAAACTCCATCTTCATTCTACCACACCTCCATGCCTAGAAAATAATGCATCATACCCAAGTCCTTCATTTTGAACTTGGTAGTAAGCTTCCTCTTCGTATTAGCAATCAACCCATCCATACCTGTTACAAACATATCATCTACATACAGTAGGAGCATCACTGGGTTTCCATCTTCAACCTTGTAGTCAAGGTTGGAATCCGCTTTACGCTTGGTAAAGCTCAATCTAGATAGAAAGTTGTCAATTCTGCCGTAACATGTCTTGGGTGCCTGTTTCAAACCGTACAGGGCTTTCTTCAATCTACATACATGAGACTCCCTGTCATGTGTCTCAAAACTGAGTGGCTGCTCCACATACACTTCCTCTTCCACTACACCATTCAAGAAAGTAGTCTTGACATCCATTTGGTGTATCTTCCATTTCATCACTGCAGCTAGAGAAAGTACTGATCTGATGGAAGTGTATCTGGATACAGGTGCAAAAGTTTCTTCATAATCTATTCCTTCTTTCTGAGAGAAACTACGAGCAACAAATCTTGCTTTATATTTTTCTATGCTACCGTCTGCAGCATGCTTGATCTTGTAGATCCATTTGGAAGTTACAATAGACTTCCTTTCTAGTCTTGAGACAATATCCCAAACATCATTCTTCATGATCGATTGATACTCTTCCATCATAGCATCCTTCCATTCTTTTCGTTCTTCCACTTCTTCATAATTGGAAGGTTCTTTATTGATAAAATCACATAATAATGCTACATAACTGGAGTAGGATCTAGTCCTCTTTCTTTCTCTGTGATTCTCTTCTGGAGATCCATATCTTTTCGCACCTTGGATAGCTTCTCGTACCCAAGCAGGTTTCCTCTTGTGAGGATTCTTCTCATGAGGTAGATCTACAAGTTCTTGAGGTTCTTCAAATTCTTGATCTTCTTCTTGAGTTTCTTCATTCATGGTTGTATCATGAATTATGGGTGCTTCTGCTACTTCAGGTTCTTCAGCAGGTCTCTTTCTGGATTTGTTGTAAGCCGAGTCTTCATCAAATGTCACATCCCTGCTGATTTCGATCTTCTTGAATCCTGGGAAGTATATTATGTAAGCCTTCGAGCTTTCAGAGTATCCCACAAATATACCCTTCTTTCCTGAAGGATCTAATTTTTTCCTCTTCTCTTTTGGAATGTGTATGTACACTGGACAACCGAATATTCTGAGGTGGCTGAATTTTGGTTTCTTGCTGGAAAATACTTCTTCAGGTGTCTTATTCTCGAGTACTCTATGTGGAGTACGGTTCTGTACATACACTGCTATTCTGGCAGCTTCTACCCATAAATGCATGGGAAGATCTTGATCATGAAGCATAGCTCTTGTAGTTTCCATGATAGTTCTGTTTTTTCTTTCTACAATCCCATTTTTTGTGGATTATATGGAGTGGAAAACTCCCTCTTAATCCCTGGATCTGTGCATAACTCTTTGAATTCATTTGATGTGAATTCCCGCCATTATCTGATCAAAAGGTCTTGATCTTCTTTTCAGTGTGATTCTCAATCAAGGATTTGAATTCCTTGAACTTGCTGAAAACTTCATCTTTGTTCTTCATGAAGTAAATCCATGTCTTCCTAGAAAATTCATCAATGAAAGAAGTGTAGTATACATACCCGCTTAGTGAACTTGATGACATTGGTCTGCATACATCGGAGTGGATGATTTCCAAGATTCCTTTTGCCTTGCTCTCGCTACTTGGAAAAGTCTTCTTTGTATTCTTTCCTTTCACACATCCTTTGCAGACTCCATCACATTTTTCTTGAATTTATAGAAGACCTTCAACAACTTTGCTTGCAAGTGGTAGTGCTCTGTAATGCACATGTGCAAGCCTTCTATGCCAAAGTTCATTTGGCTATACCATGTCATGGATCAAGGCTTGTTCTAGATGGCCTTTCAATTTGTATATACCTCCCTCTTGTTCCCCAATCACTACTGCATCATTGAAGGTCTTTCCTTTTGGCCACATGAGAACTTGGCCATCTACAAATGCAACCCTCATGCCTTTTGCATCTAATGCAGATATGGAGAGGAGGTTCTTCTTGAGTCCTGGTACAAACAATACATCCTTCATCTTCATGGACTTTCCAGAGTCTAGCTTATAGGAGGATTCCCCACTACCTTTTATTGGATACTGGTAGTCATCTCTGAGCTTCACCTTGTGAGGTGATTCATGTTCTGACAGTCTCACAAAATATTCTTTGAATCCCGTCATATGTTTGGAAGCCCCACTGTCCATAAGCCAATCATTGCTTCCATGTGTGATGTTTCCTGTGAGAGTGGAAATCAAAACATATTCTTCATCACTTGAAGAATCATCAATTTCTTGCTTGTTTTTATTTGAGGAAGGTTCATCATCTTCTGCGGCATGAGCATGATGTATTCTCTTGTTTTTCTTCTTGTGAGAGTTTCTTTTGTTTCTAGGACAATCTCTGGCAAAGTGCCCTATTTCATCACAAGTATAACATCTGAGTTGAGATTTCTTGTAGGAAGAGTGTTTACCTTTAGAATGATGATGATTATGGTCCCTTATGGGTTTCTTGGATTGAACTGTGAGAGATTGATCTTCACTCCCCATCTTTTCTTCTTGAGCGGCTATCCGAGCTTCTTCTTGTGAGCATTCTTCCCTAAGTCTGCTGAACTTGACTAACTTCTTTCTGCCATAGATCCCTTGAATGAAAGAGTCCCATGTCCTAGGGAGACCATTCAAGGTGGTCATTACAATCGTTCCACTTTCCACTTCTTCATCTACTGCATCTAGCTGTTCCTTGATCTGAGAGACTCATGTGAAGTAAGACTAGATGGTCTCTGCATTCTGAATCTTCACATTCTTCAATTGGTTCCTTAAAGTCATTTTCCTGTTTATGTTCTTTCCTTCAAACAGTTTGGTTAGGGCATCAAACATAACTTTAGGTGTATTTAGGGAGGACACCTATGGTATGAGGTGATCCTTGATTGAATCAAAAATAATCCTCTTTGCCATAACCAACTTCTTCTTATGTAAGGCCTTAGCCTCATCTCCGTTTGGAACTGGAACCTCCTCATTGATGTAGGAGTCCAACTCATTTTCTTTTAGGACCAGGGATATCCTATACTTCCAGGCTTGAAATTTATCAGCTTCCTCAAGATTTTCATCAAGCTTGGTATGATGAGGCATCTTAACTGAGAAACTTAAATGGAAATACAAAACATTTAGATCTTACCAGGTCAAGATGTCAGATCTGGATTTGGAGCTGAAATTCTGCAGTGCTGGTTCATGAGTAGATTAGGGTTTTTCTTTTTCAGAGTTCTATCCAACCAAATGCTTTGATCTTGATCTCTAAACTTTGATTTTGAGGAGGAGATCAATCCAGGCCTAGGCTCACTAAAAAATTCCACTTCTATGGAAAGCCCTAATTTTTGGTAGCAGTGTCGGGTCCAAAACTGAAAAAGCTTAGAATTGGATTCTTCTTCAACAGAATGATGCGCCCTAGGGAGGAGAGTTAGTCCAACCTTCTTTTGCTGAAAATCTGTGGAGAGAGATTCACAAAATAGGAAGCCCTAGTTTCCACAGCTGCACAGTGTCTTCTTCTCAGGTTAGCTCTGATACCATGTTAGATTTTTAACATTAAGCTAGCATTATATTAGGATCTTTTAACTGAGAGAATAAGAAGTACAACAATTAAACACAAGAGACAATGAACACAATGTTTTTCCTCAAGGAAACCATAAATGGAGAAAACCCCATAACTTCCTCAAAGATAGAATTGACACCAAAAGTAAAACCCCAAGACAGTAAGATGATCTCCCGACAGCAGTAGCCTCTTTCTACCTATCCCTAGTGTCTTCTTCTTCCTCAGCTATGCGCTAAAACTGAGTGTGAGTGAGTGTGTGATAAATAGAGAGGCTCACTCTCTATTTATACTAATTCCTGACTTGACAATAACCTACTAGGGCCGACTTCTCTAGGAGAGTCTAATAACCCTAGTGCCCTGGAACTGCGTGGAATTTAACCCTTGAACAATAGGAGGGTTACCCACAATGACTTGACATGAATTTTTTACATTATAGAAATTCCTGATCAGAACATCAGGGCATGACATGGCTCAATTACATTACAGACACATCCCAAAATAAACATCGGGTTACAATACATAAGAAATACAAGTGAATACATTCTGAAGTTACAATTAGATCAATAGGAGCATCTAGTCACATGACCGGAAAGAAGAGACTCTTTAGAGACTTGCAGGAGGGTGGAATAGGGATCCACATTGAGCTAAGTGATGATGCACAGTATCAGGCGTAGGGAGTTGGCACTGTTTAATTTCAGAGGGAGTTTGGAAAAACCCTCAGTTTTGCTGATGTGTTATATGTTCTAGGACTAACGAAGAACCTTATATCAGTCTCCACTCTGGAGGACAAGGGATATCGGGTGAAGTTCCATGACCATAGAGTGTATATTAGGCCCAAGGGGTCAGATAGGAGCTTGGATTGAGTGATTGACAGAAGGAGCGAGAAAGTGTACATATTACACTTTGAGCCTGCAAAGTCTGTAGTCTGTAGCAACAGTAGCAGTCAGGGTGAATTGTGGAATAGGAGGATGGCACACTTACACCATGGATCACTGAATCATTTGAGATAAGCAGTCATTAGAGTTCCTTAGGTATAGGAGGAAAAGCATAACCATTGCAAGGGTTGTGCTTTGGGTAAAAACATCGGGAAGCCTTCCCCATAGAGAGAGCACAAGTCTAAGGAGCCCTTGGACATGGTGCATTCTGATGCATGCAGACCTATGAGTGTCCATTCATTCAGTGGTTACAATTACTCCGTAACCTTCATTGACGACTATTCTAGGAAAACCTAGATCTATTTCCTGAAGGCTAACTCAGAGGTATTTGAGAGGTTTCGAGAGTTCAAGACTCTTGTGGAGAACCAAACAGGAAAGAAGATTTGAGTGTTGAGGATAGACAATGGGGGTGAGTACACTTCCAATGAGTTCATGGAGTATTTTTCAGTGGAGGGGATCAAGAAGGAGCACACTGTTCCACATACCCCATAGCAGAATGGAGTTGTAGAGCGAAAGAACAGGACTATGGTTGGAGCATCCAAGGCCATGCTATTTGATCAGCAATTACCACTATTCCTCTTTGCTGAGGCATACACAACTGTAGTATACATTCATAATAGGTGTCCCCACACAACCTTGGGGAGACACCGGACGAGGTATTCACAAGAACTAGGCCAGATGTGAGTCACATTTGCATATTTGGTAGTGTCTTCTATTGTCATGTTCATGCTGACAATAGGAAGAAGTTGGACCCTTTTGGATAGAAGGGATTACTTGTTGGTTACAACGAGATTTCGAAGGCATATAGAGTTTACATTCCTACTTGTAGGAGGATCAATGTGAGCAGGGATGTACAGTTCGATTAGGACAGGGTCTTGTGGATATCTCTTGACATACCAACAAAGTAGCATCTAGTACAGGAGTTGGGAGTCAAGTTGGAGGAGCCAAATGTATAGGCATAGGTACAAACATAGAGCACCGGTTCTAGTGGTCAGAGGGAGTCAGGTGGATAGGATCCTTCAGTCATTGACTTGAAGGATGAGCTATAGTAGGAGACATATATCTAGTACCCGCAGCAGGTTGACACTAGGACAAGGCCTAAGTGGTTTATATCCACAGTGCAGGATTCCAGGCAAGTAGATCCTCCACAAACATATTTTAGATGGAGTGTACCATTAGAGAGGCTTAATTATATGGCACTGATGATAGAGTTGATTAACTATGAACCTTCCAGATTTGGGGAGGCTGCAAAACATGATGTGTGGTAGGAAGCTATGGTTGAGGAGCATGACTCCATTATGAAAAACCAGGTATGGGAGGTTGTGCCGAGGCCACAAGGGAGAAAGGTGGTGGGATCCAGATGGATCTATAAGGTCAAGCATGCAGCAGACAAAAGCATGGAGAAGTACAGGGTGTGCTTCGTGGCAAAGGGGTTTTCACAGAAGGAGGGTATTGACTATGAGGAGACCTTCGCCCCTGTTTCCAGGTATTCTTCCATTCGGACCATTATCTCACTAGCAGCTGAGATGGGTTGGTGTGTCCATTAGATGGATGTCAAGATTGCCTTCTTCAACAGAGTGATAGAGGAGGAGGTGTATATATAGCATCCATAGGGGTTTGATGTGGAGAACAGGGAGACGCATGTATGCAAACTGCATCGAGTTCTCTTCGAGCTCAAGCAGGCACCTTGAGCATGGTACTCGAGGATTGACAAGTATCTATGGGAGATGGGATTTTAGCGGAGTGACGCTAACCACAACCTGCACTTCTTGGGAGGTGAGGTGCCTCTCATATTGGTCTTATATGTGGATGATCTCTTTTTGGTAGGAGATGAGAGGCTAATTGGACACTGTAAGTCCAACCTTCCAATAGAGTTTGAGATGAAAGACCTTGGGCTGATGCATTACTTTTTGGGCTTGGAGGTTTGGCAAAGAGATGGATGCTTCTTCATCAGATAGGGGAAGTATGCGATAGAGATCCCGAAGAGATTCAGGATGGAGGACTGCAAGCCTATAGCCATACCTCTAGTTTCCAACTAGAGGAAGATTGATGCATCAGGGTCAGACGGATTTGATCCTACCTTGTATCGTTAGCTTATCTGATCGCTTATGTATCTAGTCAATACTCGAACAGACATTAGCTTTGCATTCAACTCTTTCAGTCGGTTCATGATGGACCCTCAGAGAGTGCATTGGACGGCTACAAAGCACATACTTCACTATATCAGAGGTACAGTGCAGTATGGATTGGTTTATGAGCACAGGGGGAGTGTACAGTTAGCAGGTTTCACAGATGCTGATTGGGTAAGATGTGTAGAGGACCAAAAAATTACTTCAGTTTGTTGTTTCAGCATTGGATTAGGGGTTGTCTCTTGGTTTAGCAGGAAGCAGAAGTTAGTTTCATTGAGCTCGACATAGGCTGAGTACATGGCAACTAGCATGGATGCTTGTGAGGGTATGTGGCCGAGGAAGTTACTTGCAGGGTTGTTCGAGTGTGAGCTAGAGGCTACAGTAGTTCACTATGACAATTAGAGTGGCATTAGGCTATCTAAGAATCCAGTGTTCCATGACCGAAGAAAACACATAGGCATCAGGTACCACTTCTTGAGAGATTGTGTTCAGAGGGGAACCATTCGGTTGGAGTACATACATACATATGAGCAGGTGGCAGACATTTTCACCAAGGAACTTTGCAGACATAGTTTTGTGAAGTTCAGGAATAAGTTGGGGTTGCTATCGAATCCCTTCTTCATTGAGAGGGAGTGTTAAACTAGTAGCAACAAGGAAGGTCCTCCTGCATGCATGTGTTCTTGCATGTAGGAGACTTAAATTAGGAAACCGGTTGTATTTAATTTACTTTTCCTAAGTTTACTTTGGAAAATAAATTAAATTGATCTAAATTAACTTTAGTGAACCACTAGTTAAAATGAAAATGAAATTAGGGTTTTTCGCTTTACCACTAGTTAAAGTGAAAGTGAAATTAGGGTTTTTGCTTTACCTAAAGTTATAAAAGAGAGATCAATTGGTGGAGGGAACACACACACTTGTATTCCAACAGAGACAGGATACAGACAAGGAGAGAAAGTCAGATAGAGGATTTAGCTGAGAATATGGAGGAGCGAGTAGCAGGATCATCGATCTTTGTATAGCTGGGCTGTACACTCACACAGGAGGGTGTTGAGGTTTAGCTAGGATTTTCCTAGTGATTCTGCCGGGTATTGCATTCTCCAGGTTTGGGTGAATTTGCAGTGATTTTAAAAGTTCCATATTTTCTCATAATAAAATCTATATTTGACTGCTGCACCGGTTTTCCCATCTTGGGTTTTTTCGGGGGTTTCCATACCCAAAATAATAGTGTCAATAGTGTGATGTGATGTTGTGATTTATTTGTTGGTTTTATATTCCACTGCATACTGTAAAAGATATTCATGTGTGGTTATCAGTTGATATTTTGCATGCACTCTTTAGGCCTAGTTGAATATTAAAGGAAAATTTACAGAGATTTCCTAAAATTATCAAGAATATTTCTGCTCACATTATCACACACATCTAAAGTGTAATTATCAGTCATAAAAATAAAAAGAACACTTCGGAATTTTTACAAACACTTCATGTTCCAGGTATCCAAACTATGCAAAATAATCCAATAAAAGAACTAGTTTTCGAATAAAAGGTAGAAGCATCAAAGAGAAGTGCCTTAACCCATTCTGAGGCTAGTGTACCATAAAAATAAACATTATATAATGAACAAGGGTAGAAATGTAATTTATGTAGCATAGGCGCTGAAGAATAATTTCCTCAAACAATTTGTGCACAAACTCCCAAAAACTATCCCAAAGGCATATAGTATATGGTGAATGGGTGTACTATTAAGGCACTCCTTGCGTAAGGTCACCGAAACTAGTTTTGAATTCATTTACGAAAATAAAAAAAAATTCCCCAAATAAAAAAATTCCCCAGAAACTAGTTTTGAATTCATTCACAAAATTTACTTGAATAAATAGATTGAAGTCCATGTGAGGTTTCTTCCACAAATAGCTCATACGTTTCATCAAACATTTCATGTGCATCCATAAATAAATCCGGCCCAGGAAAAATAAATTAAATAAATGTGAGATAAAACACTTATCTTTGTCAAATATGCAACCAGAATCGATCGTGCAACGCTCCATCCAAATGTAGACACAATGCAATACAAAACTCACTTTGCAATGGTCACCCCTCAGCCGAAACTATGATTCCACAAGAAAAGGTGCACTCAACCACAAATTCTCTCAAGAAATCAGTCCAACCAAAACCCAATGGAAAGTATGACCTCTACTTTCGCTCAAGGAAATTCTAGTAGCTTCAGGATAACAGTCCAACCACAACCCAATGGAAAGTATGAACTCTACTTTCACTCCAAGGAAGTTCTAGTGGCTCAAAGATTACAATCCAACCACAACCTAATGGCAAGTAGTGTTGGAAGAAGTTGCCATTGATATCAAAAGAACGAAAATATATCTGGTTTGAAGGTGGTAATGATGATGTGGTTGTGGTAGAGATATATTGTTTGAGAATGTATAGTGAAACCTTGAATCCCCTAAACAAGAACCTAATGAATCCCTTGAACACAAGTGTATATAAACCCAAAGCAGTCCCTTATGGCGTAGTGGTTGCACATGGTCCTCACAGGAAGACAATTTGATTTATACAAAAGTGGTACAAATCCCCTAGAGAATCCCCTAATGATCATGATGATGTGGAGTGTAAAGGAGTCCCTAAAGTGTCTTAAAGAAGTGTGAAGAATTTCCTAAATAAATGATGTTGGGTCACATGGCGATGATGATGGGTCACATGATCATTATGGTGGGTCACGTGACCAATATGATAAGAAGTGTAAGGAATTTTGTAAAGACATCCCTAAGCTATGTCAGTAATAAATGTGAAGAAATTCTTAAAATAGTGGTGTTGGGTCCTCATGACTATATGGGTGGGGTCGCATAACCCATGTTGGAGAAGGCCCTAGAGAGCCCCTAAGGTTGGTGCAAAGAATATTTAGATGAAGTATGAAAGATATCCCAAAACCATGATGATAGGTCCACATAACCCAGAAATTAATGGTGTTGGGTCCACATGACCATGATGACTGGTCCATATGACCATGAGAAGTAGCCTCCGAAGTAATAAGGATTGGTCCACAAGGAAATGTTGAAATAAAAGGTGAAGAAACCCATAAACAATGGTGTCTGGTCCACTTGCCCATGAGTTTGGGGTTACATGAACCATGGTGGAGAAGGCCCTAAAGAGTCCCCAAAATTTGTTCGAAGCAAGTTGGTGTAAATCTTGAAGTACCCCCAAAATAATAATGTTTGGTTCACATGACCTCGAAAGTTGTGGTACTTTAGCCCATCAGACTACATGAAGTTGTAATATCCCGATTTTGACCCCTATTGCATTAAAGTTGTACATGATGTAGATATTGTTATTAAATCATGGTGAGGAGCTCAAGGCCAAGGCCCCACCATTGATTTAGCTTTTTATGTATCAACAATTAAAATCAATACCTATGGTTCTTGTGCTAGCCAAGCACATTATGAATGGAGACATCATGTAAATATGCAATTTAATAAAAATACCCACAACTAGATATGCAATGCAACAAGAGACGGGGGGATGATTTCACAAGGAATAGGGAGGGAAATTATTCAAAACCTTGATCCAGTTGTGTTAAGCCAAACGTAAATGAGAGAAACCATAAATTCTCAACTACCCATTTTGTCTTATGCACCCAATCATTTAATTTTTCTAGAAGTTGATTGAGGTGGTTAATGATTTGGGAATGGAGAGGTATGGCAGTCGATTTCGTATTGGGGCAAGCCATGAATTTTGGAAAAATCATATTTTTGCTTGCGGGGAAATAAAACACCTAGAAATGGGTGCCCAAACTATTCTTCACCCACGATTTTCTCTTCCTCATGCAACTAGAGCTAGCTGGGGTGTTTTCCTTCACGTTTTTTCTACATTTTTCTCGTCTTTCCATGGATGGGAAACCTGTTTTTTTATTGCACAGTGGCTAGGAAGAAAGATTCACGATTTGGGGGTTTATAGAGGCCGTTTTCCCCCCTGCAATTCCCATAAACGTTTTGTGAAATCAGATTTTCTCTCCTAGGGTTGTTTTCCCCATCTATCATTTCGTTTTTGGTTGCCAAAATGTTTTTCTTCATACGCAACACTTGTGTTTTGATGATTTGTGCATCCTTGTTTTGACCTGAACTATGAGTAAGACTTAGGAGTGGAAGAGGAACAAAATTGGCATGATAAACCTAGTGAAGAGAGGAACCTCACAAAGGATCAAGTGGGGCTGGCTACTCTTCTATGCACACATGAGAGAACACTAGAAGGGAAGGTATGGCATGAGGGACTGTGTAGCAATGAAGGGAATAATTCCTTGTGTTGGGTATGTAGGTATTGTGGAGGACAAGCTAGATAGATCTTGTGCAGGTGTCCATAGCTCTGTGGTTGAGCTCACTAACTTATCAGTTCTTCCTTTCCACTGCCTTAGCAGCATGATAAACCCAATTGTGGATTGGCTTGATTGAACCTTTATGTGTATTTGGCTATGTGTGAGATTGTTGTTCCCTATTTCCTTGTAGAGATCATGCCCAACTTAGGGGTGGCAGTTGTGTTGAGAGATTGATGAACACAACTAGCCTATGGTTGGGTGGAATGTTGTAGTGAGATAATTAGTTGGTTGGGGCAACTCATTTTCAAGATAAGTGCTCTCTTGTATTTAACTCTACAATGTATTTGTTTTAAGAAATGTTATGAATGTATAAATGTATTTACTTTCATTGTATTTTCATTTTTTATACATCTGTACATGTATTTTATTTCAATGCATTTCTGTTTATGTTCATGGGGCTAGATTCCTGGTTATGATAGCAGTCATCACGTCCTTTCCATGGCAAGAGGGGAGGGGATGTGACAGAAGTGGCAAGGATCCCTGCAAGAAATAATGGCATATCCACCATGTATGATGATGTGTTCAAGCCCTAGGGCCCACTTTGGAGAAGATATGGAGTGATTTTGAAATTTTGGCATGACGTGTCATGATGGAATCTTGAGTTGGGGTACCAACCCTTGAGAGTCAAATCCCCCTTAAAATATCCACAAATTAAGGATGGGTTTAAGGAGATGCTAAAAGAAGCTACTAGATCATGATGAAGAGTATAAATATAGGGCCAAACATTTCATTTTTATCATCAACCAAGTCTCTCTTGCTATTGCATATCTTTGGAGAAAAAGAGTGAAACGTTTTGGAGGAGAATGTTTTGGGCATATTTGAGGAGATTCAAGGAAAATGGCATAACTTTCTCATACGGTATCGAATTACAAAATTATTGGCTCGTTGGAAAGCTAATTATGAGGGATATGTGATGAATATACCTAGATATCATTTTGGTTTCTATATTGTCTTTTCATATTGTAATATTTTCAAAGGTATGGTTCATGCTTGTGTTGGGGCTCGGACCTTGAAGGTCCTTAATTTTGGAAACTCCACGGTTTTGGTGCGAAGCTTGTAAGCGGAGTTGCGGTCCAAAATAGTCTTAGGGGCTTTGGGGTTGGGTCGAAGCCCTTCTTTTTGTAAATGTCCCATGGTTTTTGGGTACCCATGGTTTAAGCCCATGGTATTGTAATAGTGCACTTGTATGAATAGGAACTTATGTAAAGGAATCGGAGAAGTTTTGTGTTATGATAGTAATGTGATGCGAAGAAGCTAAGGTCTATTTTTGGGTTTAAGGTTAAGTCCCAGATGAGTGCGTGGATGACCTCTACAGCTGAGTGCGCAGAGGGTTTTGGAAGAAAGGGTCTGTAGCTAAGTGTGCAGTTTTGGGTTGTTGAGAAGATCTGCAGCTGAGTGCGCAGATCAGAACTGTGTTGTTTTGTAAATTGTTGAATATAAAACGCAGTTCTGTGGACGTAGCCCCTACACTGGGGGTGAACCACGTATATCTTGTGTTGTGGTGGTTCTTTTTATTTTGTCATGGTATGTTTTTATGCATTTGATAAGTAGATGAATGATAAAGTAAGATAAATTGCTAAGTATTAACTTCGCTGTGAATTCCCAGTTAAGGGTTAAGCAAGAAANAAGTGAACGTCGAAGCTCTGTATTGCATAATTATTCTTTGTTAAGGCTAAAGGTAAAGTAATATCCCTCTTTCGCCTGCAGAAACCTGATTCTGCAGCACCCCATAGCTGTTTCGGGTGAGACTGCAACCTGTTCGCAGGTTGTTGCCGAAAGGGCCAACACTGTGGGTCTGTTTGTTGGTGTGAAGATAAAAGCATAAGATCCCGGGTTTTCCCCAACACCCAACAACTTGTGGGTTTCTCTTGTGATGGCACATGTCTTTCATGGATAGAGCTCACCTTGGATATTTGTATGTGAGCCTCTCTCTTGGTATATCTATTTGAAGTCATTATATATGTTATGGTGGATATGGTTATGGGAATATTGGAATAGATATGGTATGATTCTTGTACATGGGTATCTCTTTTGATGGTCATGCCTCTCATGGACTAGGGTCCATCTTGTTTTCTTGAAAATATATGAAGTTTGTACATGTTCTTGTGCTTATCTCTTGGCATACTTGATGGAGATATTGGCATAGATGTTGGTCCAAAATTTACGATGATCATGGGATAGATATTGGGGATTTATTTGTATAGATGATGGTGATTATCTGTACATATTATATGATGGTCTTGACATATATCATAGTGATTAGCTTGGCATAGTCCATGGTTATGCTATGGCATATGGATCATCTCTTGGAATGTTTAATGTTTTGGAAATGTATATGATGTAAAAGTTGAGGATCAAAATGAAATCGATGGATGATTTTTTCTGGGTATATACTTGAGGCATGTATAGGTTGATATATTATGACCTATATTGATACAGTGTGATGGTGATTGTGGCATTGTGCCATTGATAGTGGCATTATGACAGAGGAAATGATTGTGGCATTTATATAGAGTTACAATGATTAAGGCATTGTGATAAAGATGATGATTGTTATAGGTTGAAAAATGTAGTGATATAGTGATACACGATGAAAGATATAGTGATACGAGAACAAATACAGTGATATAGGAATAGGTATACTGATATAGGTGCAGGGACCTAGGTACAAGTACAAGTTGTCATATATAGTGATACAATGATCATTAGAGATTATTTCTTCTATTCATATCAGTGTGACGGGAAAGGATAGGAGATGTAGTCTCTTTCAGGTTGGTGCCTAAGAATTGTGAGTTGGTGTTCACTGAGGATTGGAGACCTCTCTATAGGTTGGAGTATGTGACCTTAAGGGGTTGTAGCCTCCGTTTAGTTGGAGATGATAAATTAGAGGGTTGGAGATTTCTTCTAGTTAGTGCTAGAAAATCAAGGAGTTGTAGATTCCTTCCAGTTGGTGCTGGTAAACACATTGAATGTAATCTCTATATTATAAACAACATTTTTTGTGGTTTTCCCTTAGTACTTGGGTTTCCATGTAAACATATTGTGTACTATGTATGCTTCTTATTTGATGATGATATGATTATGAAATGTAAAGGTTGATAATGTATTAATGAATGTTGTACTTTGTAAGCTGCTGATAATCAAGTTTTGAAAAGTAATAAAAGGTATGCACACACTGTTTTACCCCCCCTCTTAGTGTGTTCGATGTGTCCAACAAGCATCACTTCCAATCTAGGGAAATTCCAGTAGCTCGAGGACAAATACCAGTGGCTCCAAAGTAACTCATCTTGGACATAGACTCAACAAGGATCTCATATGAAGAATAAAAAAATCAAACCACAAGTGTCCAACACAAGAATAACAACAAAAACATGAACCCACACACAAGAGTGACTTACCAACACAAGCAAATCAAATTCCTTAATGAGCAATTTGAATTGGGAGAGAGAAAGACACAAGCATGCAAGTTACATTCCAAAAAAAAATATAGGAGTTACACATCAAGTGACTACACCAAGAGGCACACTAATGCAACTCATGAGGGCGCACTAGGTGAGAGAGGGAATCCAATCCTCAAATAAAAATTAATCTAAAGGTAAATAATCCCAAGGAGTAACATAACACATGAGGGTACATAACAAATACGGTCCATACAACATCAACATATGCTCAACAAACATAGGTAAACACTTTTCCACAACCCCTTGCTCGTAGCATCATGGTTCCTCATACTCTCTTTCATGGCATCGATTGTACAGTTATTTTTATTTTATTAATTATTTTATAAGTTCAACATAATAATAATAATAATAATAATAATAATAATAATGTGCAAACCATAGTCCAGGAACCTTGTGCCATTATGTCCATCATAACAACAACAATAATATGTCCAGGGGATAAACCAAAGGGAATTACATATCTAATGGGGAATCCTGCTAATGTTGTTTTAAATTCTCAAGGGGTACATGTGATCCAAATCCACATCCTACCTTATATGGACTGATTCAGAGGATGATACTATCATATGGGCTAGGGTCATGGTATTTACTAGAATATTCCACCACCTGTGGTCTCGAATCCAACGGTTGTGTGCGCTTTACCTCAAGGTTAATATTTCTCGGGGGCATGGAACCTGAATTCACAACCTAGGATCCCTTTCCTAGATACTTTAAATTTGCTTTATTTGTCTACACTTACAAATGATCCAGTGTGTCATGATCCAGCATAGACCCCAATCCCGACTAAACTTCCTTTGGATGTCCCCAATTTTGAAGGCAAGAAGGGAGAGGATCCAGGTGACCATGTCACTACTTTCCATATCTGGTGTTTGTCAAATTCATTGAATCATGATTCCATTTGAAATTAGACTATTTCAATTCACCATTACATGTCTCACAATGAAATGATACATCAAGCTTTTTGGGGGCACATACCAGAGTTTTAATGACTTGTCCTTGGTTTTTCTTATAAACAACTTCTAGTTCCCAGTCCACTATGACATCGACACTGATATTTTATCGATTTTCGACAAGACAAGGCTACTCACTTCTTTGACAATGTTTAGGAGTGTCCTAGAAGGAAGAGGTTAAGTAAGGCCAACATTCCACCTGAGTTATTATTGGAGTGGTTCCTTAAGTTGTTATTGCCATACATTACGAAGGATATTTTTACATCCAAAGTTGCCACTGAGGAACATGCCATTTTTAGATCCCGATAGTTAGACTTTATTTATGCGCAGTCTGGGCTCCTTTATGTGGTCATTCCTAATGCATTTATATTGAATCATGATACTAAGCATAATCCATTGCCACATGTCAATGGCATTGTGGGATCTATGTGTGCAAAAACTATGGACAAGGTTACAAACCAAATACAAAATTTGTCTCTTCACTAGTATGCAACGGGAAAAGCTATGACTTTGTCCACTTCCACCGAATCGACGGATGTACACTCTATGAAATCATTAAACTAGAAGGGTAACCAACAACCTGTACATAACAAGTAAAAGGGGAAGAATAAAAGGTAGATGTTAATCATGAAAATAACGATGAAAATTCTAGTGGGGACAAGAATCCTAAACCCAAGATCAATTTTCCTTGTAAATTTGTCGTCAAGACCACCTTACACACTTGTGCCCCAGGATTGATAATGCCTCACATCTTATTGTACAGATCCCAACTGTGCCGACGAATCCTCTTCCTCATAACCATAACAAGGATTTGAGTGATTCGACCACTATAAGTGGGTTTGGTGGAACTCAAAACCCTCTAGCCCATGATGGTGGTCAAAATTGTATCAATATGTTGCTAATTGTTGATGTTTATACCTGTTCGTGTGGCTATGGTCCCTCATAATTGACTGCAGGGAAAGAGCCTCCACCTCCAAAGACCCTTTGCAGATTGATAAGCCCAAGTCTATACCACACCTACCAAAAGGAGTCCTTAAGTGCTCAACGCACAATCCTATTGATCGAGGCAACCAAAACTATTCTATTGTGGAGGATATGGGACAAACACTATCTATGATGTCTTATTTAAAGGTTCTATAGATGTGTCTTGCATAGAAGAATGACTTGTTGGTTGCTTTAGGAACTCATGATTTAAGTGGCCTGAGTGTGATCAAGTTTGAGACTGATGATGTCCAACCTCATTTGCCGTACCATGTGATCCAGGAGGATATTCAAATATATATCAGTATAGAAGTATTCAAATAATAAATGAATATTATAGACGCTTAGAGCTCATCAACATCTTTCTGTCAACTCCCGTTTCGCACGAAACAACCTCTGGATGCGTAAGATATCAGGTTTCGAAGTTTCGGAAAAAATGTTCAAAACAACAAAAAAATGGGTAAATTCGAAAAAAGTACAATGTATTGGTTTGTAAAAATTTTGGTGGAGTCTATAGGGATTGAACCAATGACCTCTAAATCTTCCCAATCCTTCTTAAAGTCCCACTAGTCAGGGCTCCCTCCTATGGTTCTTAATAGTCATAGAGTCTAATTGTATATAAAGTTGCAATGTGTATCATTTGGAAAAAGGGGGGGGGTGTGGCGGTCAAGGGATAAGCCCTCAAACCCATATGCCAACACTAAGGCATGATGGAACCAATGTGGAAAGGAAAGCCATAGCCAAGTCACAACCAAGTCACAGTTAAATGTGGATCCAGTCCAAACGACGACCTAATACCATGAAACCAACCCAATAGACGACGATCCAATACCATGAAGCCAAGACAAAAAATGACAGTCTAATATAGTGGAACCAATAATGTAAAACAAACCATACACCACAACCGTAAAATATCAACGAAGGCATAGTGGTGGGGATGGATCTCGCGATCGCCGGGATATAATCCCAACGCCTGACCACTGGGCCATGACCCATTTGTTCGATGGATACCGAAGGAATATGGTTAAGAATTTGTTCAGGTGATTATGCCAGAAGAGGGGCACATGGCTCCTCTACGTTCGCCCAAAACCTCCATTTAAACCATAATTTTCAGTGAGGAGCAGGTACTTATACCACAAAAATCAATGCGGGCACAAAGTTTGAGGAAAGTACATGGCACAATTCCTAAGGCACAAAACCATTAATGGGCATGGATACCAAGGCATAAATCCATACAGTTCGTCTTATTTTGTCTTTTGGGCACGTAGAGTTTCTTGATTTGAGTGCCAAAGGAGGACTTAGGCAAATGTATTCAAGTTTATACTCATTTTTCTCTAAATTTCAAGAGTATCACAGTGGTGTTGTATGTTTTTGTTAGCGTCAAACAGAAAACAAAAGGGGTTCTAGAAATCCATTTATTTAAGTTTTGAAAAATTAATAAGATCGACTTTCTCATTGGAAGTGGCCCAGAAACATAGATTAGGAGGGGTGAAATCTGTTATCATTTTTGGTCTTTCATTTTCATGGTTTGCATACTATTGATTTGCTTATGTGTGTTTAATAATTTAAATTTCAGTTTTAAAGCGTGTTTATGATTTTTTAACATAAAAAGTTAAAAGATCTTGAAATTTTAGATCAAGTTTGGTATCAGAGCAGCTTAACCATTGCAATGTGAATTTGTGAATGTCAACAAGATTCATTCTACATCACGGTGAATGAGAAATTAAATAATTTGATCCAGAAATTGGTTCAAGAAGAGGGAAAATGGCTTCACCAAAAGGAGAAGGAGCAACTTCTTCTATCCCATATGAAAGGGAATTTCTTAAATCTTTCATGAGAATGCAAATGATGGTAGAGGAGCTTTATCAAGATCGGAAGAAAGGTGAACAAGGAGGTCCATATCACACTGAAGGTAAAAAAGAAGGAGGTGGTGAGGAACCTCTGTTGGGTGTTATATTGACTAAATTAATACCAAAATGGTTGGATGTGTTCTACTATCTTGAATACACCTAATTTTTAATTATTGACCGGGGTTGGTAGGCTTAGAGTTGCTACAAAATATATGCGAAGGTAGAGGGGTTCCTAGGGCATTGTAGAAATACTTAAATAAACAAAAGATTGAAAAATATTCAAAATGAAAAACTGAGTCAAACTCCTAAATTAGTAATATGGTTGAGCTAAAACAAAACATTAGACTAGGATAATATTAGACTATGTTATTTTAATTAACAAATGAGAATATAACAAAACCTATTAAATAACTTCAAGGGCTAACTATTCACAGAAAGTACATATTTGAAAATACAATCACAACAACTAGATAATTTATGAACAAATAATTTTTGACTGAAAAATGTATTATCAACAACTTACTTGAAAAGTTGGGATTCAAGGAAGACTTAACTAACAAGTAGAAAAATTAATAAATAAAACTAAATAGAAAGCAAGTAGAAAACTTAACAAAGATGATTTTAAGTTCTTTTCTACAAGACTTTTCAATAATCACAAAGTGAAAGGAATAGGTCTTATTGCTATGATAAATTGACAAGATACTAGTATATTAGCAATTAACACACATAAACCTACAAATCCATATACAAAGAAATAAATCAAACATAATTTCAAAACATTACAACATTATTAAAGAAGAAAATCGGAAATTAAAAGGAACAAAATCACAACGCAAAATTCAAAGCATGAGTTGGAAAGAGAAAACTAAAGATAAAACTTAGTAAATACTTTAAAACAATCTAATCTACGGTTCAAATAAAAACATAATTATTATCTAATGACTATAATAAGAGCATAATAAAAAAACCAAAGAAACATAACTGAAAATAGGTTTAAAAATAAACTAAGAACACTAAAGGTCGGATGGAAGGCTGGACAACAATCTGGAAGGGAGGTTCAAATGATAGTCCAGACACACATTCTGAATGAGAGGATGCATATAGAAAATAATAAAAACAGACCTAACCGATTTAATTATCAGCTGATTTTGTGCATATGAAAACAAGATGCATACAAACAAAATTTAAACCTAATTAATCAGTGAAATAAACAAAGTCAAATACATGAAAATAAGAAAATCATTGCATATTAATAAACAAACTGGAATTTTATATTGCATAAACTTATAACAGGAATAAACAGAACTTAATCTATATAAATTGATGAAAACAACCTATTCTATGTGCTTATTTAAATTCTATCTAAATTGATGAAGACCACCTATTCTACATGCTTGTAAATAAGACTGAACAATAAGCTAAGAATGGAAGGATTAAAAGCAAACCTGAAAGCAAACTATACGTGACCGACCATTTATAAACAAAAAACTACATTAACAACATAGTATGAATTTTATTAACTACAATAGATACATGCTACAGGAAACAGATAAATAAATGATTACAGGAACTTAACTACCTAAACAAATTAGAAAAAAAACTACTTATCTGTAAGGATGAGATAACAAAAACTCATATGAAAATAGAAACCACAGATTGTCAAGGGGCCTTCTCAGCAATCATGGATAATGCCTGGCGAATGCTTGCACACGCAGTGATAAATGACAAAGCGTAGAGTTCTTATTAAACAGAAGGAACATAGTTACAATATCCTTCCCTCAAAGCAAACTAAATATCTATCTAATGGATTGATCAATCCCCTATCTCTATGTATGGAGGTGTTTATATATACACTGTTTTCAAGAGGTTGAGCAAGTCGAACCTTTAGTGGTCAACTGCTCTTCTAATTTTAGTCAATTATAAAAGGAAATAACAGTTTAGAGGCCGACACATTGGCATATCCCTTGTTTGGTGTAAGTCTGGTTTTATTCATTGTGAACGTGGCATGCATGCTTCTCTTCAACGTGAAAAGGGCATCGTGGTGGTGTAACTACTCCTCTTTCCACATGACTGGTGGAGTGGTCGCGAGCGAAGGAAATTGCAAGCTGGTGCACTATCCAGAACACGGCTTTATTACCCAGGCACACCGATAACAATTTATTTGCAGGATATTTTATATTTTACAGTGCACAGGATGATGGGTGATCTGGATGGGAGGTTGAACAACTAGCTGCATTGTGAGATGGATACATTGAGCGTTAATCTAGGGAAACATGGAAAACCACTAGTGAATTTTGCATAATGGGCTGGATGATGAGGTAATAAGCAACAACATCGTGACAACGATGATCCTCTAGAATGTTCCCTCCTTTGAATTTGTGAGTAGTGAAAACAGAATGGAGAAATTAATGCACCCGCCATCCTTCTAGATTGCTGATTATGCTATCATTTGGGCATGTGGTCAATAGAACAGCTTGCAGATTAATTCAACGTTTAATTCCTGAAATCGGTTATGGACNCCCCCGCCATCCTTCTAGATTGCTGATTATGCTATCATTTGGGCATGTGGTCAATAGAACAGCTTGCAGATTAATTCAACGTTTAATTCCTGAAATCGGTTATGGACAGAACGCAGCTTGATTAACGAGCTGGACGGTGAGCTGTGTGATGAGCTGGACAATGAGATGGACGACGATTTCACAGATCGGTCTGAATGGCAAGCTGGATGTGTTTTATTTATAAATTCGCCCAATCATACTACATAACCCGCAAACAAATATGTAAATCAATTAATATATTAAATATGCTTTAAATAATATAGATTTGAGTTAATAAAATCATAAACATGATATTAATAACCAAAGTTGAATAAACATTAAATTTGTTCTTACCTCGTGCTGAATAACCATTTGCATGACATAAAATACATGAAAGATAATAAAGTATGCATTTAAATGTGTTATTTTAACGCCAAAAATGATAACAAAATGAGGCTCAACATTCCCCCAAACCGGAGAAATGCCAGGTTCCACTGAGCAAAGAAAAAGGTAAGAGATCATACCGTCAAAGTGAACTTTAAAATGTGAGCCAACAAAAGGCATATGCATGAATGAGTGAGTTCATAAAGTTTATAGTTAGTTCAACCATGTCCAAAGTAAAACTTTGGACAAGTTGAACATATGACACAAAAGGTATAAAATTAATCATTTGATAGTTTATATGCATGATTGAGCAAAAGGATAGGGTTACTAACAGTGAAATGATAACTAAAAAACTTTCAAGGTCAAAGCATTCTCATGGAGGTAAAAACTATTTGCAAAAACAAAATTTGGTTAGCAAATTTTAGTCATAAGTGCTATAATATCACCAAGTTGAGTTCGTCATGTGGTATTTCATTTGGATTATCCTTCAATCTTAATATAGTCCTCCATATTGATCTTATGTAAAAATATACTTCATGCTATAACCAAGTTCTATTGCTAATTTATCCTAAAAAACACTTATCATTTTTGTCAGAGAAAATAGATCTGTAATAAATAATAAAAAATAGAAACAAAAGTTTTATTTTCCTAATCCTTCTTCCCCCAAACAGAAGGTATGGCGTGTCCTCAAGCCATGAGAAAGAGATTCGATTGTTCCAAAAATAAGAGTCCTATCATGCTGTTTTATTATTTTGTAAAAAAGAAAAACTAACTAGTAAATGAAAATGATTTAGATATGTATATTCATGAAAAATAACTGTGCTGAGAAAGACCACTTAAATGTTGATAACAAAACTGAAAGCATGACAGAAGAAAAACTAGTCATCCATGCCTTATTGAAAAATATATCTTGTCATCATAAGATATTTTGAGTTTACCTCGAAGTGGGTGAGATTTTATAGCTATGGGTCCCATTTCTAAGATAATGACATGATAGGTATGTGTTGAATTAGATGGCTAGGTCTAATTCCAACTTACAACGATTCTCAAATGACATTAAAAAAAATCGGCCTTAAAATAAAATTTGAAATTTTTTCTTCATATTTATCATTATTCTCTGAATCATGTGCATAGTAGTGCATTAACCATATCTCTTTTACCCAATATTGCCATGCTGCCAGCAGGCCTGTTCAGTACCCCGACAGGTTTATCTTGGTACCATGCAAGCATAGTCCCACTACCAGCTAGCCTGTTCAGTACCCCGACAGGTTTACTTGCATTTATTGAGCTTCCTTGTTGTAAGTTTTTACTTAGTATTGAGCCATTGCCAGCGGGCTTGTTCAATACCCCGACGGGTTTGCCTTGTATAATGATATTAAGTATATGGAAGCTGATTGGTACTAAAGTGTGCTAAGCCCTGCTAAAACACATAATTCAATTTTGTAAAAACTTATAAGTAATTCTCATAACGGCCTTAATCATAAATCATGTCAAAAGAGAATAACTTAAATTTGTTCTTTGACCTTATAACCCTTCTTCTTCGTAAAAGATAAATAATGTTCCCCATAGGCAAAAATTCCACCTACTATCGAGTTATCACACAAAGATACTTTAAGAGACAAGTTTTGATAATACAGATAGGATAAACTAGTAATCCAGAGGTATAAGATAAGATTCGAATAATGAGAGTAAGTCTTATCACGCAACTGTTTAAAATAGAAAATCAGAAATATACATGTCTAAATCAAAATACCCAAAAACTATCTGAATCATAAAAGGAATGGTTAAGAATGATGTACACAGAATTGTTTTTAATTATCACTATAAGCTGCAATTTTTAAGAAAGGTTTAAGATAGCTTACGATCGTAAATTGCTTTTCAGATAATACTCCATGAGCTGCTTATAGATAAAATTCTTACAATCAGGCTGCAAAACCTTTGTGAGATGATTCATATTTATTTATAAAAAGAAAAAGAGTCTCCTATAAACAATTTATTAAAAATGATTCTTATTTATTTGATAAAACAAAAACATATTTACATAATATCCCGTTCTACTAAAAGAAAGGAAGAAAACAATTCAAGTATATGAATTCTTCCAATGTAACCATGTTTGAAGCAAAATTAGAAATATACCTTTATCTACATATAAGAAAAATATTATAATAATTATCGGGATATGAAGAATCAACCGAGCTGTTTGATTTAGCAGTAATAAACATTGAAGAAGAGGATAGTGCTGTGGCTTAGTTCCCCTTTGGAACCATATTTCAATGTGACTTATGTATTCTATGTTTTCTTCTTCGTTTGTTATGTCACAATATCTTTCATTTAGAATGTGTACAGAATCTGAGTTTAATGACAGGGAATATTCAGGTTCTAATGTCCCTTCCTCATCGAATGAGAGGCATTCCAGGTTTATCTTATCTTCTTGTGAAAAAGGCCAAACAAAAAATTTGCTTTCTTCCGTAGTATTTACAATCCATTGATCTATAACCTCTCCAAATCTCGTATGAATTTCTAGCAATAATGTTAGCGAGGTAGGTAAGGTAGATAAATGTTACAGTTCAACATTGTAATCATATTGTACTGCTTTATTGTTGTTAGAAGGTGGACTGGACTGAACATGAATATGCGTAAGGCATAGAGGAGGTTTATGAGAAGGTAATTGTGGCAAGAGTAATTGATTAGCTTGTGTGATTAATCCTTCCTGAAGAATTTGTTGAAAATCTTGTAGAACAGGAAGTGTTGCATCATAAGAGATATATCCCTGTGATCATCAGACGAGACATAAAATATTTGTGAACAAGGTTGACAGGGGTTAATATCAGGCTGAGAAGAAGGTATATTCTTACTAATCTTGAATTTTCCTCTTGAATACCTTCTACATAATTCACAAACATTATCATATGATAACTGAGATACATCACCTATTCCCATCAGGTTTAAAATTTCTAAATATTCACTTTTTATTTCTTTGAGTAAAAGTTTTTTTAAGGTATTTTTCCCTGATTGTCTTAGTTTTGATTTCTGAAGGTTTTATTGAAAGTGTTCGAAATAGTTTTCCAAAGTTTCTTCTTCTCACTGTGTTATTTCAAAGATGTCCTCGTTAAACCTGTAATATTCTTGGTATCTTTTCAAGAACATATGTTTCATGTCTTCCCAATTTTGAATGCAATTCCCACCTAAGCTCATGAACCATCGGAGGGCTGCCCCTTTCAAAGTAAGAGGGAAAAAATTCATATTTTGAACAGTATATGCTCTACAAATCATTTCCAATTGAAATAAAAATTCATCGGGGTCTTCATTCTCCAGTCTGTGAAGATTTGGAAAAATGGATGGGGGAACGTACTGCATTTGTGCTATTCCTCTTGGATCTCTAATAGGGAATTCAAAGGTAACAAATTCTTCATCTTTCTTTCCTACCATATCTTCCCACGACATAAATAACTATTCATATATTATATTGGGGTTCCTCTTTCAAATGTTCCTGTCAGTTTGTTAGCAGGATGGGTGGTGCTTACAACACCACTAAGTGATTTAATTGTAAAATAAGTCCCACACTTGAACTCGAGTAAATTATACGAAAGTAAACTACCTAAAGGCATACATACATTAAATTGAACTTATGAAAAAGAAAACTATCTATGTCTGCGAAAAGAAAAGAATGCTCAAGGGAAATAAATCAAACTTTGCGTAAAGTAAACACACTTGTGCGAAAAAGGGACAACAAGGCTTTGGGGGGGACCCACTAAAGTGTATGCATCGGGCTGTCACACTATGGAAATTCCTTAGTGAAGTTGTCTTTGCATATTACCGTCTCCCCTTCCCCTTGCTGTATAACGTAAAGGAAACCTATCTATCCTTATCTATCCAGACTTTGTACATAAAAAACTAAACTGAAGGAAAACCTAGACTACTACTACTGCTAGGTTTGGGGGTGCCTGTTATAACAGATGCACAGGTTCTTACCTCTTGTCTTACTGCTCCCCCACCACCAACCTATCACTAAACTTCATAAGCAAATTCTATTTTTTCTACCTTACAGAACAACTCCCCAGCAACGGTGCCAAAATGTTGGGTGTTATCTTGACTAAATTAATACCAAAATGTTTGGATGTGTTCTACTATCTTGAATACACCTAATATTTAATTATCGACCGGGGTTGGTAGGCTTAGAGTTGCTACAAAATATATGCGAAGGTAGAGGGGTTCCTAGGGCATTGTAGAAAAACTTAAATAAACAAAAGATTGAAAAATATTCAAAATGAAAAACCGAGTCAAAATCCTAAATTAGTAATATGGTTGAGCTAAAACAAAACATCAGACTAGGATAATATCATACTATGTTATTTTAACTAACAAATGAGAATATAACAAAACCTATTAAATAACTTCAAGGGATAACTATTCATCGAAAGTACATATTTGAAAATACAATCACAACAACTGATAATTTATTAACAAATAATTTCTGACTGAAAAATGTATTATCAACAACTTACTTGAAAAGCTGGGGTTCAGGGAAGACTTAACTAACAAGTAGAAAACTTAATAAAGAAAACTAAATAGAAAGCAAGTAGAAAACTTAACAAAGATGATTTTAAGTTCTTTTCTACAAGACTTTTCAATAATCACAAAGTGAAAGGAATAGGTCTTATTACTATGATAAATTGACAAGATACTAGTATACTAGCAATTAAGACACCTACCTATAAATCCATATACAAAGAAATAAATCAAACATAATTTCAAAACATTACAATAGTATTAAAGAAGAAAATCACAATGCAAAATTCAAAGCATGAGTTGGAAAGAGAAAACTAAAGATAAAATTTAGTAAGTACTTTAAAACAATCTAATCTACGGTTCAAATAAAAACATAATTATTATCTAATGACTATAATCAGAGCATAATAAAAAAAACCAAAGAAACATAACTGAAAACATGTTTAAAAATAAACTAAGAACACTAAAGGTTGGATGGAAGGCTGGACAACAATCTGGAAGAGAGGTCCGAATGACAGTCTAGACACACAGTCCGAATGAGAGGCTGTATACAGAAAATAATAAAAACAAACCAGAATGATTTAATTATCAGCTTATTTTGTGCATATGAAAACAAGATGCATAAAGACAGAATTTAAACCTAATTAATCAGTGAAATAAACAAAGAAAAATACATGAAAAATAAGAAAATCATTGCATATCAATAAACAAACTGGAACTTTAAATTGCATAAACTTATAACAAGAATAAACAGAACTTAATCTATCTAAATTGATGAAAACAACCTATTCCATGTGCTTATTTAAATTCTATCTAATTTGATAAAGACCACCTATTCTACATGCTTGTAAATAAGACTGAACAATAAGCTAAGAATGAGAGAATTAAAAGCAAAACTTAAAGCAAACTATACGTGACTAGCCATTTATAAACAAAAAGCTACATTAACATCATAGTATGAATTTTATTAACTACAACAGATACATGCTATAGGAAACATAGACATAAATGATTACTTGAACTTATCTACCTAAACAAATTAGAAATAAAACTAATCTATAAGGATGAGATAACAAAAACTCATACGAAAATAGAAACCACAGTTGTCAAGGGACCCTCTTAGCAATCATGGATAATGCCTAGCGAATGCTTGCACACACAGTCATACACAACAAAGAGTAGAGTTCTTATTAAACATAAGGAACATAGTTACAATATCTTTCCCTCAAAGCAAACCAACTATCTATCTAATGGATTGATCAATCCTGTATCTCTCTATATGGAGGTGTTTATATACACACTGTTTTCAAGAAGTTAAGCAAGTCGACCCTTTAGTAGTCGACTACTCTTCTAAATTTAGTCAATCATAAAAGAAAATAACAATTTACAGGCCAGCACATAGGCATATCCCTTCTTTGGTGTAAGTTTGGTTTTCTTCATTGTGAACGTGGCATGTAGGCTTCTCTTCAGTGTGAATAGGGCGTGGTGGTGGTGTAACTACTCCTCTTTCCGCGTGACTGGTGGAATGGTGGTGAGTGAAGGAAATTGCAAGCTGGTGTGCTATCTAGAACACGACTTTATTACCAAGGCATGCCGATAACAATTTATTTACATGCTGTTTTATATTTTACAGTGCGCAGGCTGATGGGAAATCTAGACGAGAGTCTGAACAACTAGCTGCAATGTGAGCTCAATACACTGAGCGTTAATCTAGGGAAACATGGCAGACCACCAATGAATTTTGCAAAACGGGCTGGATGACGAGGTAATAAGCAACAACATCATGACAACGATGATCTTCTAGAATGTTCCCTCCTTTGAATGCGTGAGAAGTGAAAACATAATGGAGAAATTAATGCACCCGCCATCCTTCTAAATTGCTGATTATGCTATCATTTTAGCACATGGTCAACAAAACGACTTGCAGATTGCTTCAATGTTTAATGTTTGAAATCGATTATGGACAGCGCGCAGCCTGATTAATGAGCTGCATGATGAGCTGGGCAATGAGTTGGACGACGATTGCGTAGATCGGGCTGAACGACAAGCTAGATGCGTTTTATTTATAAATTCGCCCAATCATACTACACAACCTGCAAATAAATATGTAAATCAATTAATATATTAAATATGATTTAAATAATATAGATTTGAGTTAATAAAATCATAAAAATTGATATTAATAACCAAAGTTGAATAAACATTAAATTTGTTCTTAACTCGTGCTGAATAACGATTTGGATGACATAAAATACATGAAAGATAATAAAATATGCATTTAAATGTGTTATTTTAACACCAAAAATGATAACGAAATGGGGCTCAACAACCTCCTAAAACTCCACCATCTTCTCCATCTTATCTTTATGGTTCTTTACATTCTCCACTTGAGAAGAAAAAAGGGAAAGTTGACTTTAATGTGCCTCAATTAAATCTAGATATTAATTTAAAGTTACCTATGTATAATAGAGAACTTAATGCTGAGAAATTGGACAATTGGATCCACCAAATTGAAGTTTATTGTAGGATTCAAAAGTTTACTGAAGACAACATTAAAATTAAGTTTCCTTCTCTCCGACTTGGAGGGAATTCTCTCATCTGGTGGGAGAGTAGATTTCTAGAGGATCTTGCCACAAAAGGTAAAATCATATCCTCTTGGTATGATTTCAAATCAGAATTAGAAAAGTAGTTCTATCCATTAGGGTACATGCAACAAGCTATGATGGACTAGAAGAATCTGAGGCAAGGTAAGGGACAAAGTGTGCAGAAGTACACACAAGAATTCAAGAAAAGAGCATTGGTACTTGGTATACCTCTCTACATGTTGAAATATTGTAACTTCAAAGGATCTCCTAAATGTATTTTACTGATGTAACCCAAGGGAGATGCTATTATTCCTTCGACAAGGTGTTACTATTGTATTTGGTCATCATAGAGTCATGAGGTAAAGCATCCACTTGTGTCGAGTCTTTAGTACCCTAATAAATAATATAATATACTGTTTTTGAGTATTCCTAGGTGAAGTCGGCCTAGACAGTTTATTGGGGCTGACTTGTTTAGTGCAAAAGTCAATTGACACATGTATAAATAGAGGAGTTGTTGTACTTATTTGAATAGAGACTCACTCACTTGTGTAGCGCATAGGACAGAAAGAGAGACATAATAGAAGGAGGAGAACAACTATTTTTGGTTGTCTTTTATACATCTTATATAGAGGAATTTTCACTGGGTTTTCTTCCCCATGAGGGTTTCCCAAGATAAAATCTTTGTGTTCTTTTGTGTGGCTGTGCTTGTCTATATTTAAGTGATATTTTTCTTATGGTTATGTTGTTATGATGCTAAATGTTATAAGATATGATATAACCATTAAAAATTAACATGGTATCAGAGCCACCCTGAAAGAAGTTGTTGTGTAGCCAAAACAATGCTACAACTATTGAAGATTAGGGTTTCATGCTTGAAAACCCTAAAATAATAAAAATAGTAGTTTTTGTACATTTGATATATATGGATATTGAAGAAGGATCAAGAGCCAAAAATTTCACAGGCCAAAGAAACATTCCTGATGTACAGTGTGTACACATTTTAGCCTTCGATTCGCTATATTTTGGGAGATATGATTCCTCCAAGATAGGGTTCCATCCTCTCCTAGGATTCAACCCTAAACAAGACACCTAGGGAGAATTGATATATCTCTGGCTACAAAGGTTCAAATTAAATTTAGCAAGATGTTCCAGATAGGGAACATAGTTAAATTTCTATGGTAAAAGTTTCAAACCTTGAAGGTGAAACAGTGACATGTGGCAGTCCGTACAAGTTCGTTATTCTGAATAGTCCTCAAATAAGTCACATTGGGAAAATGCACATAAGTCCCAATTGGTGAAACCAATTATGCTCTAACCTACGGTGTTGGAAAGAGGACAGACAAGGATACCTCAGTGCAAAGTTTAAGACATAGAGGAGTAGTAATTTTGGAGATACCATAGAAACAATATCGGGCATTTATACATAAGAAACTAAAGAAAGATACCTCGATTGAAAAATTATGGTTTGTTTGCCAAACCCTAGGTGTACCAAAAGAAACATTCCAAAAAAGATTTCAAGCAAGCATGAGATTAAAGCAATCTCATTGGTCAAAGAAGAAGCTGTTGATCCAGAAGGAGATGACGACAAACAAACAAATATAAGTATTTGAATTGTATTTCCTGTATATGTTGTGTATTATTCATGATATAATGTTTGCATTAATGACAATATACTACTAATATGCATGTGATGGGTAAGTAGCCCATGGTTCTATACAACTCTCTATTGCTACTTATCTAGAATGAAACCTCTTTTTTGGCATATTGGATTAGTGCAGAGGCATATAAAAAGTTTCTATGAGATATGGATGAATGTTGTATTGGCTAAAAAGTTGCATGATGCATACGAATTTGTCATTATACATATGTTCAATGAAATGGTTCTAACCATGGAACTGGTGCATTTGGCTTGTAGGAAAGGTCCTGTACAATCACCTACAAGAAAAGGAAGACGAGTCTTGTTCCGAAGAACAAGTGATGAAAATTCAATATTCACTCCAATAAATATGAACCTAAAGATGCCAGTGTCAAATACACCGTGACAGAAGAAAGAGCTTCAGAGAGCAGTAGACCCACCTCAAGAGATGAAGACAACCTTGGGTACGAGAGATAACTCAAGATGAATAAAAGTATGGTGGGACTTCCAAACCAAAGTAAGAGGCCTCAGACACACTCTAGTTGTGTAACACATTTGGGTGACATCATTGATGCTAACCCTTCCAGATATGGAATAATCCATGATCAAAGAGTAATATTTGATCATGGGGAATGATGTCGATGATATGGTTCTGGGACCTGAAGGGAAGTCCATAGTGTCTTCCGTATGGATCTACAAGAAAAAGTATACAAATAAAGGTTTGCGGTTTGTATAAGAAAGAATAGACTATGGCATGCCATACCCTATTGATTAGACACACTTCTCCAACAGAAGTATATATCGAGAAAAGAACCAGCTGTACAGAATAGGCTTTGTACGAGATAATAAGGCACCCATAGATAATCACATCCAGGAACTTGAAAGACCAACTAGAGTGATGAATATCTTAACATTTTCTACAAGGTTGAAGATGGAAACCTATGGGGAGTGACTAAAAAAGATCTCTGAGTTCGACATGGTACGATAGGATGGAAAACTTCCAGATGGACTAAGAATTTACCAAGAGTAAAGTGGGTTCCAACCTTCAAGGTTGAATGTGAAAGACTGAGATATGTCGATGACCCGACAAAATGAACTCTTGGTAGAAGCAATGATGGAAGAATACCAAAATGATGTTTGGGATGTAGTACCCAAACCAAAAAGTAAGAGTGTGGTATCTTCCAAGTGGATCTACAAGATAAAACATGTTGTTGATGGAAGGAAAGATTTATGGCTAAAGGATTCTCTCAGAGAGAAGGGATTGATTATGAAGAGACACTTGCTCTAGTAAGCAAGGTACACTTCCATCAGAACTATCATGGCACTTGCTTCCATGACGAAGTGGGATATACACCATATGGATGTAAAGACAAGCCTTCCTTAATGGTGTGATTGAGGAAGAGGTTTACATCGAATAGCCACAAGGATTGAAGTCGAAAACATAGTGACTCATGTATGTAAGTTGAAAAAGACTCTGTATGGACTGAAGCAAGCTCCTAGAGCTTGGTATGGAAGAATATATAGCTTCTTGGAAAGCATGAAATTTACCAAGAGTAAAGTTGATCCTAACCTTTACCTCAATGTTATGAACCTAACATACTATTGTTGTATGTGGATGATCTATTTCTGACTGGAAATGAGAAATAGATCACATATTGCAAGAAGAGGCTAGTTGAAGAATTCGAGATGAAAGATCTTGGATTGATGCATTATTTCCTTAGGTTGGAAGTGTGGAAGAGTTCAAAAGGAATCTTTCCAAACCAGATAAAGTATGCTGTGGAAATATTAAAGAAGATTTGATATGCTGGATTGTAAAGCCATGGCCACACCCATGGATACCAACATGAAGCTATTTTCTAATGAGACATTAGAGTTAATGGATATGACTTAGTACAGACAGATTATTGAGTCATTGATGTATACGCCGAACACAATGTCAAATATATGATTTTCTGTGAATACCTTGAGTAAGTATCTAGGTAACCCTATATGTGTTCACCTGATAGCTACAAAGCATGATGAGGTACCTTAAAGGTATGAAATACTTGGGACTTTACTATGGTAGAGATCATGAATACAAATCATATGGATTTATGAATTCAGATTGGGCAAGAAGTGCCATAGACAGAAAGAGCACCTCATGTGGATGTTATTGTCTGGGATACACCATGATCTTGTGGTTTAGTCCAGTGTTGCTCTTAGTACAACTGAAGTAGATTACATGGAAACTTGATCCGCTATTTGGGAAGCCATATGGCTTCTAAAATATGATGCCATGACTATTTGACATGGATTTGGGTACCATAGTGTTTCTTTGTGAACACCAGAGTTGCATAAATATGACAAATAATCCTGTGGAATATGGTATCGAAGGGAGACATAAAAATCCAGTATGTGAGTACTGATGAGAAAGTTGATGATGTGGTGAACAAGATTCTATGACATGGTTGGTGTTGTTTGAAAATAATTTCCTCACAAGGAGGAACAATCACTATATGGACCCTTCTCAGCAAGGAGAAATAGGTCAAAAATATAGACTTTCTTCAGAAAGGAAGAACAATTTGAAGATGTGGACCTTCTTCAGAAAGGAGGAACAAGTCGAAGATATGGACTATCCTTGAAAAGGAAGAATAAGTCAAGACTATGAACCCTCCTCGGAAAAAGGGGGAGTAGGTTGATAATATGGATCCTCCTAGAAAACGGGGAGTGACAATGAGACTGAAATCGATGATGGGATGACAATGATGCTCCAACATGAAAGAGGCCAAGTGAACTTGAAGATGATGACAAGATCTGACATTCAATTATTGAGGATAGTATCCTCTCTCTCGGATAGCAGGTATAACACTCTATTCATGAGAGTGGTCCTTGCAAATGCTACTCTCGCATGGAGAGTACCCACATTCACTTGTGGACAATAGTATCCTCTCATGAGGAGAGCATGTATAACGCTCTTTTCATGAGAGTGGTCCTTAGTGGCTAAGGATGGACCTACAGATGTTACTCTCATGGAGAGAACCCACATTTAGTTGTGGGTATCCTAGAATAACAATCACTTAGGAGTGGTCCTAATCTTAGTGGTATGGATGCTCTACGATGAGTCCTCACAGACGACAGGACTGGCATTTTGTATGCAGCCGAGATATGCTCTGTAGACAATACTCTTACATGGTAGAGTATACCTACACATGAGTGTAGATACCGTAGTATAACACTCACTTGTGAGTGGTCCTAACCTATGTGGTATGGATGGGATACAATGAGTCCTTACAAACTATAGGGCTTGCACTAGGTGCAATCGATATATACATTTAGTTGTAAATGATTCAGTTGATCGATTTCATGGATCATGCTAATGGAGGATTGCATCATCCTTGGAGTTATGTCCTAAAGCGATAGGGATTGAGCATCCCACAATTGGATCAGGATTGCATCATCCTTGGACTTATGTCCTAAAGCGATGGGGATAGATCATCCCACAATTGGACTAGGATTACATCAACCTTTGAATTATGTCCTAAAGCGATAGGGATAGATCATCCCATAATTGGATAAAGATTGCATCATCCTTGGACTTATGTCCTAAAGAGATAGGGATTGATCATCCCACAATTGGATCAGGATTGCATCATCCTTGGAATTATGTCCTAAAGTGATAGGGATTGCTTATCCTACAATTGGATCAGGTGTGGATTACATCGTCCTTGGACTTATGTCCTAAAGTGATAGAGATTGATCATCCCACAAATAGATCATGTGTACTATAGGTAGCGTGGTGGAAAATGATCAAGTAGATCGAAGTACAACAACGAAGGGTCAAGTAGATTGAAGTGTGCCTACAAAGGATCAAGAAGGATCAAAGTACTGCCACAAAGGATCGAAATGATCGAAGTGTTGCTGCAAAAGGATCGAAAGGATTGAAGTGCTACTACAAGGGATCAAGAAGACCCAAAGGCTGCTGTAGAATATCGAAGTGCTACTACAAAGGATTGAGAAGATCGAAGTGCTGCTACAAAGGATTGAGGAGATCAAAGTTCCATTGCAAAGGATTGAGAAGATTGAAGTGTTACTACAAAGGATCGAAAGATCGAAGTGTTGTTGCAAAGGATTAGAAGATCAAAGTACCACTGCAAAGGATCAGAAGATTGAAGTGCTGCTATGAAGGATTGAAATATTGAAGCGTTGCTACAAAAGGATTAAGTGATCATGTGATGCAGAAGACGAAGACTAACTGTTCCAGTTACTTATTGTGAAAAAATTCCTGTGACGTATAGATGTATTACCTTGATGTACTGTTGTAATTGTCTCTCTGTTCTCCTATAGTCTGTGATGATGTTGTGAGTAGAATAACCTTCTCATTAAGGGCGAGTCTTGAAATATTGTAACTTCAAAGGATATTCTAAATGTATTTTACCGATGTAACCTAAGGGAGATGTTATTATTCCTCTGATGGGGTGTTACTATTGTATTTGGTCATCATAGAGTCATGAGGTAAAGCCTCCAATTGTTTCAGGTCTTTAGTACCCTAATAAAAATATAATATACTGTTTTCGAGTATTCCTAGGTGAAGTCGGCCCAGACAGTTTTGGGGCCGACTTGTCTAGTGCAAAAGTCAATTGACACATATGTATAAATAGGGGATATGTGGTTCTTATTTGAACACAGACTCACTCACTTGTGTAGCGCATAGGAGAGAGAGAGAGAGAGATAGAAAAAAAGGAGGAGAACAACTGTTTTTGGTTGTCTTTTATACATCTTATGCAAAGGAAGTTTTGTTGGGGTTTCTTCCCCATGAGGGTTTCCTAGGATAAAATCTTTGTGTTCTTTTGTGAGGTTGTGATTGTCTATCTTTCAGTGATATTTTGCTTATGGTTATGTTGTTATGATGCTAAATGTTATAAGATCTGATATAACCATTAAAACTTAACACTACACCCAGGAAACTATTCTCAAGTACATAGGAGGATTGCATAGTTATTTGTGTCATATGATATTAATGTTTAATCCGACTAACCTTGATGAAGTATGCATTCAAGCAACTCATATAGAGACAAAGGGGAAGAAATTTTTTTTTCCAAGAAACCTTTCAAACTAGATGGAAACAAGTTTAAAGGTAAGGGAAAAGGTAAACACACAACTACTGTAAAGAAGGAAGGAGAAAAACCTACATATACTCATTTCCAGAAAAAAGGTCGTTATGCTTCCAAATGTTGTAAATTTCATCCGAAGCTCAAGCCTTAGAAGTTTCAGAATAAAGAAGATAAAAAGACTAATGGAGCAACAATCAAACATGATTTGGGATCATATTTTGGGGATGAAACTAAGGTGGTTTCTACCAACATTCATAGTAAAAATGCTTGTTATTTTGATCCAAGGAATGAACCTGCCATTGATGAAAGAAAGAGGAGTGAGTTATTTCATATTAGAGTAATAACTAAACCTACAAAATTTGATACTATTTTTTATATTGGATCACAAGAAAACCTCATTTCAGAAGAAATAGTTATGGAATTACATATGGAAACCAAGTTACACCCTAAACCATATCCACCTAGATGTGTATGTGATAATGCGCAATTGAGAGTTACAAAATAGTGTAGACTTATATTTTCCTTTACTTATAGATTTGTTGATGACGTATATCTAGATGTTGTTCCATTGGATATATGTGGTATTGTGTTGGGTAGTCCATATCTGTATGATAGGAAGGTTATATTTTATAGGGAAGATAACATGTATCAACTCACTAAAGGTGGTATTGAATATATTGTTCATGCACATCGCATGAAAACTAATATTTATTTAGTTTCTACAAATGAAATGAAGAGGTTGGTAAATGCATGTAAGAACTTCATTTTTATGATAGTTAAATCAAAATATGTTGAGCAAGCTGAATCTTTTAAAGGTTGTGATCCAAAACATAAAAATGACTTGATAAAAGTGGTATATGATTATGATATTTTGTTTCAAGAACCTAAATGATTACCTCCTAAAAGGGAAATTCAACATGAAATTCATTTACAACAGGATGCACCTCTTCCTAATATTGGTATGTACAAGTATTCCATGATTGCGAATGCAGAAATAAAGAAACATGTTCAACAATTGCTTGAAAGAGGGGACATTCTCCCAAGTTCCTCTCTGTGTGGTTCACTAATTGTTTTAATTCCAAAGAAAGATGGAAGATGGTGTATGTGTGTCAATTACAGGGCAATGAACAAAATCAGAATTAAGAATAGGTACCTCTTTCTTGAATTGATGTTATTTTAGATCAATTTAAGAATGAAACATTTTCACTAAGTTAGACTGTTGGCTATCATGGGCAGACCCGGGTTTACTATCATTAACCAACAACACCCCTAGTTCACCGGCCCTTTCGGCGACAGACCGCAAGTGGCCTGAAGTCTCACCCGAAGTGACTCTAATGGGTTGGCCAAGACTCAAGTGTCTTGGACCAGGTTCTGCGCACCCTACTTCCCTACTCGCGAGTCCTGCTAGCCGCAGGACCAATATCCTTGCGCGTCGCATGTTTTCCTCCACTCGCGACTCTTCTAGCCGTGAGACTTCTATTCGTGCGCAAGTCACGTGGTTCCTTCCCACGTCGCACAACTTCCACTCATCTACAATATCTCCAACCTTACCGCATTTCCACACACCGAGCGACACACAGCTCTTGCCCAACGCTAAGTCCTCAACCCGTGGTATCGCACACCGCAGCTCCTCTGCCAGTGCGGTATCGCCTCTCTGCGATACCCTACCTCCGCGGCTTCGCGCCCTTAGCGTTGTCTGCGTCGATGTGCGAGGTTCAACATGCAAGACAGTTATACTGTGACTAAATGACTGTTCGAAACAAACATAAGGAAACCTTCATGCAACCTACTGAAAGACTTCAACTTATATCTATCCTTCTTTATTGCTGTGAGCTGAACAAGACATACATTCATTTACTGTAACAAAGTCCATGTGCACAATAACCAGTAATAGTAAGCAAATACAATCACATTCATGCAACACATAACACGCAGGTTTTACGTGGTTCACCCCCAGGATGGGAGCTACGTCCACAAAACTGTGCTTCTATTATTATAACTTGAGGGAAGCTAACACAGTTCTGCTGCACCGCATATGCAGCGTGAGATCTTCTCTCTTAGACCTCTTATCTACTTCTATCTCTATATTGTCTTTCTTACAACATATTCTTCCCTCTCTGTCAATCCCTGTGGATTGTTACATGCAGACTCAATGACTCACAGACAAGCTAAGTGTCTGGATCTTTACAAAACGGTTTGTCTTGTTGACTATTGAACTAACTAGCCACACAATAATCTTACTGTCTAACCAGCTAACCAACCAACCAACCCGTTACAATACAAAATACAAGCTTTTATAGGCGGTCCGAAGGTCTCGCCATTACAACACTGTGGGCCTGTCCCAACAGTAAACCCATACCCTAATTAGTGACAGGCGACATATGTGTACTTGAGGTAGCCGCTTTTCGTCACACTGCAGCTCTCTGCATTCTTCCATGCTTCCCGGCACTGATCATGGGTACTATGCACCACTTCCTGCTCCTGTCCTTCGTCTTCAATACCTCGGCCTCATTGCTCCTTTTCCTTTATGAGGGTAGCTGAGCCCTCCTGTCTTTCGCTGTTGCCTTCAATGCAGTGGGTGAGCTTTCTCGTCCCGGTCGCTCAGGTACCGTTTCCTTTCTTGACTTCTCTATCCTAAAAGTCATGGTTTTTGGCTCTGCTCTGCAGCTGGAAACTTACTACGGCGTCGTAGCTCCTCTTCTTCTACTTCCGCCAAAACTGTCTGTCCGCCAAAACTAGCAGCTTCTTCTGTAGCTACGGGACCCTACTCCAACAGTCCCCTAACAATTACTTGTGGCTCGCTCCCGAGCCACTACCAGCGGGCTTCTCCTGTTGTAGCTTCTCCTTCGCCTCCTGCAAAGTGCGTTGTAGCTTGTCTCGAAGTCCTGTGACTTCATTCTTCATTGCTTCGACACGCTGCCATGCCGAGTCAAGCAAAGCTTGATCAATCTTGGAGTCCTCTTTCTAACTTAGTTTGTGGGTCTCTCTTACTTTTCTATTTGGTATGCTCTCGCTCTCGTCGCTGGCGAGACTGCAAAGGATCTTCAAGTATTGAGAAGTCCTCCACAGATATCCTTTCCTCTTTATCTGGGTTAGAACTTTTATCACAGAGGAGCTGGGAATCTGTATCTTCCAGCCTTCTCACATATTTCATTCAGTCTGGATCCTTCCTTACGATCAGTCCTCAGGCGCTGAATTCCATTCCGAGAACACGCGATGTCTGCATGCTGAATTTCCGTATGTGCGTTTGTTGCTCGGATGCCTGCTTCTTAGTCCTCTCCGCGTTCCTTGAGATCTTCTGGAAAACTCCACGCGTGCACAGAGAAGTCTTGATTCATCTTAACTTTCTTCCTGCCTGCAGATTTCTTCTCATCATTTTTCGGCTTGGGTGTCTTATCTGCAGTGATCTTCTCATCTTTCTTCTTCTCTGCTTTCTTATCTTCAGTGATCGGCTCGTTGTTCTTCCTCTCTACAGAAGAGCTTTTGATGACGTCTTCGATATCCCACACTGGACTCTTCATCCAAGGTGGCTTCCTGACCTGTGTTGTGTCTAATTTCACAACCTTGGGCGGCGTCGTTATGGCGGATGCACGGCCAGTACGTTCTTTTGAAAATGGCTTCTACAGGTTCATCCTCTAACAGAACCGACTTAGTTAAATACACTGGGCATGCAACGGCTTCGAACTCTGGAAGTCACTATACTCTGTGACTAACTTGGCTCTTCTCTTGGGAAACTTAGCACTGCTCTGTGTAGCTCTTGGGATTTGGCAAATGTACCCCTTCCATCTGAAGACTGTCTGCTTTTATGCGGAAGGAAACATTACCGGACGCAACGGTCATCTCGGGTGAAACCCGTTGGTCGTAATAATTGCCTGGACGAGACCATACCTGTCCTGTCAGTTCTCCATAAATGTTGAAATCCGATCACGTTTCCCTCAAAGTGTGTGAGTACAGGCGCTAGTCTCGTCGAAGATTTACCAAATCTGGAAACTTTAATTATGCTGCTGCCAAATCTATGGTAAGGATTACTGATCATTTCCTCACTAACTGCCTGCCAGAGGCCGATTTGAATGGCCCTCTATCGGTTGCAATACTGAATACATGGCACGGAATCATCGCATTACTATGCTGAACATCGCATCACCTGCGCAAACAAACATGTTTTTCCCTCTTTTTTTTTTTTTTTTAAAATGAACCGACCTTATGCGATTCTTTATACTTAATAAAAAATACCTGCCGGTGTAGACTAGTNCAACTACACTGGGCATCTGCACCGCTATAAACTGGTTAAGCTAGGGCTGAGAGGTGGGGTGGCTATCACTATAGAGATTAAGACTACTACCATTAATCCATGTGGGAAGAAGCTCCCCATTCAGCTGACTGAGCTAAACGGCACCTCCCTCTGTAACTTGCTGTATCTGATATGGCCCCAACCAATGGGTCTTGAACTTTCTAACGAATTTGTTGTCGTAGAGGAGTACTAGGTCTCCGATATGGAAAGTCTTACTCTTAATGTGTCTGTCGTGCCAAGCTTTTTTCCATGCCTTCTGCACCTTCTGATGGAATCCAGCGATGAATCTGTCTTCTTCTAAGGCGAGCAGCTGTGCTAACCTTTCCTCCACTATATCTGTATTAGTCATCCCAGTAATCTGAGCAATTCTTAAACTAGGAAGAATATACTCCATAGGCATAACAGCCTCCTGTCCGTAGACCAAACTGAAAGGTGTGTGTCCTGTAAGCTTCTTGCATGTGGTCCTGTATGCCCATAATACAACGTTAACTCTGAGGTCCCAATCCTTCCTTTGGCTATTGCAGATCTTAGTAAGAGCGTTTTCTAAAATCTTATTGAAGGCCTCCACCATACCATTAGCCTGTGGGTGGTAGGGAGTGCTCTTATGGTGCTAAATCTGGAATTCTTCTGTCAAAGCTTCAATGGTGTGGTTCAAGAAATGTGTGCCTTGATCGCTCATCAAAATTACTGGGCATCCAAATCTACTGATGATGTCTTCAAAAAGGAACTGTGCGGCTGTAGTAGCATCACAATTTCTTACTGCTTTGGCTTCTGCCCATCTGGTAAGGTACTCTGTTTCGGTGATAATATATCTCGCACCAGTGCGCTTTCCCGGTGGGTTGATAGGACCCACAAAATCTATAGCCCATTTGTCGAATGCGTGCAGTGTGACCTGCGATCGCAGCGGCATTTCATCGCATTGCGAGGGTTTTCCTACCCTCTGGAAGATATCGCTGCAAAACTCCTTGGTGTATTTATGTAACGTGGGCCACCATAATCCTACATCTAAGATTTTCTACGCAGTCAGCTTTCCTGCGAAATGACCTCCTGCAGTTCCTGCATGTGCCTCTCTAATAATAACGTCTTTTTCATGCGACATCACACATCTGCGCAGAACTTCATCCGGTCCTAACTTGTATAGGTGTCCCGTGATCAAGGTGAAGTCTGCTGCTCTAACAACCAACTGCTTTTTTTGCTGCTTAGTGAGTTCAATAGGTGCCAATCCTGTAGTGAGGAACTGAATGATATCATCATAATACTCGTCCGCAATCTGTATAGAAAACAACTATGCATCCAACAGATTATCCTCTAGGTTACTTGGCTCTTCCCCTAAGTCTATCCGCGACAGATGATCAGGTCCGGCATTCAGTCTTCCTGGTTTCACAATGATCTCAAAATCATACTCCTGGAAGAGGAGTAACCATCTGCAGATTCTCCCCCCTAACACTGGCTTATTGACCAAGTATTTCAACGCGGAATGGTCAGTAAACATTTTGAACGGGGCACCCAACAGGTAGTGCCTGAACTTCTGTAGCGCATATACCATAGCTAAGCCTTCCCTTTCTGTCGTGGTGTAGTTCTTTTCTGCTGTCGATAGTTTTCTATTGTAGTATGCGATAGGATGATCGATGTCCCCTTCTCCTGGTTGTGTCAAAAAGATCCCTAGTGCGATGCCTGATGCATCCACATGTACATGAAACGGCTTAGTCCAGTCTGGAAATACTAAGATGAGTGCTGTAACCATATTCTCTTTAAGTGTGTCTAGACTCTGCTGCCATTCCTCATTCCATAGGAATTTTACATCTTTCTTTAGCAATTTCTCCATTGGTGCTGTAATCTTTGCGTAGCCCTTGATGAACTTTCTGTAGTACCCGGTGTGACCAAGTACCGTCCTTAGCTGTTTGACCTAGTTGGGTGCTGGAAGATGTACAATGATGGTGATCTTCGCGCGATCTACCATCAAGCCTTTTCTGCACACAATATGACCCAACAAAATACCGAATGGCGCACAAAATATACATTTTTTTAAGTTTAGAGAAATCTAATACTGCCTACATTTCTCTAACATCAGTCTTAAATCTCCTATGTGCTGGTTAATTAGTCCAAATACAATCCAGTCATCGAAATAGACTTCTAGGAATTTATGAATGTATCTTTAAATACAGCAACTACTACTCTAGAAAATATAGCTGGTGCATTCTTAAGGCCAAAGGGCATTACCGTATACTGGAAAGAGCCCCATTCTGTTGCAAAAGTGGTCTTGGATCTATCGTCTGGATGTATTCTGATCTGGTGATAGCCTAAAAATCCATCAGTGAAGGAGTAGACCTCCTGCCCTCCCACATTATCTAGCACTTCGTCTGTGAACGGTGTCGGGAATGGATCGTGAAGCGATGCATCGTTGAGCTTCCGCAGATCAACACAGATCCTGATGTCTCCTTTTGTTTTCTTCTCTTGCACAACCATGGGACTAACCCATTCACTTTCTTCTACTGGTTCAATGATGCCTGTTGCTAGCATCTTATCGATTTCATCCTTAACTTTTTCTTTGTAGCGCGGGTTCAATCTATACGGGCAGTGCTTGACTGGTCTAGCATCCTCCTTCAATGGTATTCTCATGACTCCTAGGTCTCCAACTATTCCCTTCATTTCTGTGAACTTGGTGGGAAATAGGTCCTGATAGTCATGCAACAAATCTGCGATCTGTCCCACTGTTTCATCGTTCCAATCGTCTCTAATAGAGGCAAACTTAGGTTCTGCGTCTGTGCCAATATTGATCTTTTTAATCTTGATGGGTTCAGTAATTGCTGGAATCTCTAGCTGTGGTCCCTCAACATCGTGAGTCCCTTCTGACTCCGGAATGTTGGTGTTGCGAAGGTCTTCATCCGCCTCCTCTGGTTTTGATGTAAAATTATAACATTCTAGCTCCTCTTCTAGCTGGATAGCCCACTCAGGTTGAGCTAGTACTGATATGGTACATTCTTCAAATATCCTGCTCTTTATTACTTGTAGGGCCTGATCAACACCTGGATACTCAGATTCAAAAGCGAAGGTGAGTAGAAAGCTATCTATCATAAGGGGTCATGTTGTTGTTTTTGTGTACCAGTTTTGTGGAACTGTATCCAAAGTATGAATGAATCGGTGGACCCATTCATTCTCAGGAATGTCCGACCAATTCTGTTCGCATGTCTAAATGTGTAATCTGGGGTCGCTCTGTCCTGTGTACTTCTGCGGGACATACTCTATGTCAGTAGAGAATCTGATCGCCATCAATCTTTTAATATCATCCCATGATGCAATGTTTTCTTTATGCGCATACCACCATCTTGCAGGTGTGGCTCGTACTGCAAGATCCATAACTGCGATCCTCTGCTCCTGTACCCTTAAAGGTAGGTAGCTTCATATCATCTCCCATTCTATTTCTCCGCGGTGGGTTCTGACTAGCTAGATTACTACCACCCGACAGTGTAGGTGAAGGTGATGTAGCGGTAGTAGGTACAGTCTGTGAGCTACTGGATGGAGTACCTATGGGCTTACTCTGAGTTCCGGTTTATTTCTGTGGGGTGTAAGGGTGGTAAGGTATACCCCCCTCTGATTCTTCTGTGGTACTAGGACTCTGCTGCCTAATATTGTCTGAACTGTCTTCAAATATTGGAGATCTGAAATCTACTTTGTACTTCTTTCCACTACGTGTTCTTCCAATGTCATCTAGATCACTGTCAAAGTCTTGTGACATTACTAGTTCTACTTATTCATTTGAAACTAGATCCATTGTCCCTTTTTCATATAATAGCATCTTAATGGACAAGTTTAAAGATCTTAGGTACTTACCCCGATATCTTCTGAAGAAGTAACGCTCAGCCTCGCTGAAGCTTTTCGTCTGGTCAACTGCAAACTCGGTGATGAAGCCTCCTAGCACACTCGCAAGCCAGAAGTCTACTGCCCTCGTGATGGGATTATCGAGATTCTGCACGGTCTGAATCAGCTCCAGTGTCCAGACAATGTCTCTTTTCTTTTTGAATATGCTTGTATCCGTTAACTTTGCTAACCAGTCATAAAGCTCGTTTCCAAAGGTTGCAAAAAATATCGCATGAATATCTGAAGAGATATGCTTTTGTATCCAGGCCTCTGTGCTCAGTTTAGGACTTCTGTTCTCTCATTCAGTAAACTGTTCCAGATTAGACCCAACCCACTCATTGAGTTCGTCTCTAGTAGGGCGCCACCAGAACATCAGTGCTCAGTTTGTTCAAAACCGGCAACGGAACCATTTGTTGGCTATCATGGGTAGACCCGGGTTTACTATCATTAACCAACAACACCCCTAGTTCACCGGCCCTTTCGGCGACAGACCGCAAGCGGCCTGAAGTCTCACCCGAAGTGACTCTAATGGGTTGGCCAAGACTCAAGTGTCTTGGACCAGGTTCTACGCACCCTACTTCCCTACTCGCAAGTACTGCTAGCCGCAGGACCACTATCCTTGCGTGTCGCACGTTTTCCTCCACTCGCGACTCTTCTAGCCGCAAGACTTCTATCCGTGCGCAAGCCGCGCGGTTCCTTCCCACATCGCGCAACTTCCACTCATCTACAATATCTCCAACCTTACCGCATCGCCACACACCGAGCGACACACAGCTCCTGCCCAATGCTAAGTCCTCAACCCGTGGTATCGCACACTGTAGCTCCTCTGCCAATGCAGTATCGCCTCTCTGCGATACCCTACCTCTGCGGCTTCGCGCCCTTAGCATTGTCTGCGTCGATGTACAAGGTTCAACATGCAAGACAGTTATACTATGACTAAATGACTGTTCGAAACAAACATAAGGAAACCTTCATGCAACCTACTGAAATACTTCAACTTATATCTATCCTTCTTTATTGTTGTGAGCTGAACAAGACATACATTCATTTACTGTAACAAAGTCCATGTGCACAATAACCAGTAACAGTAAGCAAATACAATCACATTCATGCAACACATAACACGCAGGTTTTACGTGGTTCACCCCCAGGATGGGAGCTACGTCCAAAAAACTGTGCTTCTATTATTATAACCTGAGGGAAGCTAACACAGTTCTGCTACACCGCATATGCAGCGTGAGATCTTCTCTCTTAGACCTCTTATCTACTTCTATCTCTATATTGTCTTTCTTACAACATATTCTTCCCTCTCTATCAATCCCTGTGGATTGTTACATGCAGACTCAATGACTCACAGACAAGCTAAGTGTCTGGATCTTTACAAAATGGTCTGTCTTGCTGACTATTGAACTAACTAGCCACACAATAATCTTACTGTCTAACCAGCTAACCAACCAACCAACCCGTTACAATACAAAATACAAGCTTTTATAGGCGGCCCGAAGGTCTCGCCATTACAACACTGTGGGCCTGTCCCAACAGTAAACCCATACCCTAATTAGTGACAGGCGACATATGTGTACTTGAGGTAGCCGCTTTCCGTCACACTGTAGCTCTCTGCAGTCTTCCATGCTTCCCGGCACTGATCATGGGTACTATGCACCGCTTCCTGCTCCTGTCCTTCGTCTTCAATACCTCGGCCTCGTTGCTCCTTTTCCTTTATGAGGGTAGCTGAGCCCTCCTATCTTCCGCCGCTGCCTTCAATGCAGTGGGTGAGCTTTCTCGTCCCGGCAGCTCAGGTACCGTTTCCTTTCTTGACTTCTCTATCCTAAAAGTCGTGGTTTCCGGCTCTGCTCTGCAGCTGGAAACTTACTACGATGTCGTAGCTCGTCTTCTTCTACTTCCGCCAAAACTGTCTATCCGCCAAAACTAGCAGCTTCTTCTGTAGCTGCGGGACCCTACTCCAACATAGACTTAGGAAGTGGTTATCATCAAATCTATATTCATGACAATGATATTTGGAAGACTGCTTTCAAAACTAAACATGGATTGTATGAATGGATGGTAATGCCCTTTGGAATTTGTAATGCACCCATAACATTTATGAGGGTGATGAATGTTGTGTCTAGGACCTTCATTGATGACTTCGTCATTGTCTACTTAGATGATATTTTGATTTTCAGTCGAACATGGGAAGAGAATGTCTAGCATGTAAAACATGTATTGGATGTACTTGTAAGGAAAAAAATGTACCTAAAGATGTCCAAATGTGAGTTTGGAAAGACATATTTAGTTTATCTAGGTTACATTGTAGGGGGTGGTGAATTGAAGATTGATCCCTCTAAAGTATAGGTCATTGTAAATTGGACTAAGAAAAATAATGTAATAGACATAAGAAGATTCTTGAGAGTATCCTAATACTGGAGGAAGTTCATTGTGAAATTCTCCTTCATAGCTTCACCTTTACATGCTTTGACAAGCGTGAACAAAGTCTTTCAGTGGGAAGGCAAGGAACAAAAATACTTCGACAGACTTAAAGAAAATATCAACATAGCTCCAGTACCTACACTGTTGTATCTACAAAAACCATTTGAGATAGAAACTAATGCTAGTGGTTATGCAATGGGGGTAGTCTTATTGCAACATAAGAAATAAATATGCTATCATTATGAAACTTTATCTAAAACAATAATCAACTATACAACCTATGACAAAAGTTATATGCATTAGTATAAAATGTAAAAAAAGTGGAAACATTACCTAATGGGTAAAGAAACAATCATACATACTGATCATCAACCACTACAATATCTACAATCACAAAATAAGCTACACCAATCAAGTAATTTCAGGTGGATGGGTTTTCTAGAACAATTTAATTTGGTTATTAAGTATAAGAAAGGTATTCAGAACAAAGTTGCAGATATGTTATCTAGACCTCTAACAAATGCTTCTCTTCTCATTCAACAAAGTCCTCTAATACATGCAAGTTATGTTAAACAATAAACTAAGGATGAAGACTTTAAAGAAGTATATGAATCACTAAGTCATGGTATCATAATGAAGAAATGAACTATCATATCAATGAGAATTTGTTGTATCATCTTGGTAAAGTATGTATTCCAGAAAGTGAAAGAGTGCATTTGATAAGAGAAGCTCATATTTCTCTCATTTCAGGACATTTTGAAGTAGGAAAAACTGTAGCACATGTTGGAAGAAACCCACCAACAAAGCCTTGTCAACAGGGGTTCTCACTCTGTTGACACCCAACCAGCGTGATCTCCCTGAGCACCGGCACAGACAGGTATTACCCTACCTAGCAACATCCGTAGAGTGGATGAGGTCTCACCCAAGGTGTTCAAGGGAGGGATGTTGAAACCAAGTTTCCAACAGTAAGAAGGGAAGATATGGCATCTGTGGCTTCAACCGGATGACTATCAGATTACCTCAAGTCACTCAATAGAACTAAGGCAGTTATCATAATTCATCTTCACAACTACGGACCTAACATATCATATCATTCATTTATCGTAGTAGTATCATTCATAAGAAAACATTACCAAGCTTCATCATCATTCATTAGAATTGCAATAGAATTTGGATAGATAGCATCATCAGGTCATCGCAACAACATCAGTAAATCATAAATAGATCCAATACACTTATAGCAGTAGAGAAAACATGAAAACATAAGACAACATTTAGGCAAAAACCATCATGTCATATTAATTCTGTGCAACAGATAATTCAATAGGAGATTGATTACATCCCAAAATTTAGTATCAGACACAGACAGATCATAGATTGTTCAAAATAGAAGACTTATCAAGACCATAGACAGATCGCGACAGTCTGATCATGCTTCTTCATCTATGTGTGTCCTATACAATTGCAAAACTAGCTCTATATATAGGCTTGCGCCTTTACATCAAAGGTCCACTTCTAACTAACTTCTAACCACTAATGACCTATGTCCACAAAACGTGGTCAATTAATACATTAAATATTCAAAAGCGGTTATTCTTCTGCCCATTGCACTGATCTGGCCTTGCACAATGTCACGTGAGCTTGTGTAGCTACCGTGACGCTGTCACAACTCACTTGCCCAAAACCCCTACCAACAAGCCCCCAAAACAGTCTTGTGTCTCGTCCTCAATCCACTTCAGGTTGACAGGGTATATGCAGATGTCTTGGCCTTAAAATATTTAAACTACTGCGAGATATCGTGAACCTGGAGCTGGACTTTGTCGATAGTGCTTTGACAGTTAAGCAAATCCTGCTACATGGGGTGCACTGTCCCAACCTTGCCATCGACCATCTGCTGATTTTCTTGCACCGCTTGCAGTGTTGTGACTGCTTTGACAGCCAGCTATCCACCAACTTCTTGAAACTCATCCAACTAGACACGACGCTTTTGTTGGAATTCTTGGGAACGGGCAGATGCCGCACTCCCCAAATTGTACTATGCACCCAACAACTCGACACCTCTACTCTACAACTCACTAGAATCCCACAACACAACTCGCACCTCTACTCCACAACGCACACTCAATACTCTTTACTTGTACTCAACTCAACACTCTGCTCACTCGACTAAACTACTCTGAACAATGCCTTCCTCCCGAGTCCCAAGCGCTTTTTATAGGCACTTCCCAATTCAAAATCATCATTACCAAATCCATTGCGTCCATCATGACCAAATATAGCAGTAATGACCCCAAATCCATCAGTAATCTCGCCCTCCTAACGGTCGGATCTGCCATTATTGTGCGTCGCTTCAACAAGCGCCGCCAAATAACTATTTTAACTGCCTATATTTATTGCTGATTTGACAAACCCATAGCCTTGCGTCTGTCGTAGGTGGTCTCCCTTTTGTCGCTACTAACCACTATCTTTGTGCAGCCTCGTCCCCTAGGCTCACTTTGCTTCTATCTAACAAAATCCTTTGTTTTTTTTTCACAACTCCTGAAGCAGCGCGTGGATCTGATCCCATCCTATAGGGCTTCAAGCGAATCCCATTGACATGTGTCGACAGTACCACACCATATAATTGTTGTAACTAAAACACACCTCCAGAAGTAATGGAATTAAAAGACACGGGCCTAACCAGTGCATCTGTAACTTGCCTGGATGCTTCATGAACTTTCTGTCATATAACAGCACCAAATCTCCTTCCGTAAACTATTTATTCTTAATGCAATGATCATGCCATGCCTTCTGTCAATCCTTCAAAATGCGCTGGTGGAATCCTGCAATAAAACGGTCCTCTTTAAGCTGGATCGATTGCTCAACACGCTATTCTAATGCTTCTGCATCTTCCACACCATTGCCGTGGTGATGCACAAACAAGGAACAATGTATTCCATGGGCATGACTGCCTCTTGTCCATATACCAGCTTAAACAGTGTTTGTCCTGTCAGCTGTTTACAAGTGGTGCGATAGGCCCACAGACCTGCTAGAATTTTCAAGTCCTAGTCATTACGATTAGCATTACATACCTTTTTCAACGTCGTTTCCAAAATTTTGTTGAATGCTTCAACAATCCCATTCACCTGCGGATTGTATGGTGTGCTTTTCTTATGTTGCACCTGCATCTCCTTAGTTAGCGCTCTCACAGTGCGGTTGATAAAGTGACTGCCATGGTCACTCATCAATATCTTGGGACACCCAAACCATGTCACAATATTCTCAAATATGAACGTCGCTGTTGTTGTAGCGGTACAATCCACAACTGGTGTTGCCTTTGCCCACCTGGTCATATAGTTAGTTGTGGTAATGATTTATCGCGCACCAGTCCTCTTTCCTGGTGGGTTAATTGGACCCACAAAATCCATGGCCCATTTATCAAAAGGTTTTAAACTTACCTGCGGCACAAGCGACATCTCATCCTGCCGTGATTTTTTACCGACACACTGGCAGACGTCACAACTTCGCGCATAGTCTACGGCATCATTATGCAATGTAGGCCACCAATTAGGGAATACCAGTATGGGTGCGGAGGCCATCTTGGCTTTCAGTATGTCAAAAATTCCTTCACATTTCTGACTCCATTCAAATGCAACATCCTTCTTCAATAGCTTCTCCATAGGGGCAGTAATCATAGTGTAACCTTTGATGAGCTTGCGATAGTACCCTGTGTGCCCCAACATCATCAAAAGCATCTTCATAGTCATCGGTGGCAGCAAACTAAGAATTAGCACAATCTTCGTAGGGTCAACCAACATCCCTTGCTTACATACTATGTGCTCGAGTAGTATTCTGAACGGCGCATAGAAAATGCACTTCTTAGATTTTAGTACGATTTGATGCTGTCAACATCGTTCCAGCATCAATCGTAGGTTTGCTAAATGATCGCAAACCAAACCATAGACTATCTAGTCATCCATGTATAACTGTAGGAATTTTTGAATGAAATCTTTGAACACATCGACAACCACCTGAGAAAATATTGCTGGTGCATTCTTCAACCCAAAAGGCATGAATATATATTGATAAAAAACCCATTCAGTGAGAAATGTGGTCTTATGGCGATCCTCCTTTGCAATCCAGATCTGGTGGTACCCTAAAAAGCCATTTATGAAGGAATACATCTCCTGCCCACCTACTCCTTTAAGGACCTTATTTGTAAATGGAGTCAGGAATGGGTCATGCATGCATGCATCATTCAACTTAGGCTTAGGTCGACGCAAATGAGGATTTCATCGATATTTTTTATATTGAACCACCATAGGGCTTATCCAGTCTGATTCTTCAACAGGGTCGATGAGCCTAGCATCCAACATCTGGTCAATCTCAACCTTCCCATGGTCCTTGTATCATGGGTTTAGTCAATATGGCCTCTGTTGCATAGGTTTTGCATCTGGTTTCAACGGGATTTTCATCTCCCCCAGATCCCTTAATATCCCCTTCATTTTTGAGAACTGTGTCGAAAAAAGATCCTAGAACTCATGCAACAAGTCCATGATTTTACCATTGTTTCTTCATCCCAATAGTCCCCAATATTGGAAAATTTTGGGTTCTCTTCTGACCCAATGTTGACCTTCCCTATCTTCAGTGGCTGACTCATCGAATCCATCGGTATGTCTGGTGCTGCAACATCATGGCTTCCTTCTGACTCCAGAATAGTAACATTCTGCAATTCATCATCATCTTCAGGTACCCTAGATAGATTGTAACATGTCATCATGGATTGCATCGAGCAGTGCACATGTGGATTGACTAGGTATGTGGCAGGGACGACCTTTGGCATTACATTGCAGATGATTTGTAATGCATTATGTACCTCTCAGTTGGCTTCCTGGACACTAAATGTTTGCACAAAGAAAATGGACAACTCCTCCCAAGTGGTTATAGTTATGTGTAGTTATGCCGGTACATATTAGGATTTCGAAATCTCGTCCAGAGTATGAACAAAAGCATGGACCCACTCATCTTTAGGTCGTGATGCCCATAAGGCCTGACATTCCATCAAGTGACTGGCGGGTTCATTCCCACCTTTGTATCTCCCAGCATGATAGACCTCTGAATCGTTGAAGCACACCACCATTAATATTTAACACTGTCCCCAGTCATGGATCTTCTACTTGTGCGTCACCCACCATCGGGCCAGGGTATCCTTCAATGCTACATCTAGAGCCCATACCCTTTGTGGTTCAAACACCTTTTCTTCAAATTCTCAAAGGAATTCTGATACTTTTGGCAGCCCTTCATAAATTGGCAACTCGACAGTCTCAGTTGCTACGCGACGGAGAGACTGTGTGATCAACCTGCATTTACTGAACGACACCTCATTCAACCTATTTTTCCAATTTTCCAAAGCAACATCAGAATCAAAGGATGCAGAACTAGCGCTGTGCCATCCAAGTTCACCATCGATGGTAGGGTGGATATAATATTCAGAGATATTATAGGCGTGATCCCAACTTCTACCGGCTTCATCTCTCATCGGTTTCATGGGAGCAATGACCCTGACATCCTAGTTCTCAAACTTCATAACCCATTTTTTGAAATTGATAACTGCCATGCTATCATTAGCCCACCCAATCCATAGTAGTGTGGGATAGGAACCTCCATCTTCAACCACTTCTATCACATCAAAATCAACATACATTTTCATACCTTCAGTATCAACAACCAGGTTTGAGACGCGACCAATGGGATGAAAATTTGCTTGATTTGCTAGTCGCAGCTGCACCGATGACCATACTAATGTTGGATTCCCCATCAGCTGCCAAGTTTTCTTGGTTAGGTTTACATCTAATCCGAGATCTAGAATAACTGAGTCAAGCTCGTAATCTCCGATCTAGATGTTCATCCTCATCTCCTTCCCTATCTTCCTCTTTTACAAGGAGTTCACCACGGAATCCTTCAATGTCTTATCCTAGTGGTACAACAACTTCTCAATCTTGACAAGGGCTTCAGGATCCCATGCCAGTGACATACAACTCTCAAAGAACTGCTGCAAGGTACCATGCTGCCACAATGGTCCTGCCTCTACAGATGGATCAAAAGCAGATGACATGTCGATAATAGGTAACTTACCCAGATTTATTCCTATTGCATGCCTGGCCTCAAAGAAGGTGTCTTTCTCAATCGCAATATCAAATGCTACCTTTTTCTTTCCAGCAAACCGAACTTGCCGACGTGGTCCATCTTCTACAGTTGTCGCACCGGTGTGCGTGACAACTCCAATGTTGACATCCTTCATTCATGGTTCGACTTCAATTGTTGCAACCGTTGAATGTTGATTCAGGTTTTGGGTGTGATTCAACAGCGGGTTCTAATTTAGCGGTGGGTTTGTCAATGGATTCCGAGTCTGTGAATAAATCCGATTTTGTATCATCGGCTGGTTCTGCACTTGGAACATTGCTGGGCTCTAAGTTTGCACATTCTGCAACTGAGGTATGTTTCTAGCCTACCACCTTGCAATCAGCTGAGGGAAATTTTCAACATTATGCTCACTGGCTACACAGTATGTACACTGCGCATGAGGAAACTCCCTCTGGTAGTGCCCGAATACTCCACAGGTATAACAATGGATTGATTCTCGACCTCATCCTCCTCCTCAACTGAAGGCTCCTCCTCATCCCCTGAATCCTCCACAGAATCCTCCTCAGACTCTTCCTTTCTGAAACTGAGACTGGGCCAACTAATGCTGCGAGGGATTTGGTTGTTGCTAGACATAATGCACGGCTTGAACATATTGTGGCTATGGTTGAATGAACGGTACCTGATTATACTATGGTCGTAGTGCAAACTGTGGTTGAGCTACGAATTGCGGCTATGGTGCAAATTGTGGTTGCAACGTAAATTGCTCCTGTAGTTGTGATGGGATAAATTGGATATGGGGCGGTGGTGTATACTGTACATGCACTACTGGCTTATATGCCATATGTGGCTACACTTACGTTGCTTAGGGGTCCTCACCTTTCACAAAGTATGACTCATATGTCCTTTCCTAGAGCAAGTCATAAGATCAACAATTTTTATCATCATGTCTGTTATAGCTCAAAATGACACATCTCTGCTTGTGACCACTTTCCCATGATTTCGTTGCATGTCGACACTTCATAAAAGTCATTGAAAGTCACTAAAAAAAAGCTAACTTGGAGGACCCATATCTAGAGTTTTGTAACTCCGTTTGACCTCATCTCTACGCTATTGGAAAGGTATTTGTGTTAGCTAAAACTTTTCACAAGACACAAAAGTCTGAAAATGCCTAGCAATACCCTTAAAATGAGGTTTTTTATGTGTACATGAATTTCATTAAGGAAACCTGCGTACGTATGCAATTGTCTTTATATAATACCCATGTACGCCTCCAAAAAATGTCAAAAAATATATATTTTTTGAAATTCAGGTAATTTGGGTAGTTTGGGTAGTTATGCAAGATATAATTGTACTTGTTTTCAAGATTAATAAAGATGTGATGTCCTTCTTCTTCCCAAATAATTGTACAATGTGTAATTGAATCTCTGTTTATGATCATATTATGATGTTAATCAGATTATTATTTCATGTTTATTTGATTATCATTTCTTTATATGTGGTCATATTCGTTTGAGAAAGGTATAATTCATTTTGTAGGTCTCTTGGAGTAAGAGGAGCAAGAGGAGCAAGAAGAGGATTGAAGGGCTGCTTGGATCAACCTTCATTTGGCTAAGGTATGAAAACCATTCTAATCTCTGAATCTCATTTATATTTTCTAGTAGAACCATTTGCATCCACCTTTCAACCCCAGTACGTTGATGGCCTCTTAAACCCTAGCCATAGGAAACTTTCCTTTACAACAGAACTAGCGACTCCTCTATGGAGAGCCTTATCTATTTGGTGTTTCTTTGTCTTTCTTTCAGCCTTTTGTAAAGTTTCAGGCCCTTCTTACAAGTTAGGAACACCTTTTGAGTTTGTTGGAACACCTTTCCTGCCTTCCTAGGTCGGTTTTTGACCCTTTTTGTGCCTTTTGTCATCCATACGTGAATTTCAGGCTATATTGTCGCGTGTCTGTGTTGTATACATGACTTGCACTACCTGCAACCCGTGTGTCATATGTGACCTGCCTTAAGGAAACTCGCGTATGCACCTGAATTTGTGTTCTTTCATCATTTTTTAGGGTTTTTGGGTGATTTGAGGGCTGTTTGTAGGGTCTTCAAGGGTCCTCTACATGTGCATGACTCTTGAGAGGTTGTTTTGTCTTTGTTAGGTGCTCTTTGTCTATATTGTAAGTCTCTTTCAAGTCTTTAAACTTGTTTTTGTTGCTTCCCCCCCCCCCCCACCTCCTTCTTTGGCTTGACCTTGTTGGAAAAGGTACTGAGCAACCTCTGTTTGTAGGTTTAGATTGATACTTGGGACTTCTTGACCTTTGTTTATGTCAGTCTTATTGCTCAGTCTCTTCATTCCAAAGTTGTTGGATTGTTTACCTTTGCGAGCCTTCCTTTCAAGAGAGGTTGATAGCCAACTTTAGGGAAACCTAGGGTTTGTTTGTGGGGTGTAGAGTAGTTGTCTATTTGCTTTGCTTACAGTACTTGCTTGCATTAGTTGATAGGCTATTTTTTCTTTTGCATTTATAAAAGAAAAAGAAAAAAAAACACATGTTTTCTTTATATGCATGTAGATTAGTTTTTTAGTCTAGATTGCATGGCATATCATTGTTTTTTAAAAAAATAAATAAAAAGATTTGTTCTTTTGTGGCTTTCAAGTTTTCTATTTGAAAAAAGAAAGAGAATAGTTTTTGCTTTTTGCATTTCATTTCTCTTTGCTTAGTCATTTTTTTTCAACTTTGAGTCAAAACACCACATAAGTTTCATGCCATTTACCCTCTGACTAAAAACAACCCTTAAAATAAATGATATAATTTAAAAATTAGTAGTAAGTTTTATTTTATGGGGTCATACACCAACTAGCTCAGGCTAGAATTGTGGGGTAGGGAGTTTAAAATCCCCTCAAGTGTTAGAATTTAGACGTAGTTGGCCAATCACTGGGTAAACCTTTTTCTATGCTGATTGTATCTGTGAAGCTCCTCTCAAACGAGAGTTAGGCACGAGGCCGCGTGGAGGCTTGGACTGAGGAGATAACCCCTCGATTCCTTGTTAAACCGTAGACCAAGGTCTTTGTGCATCTAGGGATTCTGTCTTAGACAGTATTTCGGGCTTTGCTACCCTGCCCATGCGTACAAACCAGGATTGCGACTGTTCCCCTAGACTATCAATATAGTTAAGGTATCCTTTAGTCTCTTTGACATCTAGGGTTCATATACAGGTACACCGGAAGGCTATTTCTCGTTGACCTTGGACAGGCTTGGAAGGTAACCCCGGTAGAAGGTGTGGGAGGGCGGTGGGTGATTCCTCTGCTTGTGCCTAAGAACGTCTACAGGTATGCCAAGTAACTGTCTATAAAATTTCTTCTGGAAATCATATCTTATACCTATCTGTCTGTTTGGATTTAGGAATTTTAGTGAGTGCTCTGTGGTTTGTCTCTACTTAGCTTGCCTTTAGGTGTATGCTTTGTACTTTTGGTTTTCTGTCAACCTCAAACTTTGTCTCATTATTTGAAACTATGGATAACACCCCTTTGAACACCAACCAAGAGATCCCCATGCTAATAACTCCTTGTACTATTCCTCTCATGGGGAATGTTGGTGTTCGTTTGATGACCACCTTGAATCTACCTGGATTCACCCTAGGGCTACCGGTGTGGTTGTTTTCCCCTCCAACTGTCTTGAATGCTCTTGATGCTTCTCAAGTAAGCTCCTTATATGAAGGGCATCAAAACACTGCTTCCCCTTCACCTGTAGTTGAGTCTCCTCCTCCTTCTACCTCATGCGGTGAAAGTAATGATACTAGTAACCGATAGTCTAAAAGGAGTAAAAGAAAGAGGAATAGGAAGAAGACACATAAGAAAGAGGGAAGCCGTTCAACCTCTACAACTCAAGTTGAACCTCACCACCCAACCTTTGCAGTTCATACTGGGGGCACCTATCCAACCTCTGCAAGTTATGTTGGATCTAAGCACTCAACCTCTGCAAGTCAAGTTGATCTTCACCATCTAGCCTTTGTTGATCATGCTGGTGGGATCTTTCAGACCTTCCTAGGTCACATTGGATCTAGTCACTCAGCCTCTATAGTTCATGTTGAGGGCACCCGTTCAACATCTGATGTTCAAGTTGAACCTCCCCATCCAACCTCTGCAAGTCATGTTGGACCCATCCACCCAGCCTTTGTGGTTCATGCTGGGGGAACACACTCAAATGTTGTAAAGAATGTTGATCCTAACCATTCAACCTCTGTAGTTCATGTTGATGGTGCCCATCCAACCTCTGCAGGTCATGTTGGACCTAGTGTAACGTCCCCGACCCTCCGACCGACGAAGAGGACGCGACCACGGCGTTAACCATTCGGGCTACCAGCCCCATGAACATGTGCATTCATAAAAATTGCTGAAATGCTGAAATGAAATGCTTGAACTAAAACATGCATACATGATTATTTACCATACACAGCGGAAGAAACATACATTCATACAAGCATTTAACTTGTTCATCATGATCATTAACAGTAAATAAGATTGCAGAAGTAAAATAGACAAGATTACTTATCTTTATAAATAACTCGTTCCGCAACTAGCTACGTCGCTGCAACGTTCCACCCAACCATAGGCTAGCATGCTCATAAATCTCTCAGCAATGCTGCCACCCCCAAGCCGGGCATGACTCCCCAAGGAATAAGGAACTAACAGGCTTACACATAGCCAAGGGTAACAACACCACAAGGGTACACAGTTCAGCCAAGCCAACACGATTGGGTTTATCAGGCGAACCGCAAATCAGCCAAGCCAATAGAGTTGGGTTTATCAGGCCATCCAAGAGCTAGGAAAGGCTAATGCTAAGCTAGTGAGCTCACTGAAGAGCTACAGACACCAACACCAGAACCAGCCTGGATTCTAGAACACCCACACACACCCAACACAAGGAAGTCAGTCCCTTCTCTGCAACGTAGTCCCTCAGACCATGATCTTCCCTCCAGTGCTCTTCAGGGGTTGTGGAGAAGAAATATAGCTCAATAGCTCTGTCTGTGTCATTCTCAACCCACCAGGTTTATCAAGCACTGCAGACCCTCATTCACTAACCCAAATTAGTCCAGGGACAAATCTGATGAACCCACAACGATCCAACCTTCAATACTATCGCTGGGAAACTTTCCCAGATCGGAAAATGATCAAAAGTCACGGCCAACATACACAGTTCAATGCGGATTCACAGGAATAATCACCCCCGACCCCATCAATCCGTGGAAAAGAAATCCCAATAATTTCCACTATGATCCGAATGGTGAACGAAAACAGTACACACTCCAATGCATGGAGGAAAAAGTTGGTTCTCTGTGTGGATGGAAGAAACGAATTACAAACCAGCAATCAGCGCGCGAGAGAGAAGGAGAACCCCCACACAATGGTTGGTAAAACGTTTTATTCCCCCGTCCTGCATGAGGAAGACGAACGGCCAAGATCCAAGGGAGTGGGAAGAAATGGTTCCCACATCGTGGAGAGGAGAGAAAGCGTGGCGTGGTAGTGGTCTTCTTGCCAGCCAATCGCTGCCTCAACTAACAAATGGAATATTAACCAAGGGAGGTGGCGACACCTAGAATTTTTCCTCGTGACTCAATGTTCCACATCCCCCACCCCTTTTTCCTTATCCTTTGGAATCATGCCCCTTCTCTATTTAGTTGCTACGAACATAGCTGGTTGAGTTATTTAATTAAAATGTGTGTTTACATGATGCCATAATTAAATATATGCCGCATGTCCCGATAGACCATCGGTGACCATTCCTAATTAGAAGCACAACATAACCAAATCTATGGTGGGGCCTTGGCCTTTAGCTCTACACCAAGATTATTTACAACATATGTATCCTATGTATTTTAATGCAATCTGGGATTAAAACCAGGGTATTACATTCCCCTCCCCCTTCAATAGAATTGTCCTCAGTGCTTTACAAAATTTGAACAAAAATGCCACACTGGTACAGCCTCAGTGTTCTGCAGGATTGAACAAAAATGGATGTGCCAATCGCATGGCATCCTCCAGCTCCCACGTAACCTCTTCAGGTCTGTAATGCTCCCACTACACCTTGACCTGCCCTATGGCCCGGGTCCAGAGCATTGTGACCTTCCTGTCAAGGATGCACATTGGCTCGATTTGGAATTCTCCCTTGGGTTCCACTTGAATCACATCCCAATTTATCACATGGTTAGGATCATGTACATATTTCTTAAGCAAAGAAAAATGAAAAACATTATGAGCTCTAGTATTAGCAGGCAATGCAAGTCTATATGCAACATGCCCTATCCTCTCAAGTACTTCAAATGGCCCACAATATCTAGGTGACAACTTGGCACAACTTCCAAGCTTCAAGGAACTTTTCTTTGCCCTCACTCTGAGGTAAACATGATCCCCAACACTGAACTCCCTGTTCACCCTACGCCTATCTGCATAGCTTTTCTGTCGGTCCTGTGCTGCTTTCATATTCTGTCTGATCTTTACAACTTCTTGCTCCATTTCCTTGAGCAATTCTGGTCCAAGCACAATCCCGTTCACTGGATTATCCCAAGTTACTGGTGTCCTACACCTTCTTCCATACAAAGCTTCATACAGACTCATCCCCAAGGATGCATGTTGTCCATTGTTATAAGCAAACTCTACCAAGTGCAAGTAATCTTCCCACTTGGTTGGTTTTTCCATCACATACATGCGAAGCATATCTTCAAGCACCTGATTCACTCTCTCTGTCTGCCCATCTGTCCGAGGATGGTATGCAGTGCTGAAGATTAACTTTCTCCCCAAATATGCAAACAATCCCTTCCAAAAATTGGAAGTGAACTTGACATCTCTGTCAGAGACTATAGCCTTTGGCAATCCATGCAATTTGAATATCTCCTTCATGAAGATCTTGGCAATGTCATCCATCTTATGCGTAGACTTAACTGGTATAAAATGCGCTGCCTTTGTCAACTTGTCTACCACAACCATGATGGAATCATGTTGCCTCCAAGTCATTGGCAATCCTGTAATCAAATCCATGGAAATAAGTTCCCATTTCCATTCTGGAACTGGCAAAGGCTGCAACAAGCCTACTGGATGTTGATGCTCAACCTTTACCTGTTGACATTTCATACACCTGGAAATGTACTCATCCATATCCTTTTTCATACCTAGCCAAAAGTACTGCTTTCTAGCTGTAGCAATTGTCTTCTAATATCTTGGGTGACCAGAATACGGAGCTTGATGGATTTCATCCATAACAATTCTTCTCAAATCTGCTACATCTAGAATATAAATTCTACCTTCAAAAGTGAGAATCCCATCTTCTTCCAATTTATATCCCTCATACCTCTTCTCAAGACTTTGCTACTGCAATTTGTTTTTTACCCATTCATACAATTGATCTCCAGCAGCATGACTAACAATCTGCTGCCTCAAATCTGATTGGAAAATACTAAGAGATGCCACATGCATTTCCTGTACCTTCCTGCTGAGTGCATCAGCTACCTTATTTTCCTTCCCCTTTATGTGCTTGATTTCAAAATCAAACTCACATAAAAATTCCAGCCACCTTGCTTGCCTAGCATTCAAAGTAGGCTAGTCAAATAGATACTTCAGTCCACAGTGATCTGTTCTAAGTTCAAATCTCCTGCCCATCAAGTAATGTCTCCACATCTTGAGAGCATGTACTATGGCCGCAAGGTCTAGATCATGAGTGGCATAGTTCTTCTCATGCTCCTTCAGCTTTCTTGACTCATAGCATATCACATGGTTGTCTTGCATAAGGACTCCTCCAAGCCCTTGTCCGCATGCATTGGTACACACCACAAAATCTTTCTCTGGATCTGTAACCTTCAATACTAGTGCACTGGTGAGAAGATTCTTCAACTGCTGGAAGCTTTCTTCACACCTCGATGTCCATTCGAACTTCATCCCCTTCTTTTGCAAAGAAGTGATGGCATGTGCAACTTTGGAGAATCCCTCAATGAATCTCTGGTAGTATCCTGCAAGTCCCATAAAAGATCTTACGTCTGTCACATTTCTTGGATTAGGCCAATTCATAATGGCTTCGATCTTTTCAGGGTCCACAGATATACCCTCTTCTGAGATAATGTGGCCCAAGTACTGAATTCTATCTCTTTAGAAGTCACACTTGCTCAGTTTCGCATACAGCTGATGCTCCTTGACCAATTTCAATGTCAATCTCAAATTCTCTCCATGTTCTTCCTCATTCTTAGAATAAACAAGAATGTCATCAAGGAAAACAAGAACAAACTTGTCCAAATATTTGCTGAAGACACTATTCATAAGGCACATAAATGTAGCTGGTGCATTTGTGAGACCAAATGGTACCACTACAAACTCATAATGTCCATACCTTGTCCTAAAGGCTGTCATATGAATGTCTTCATCCTTGATTCTTACCTGATGGTAACCAGACCTCAAGTCAATCTTGGAAAATACCTTTTCTCCCCTCATTTGATCAAAGAGATCATCAATCCTAGGCAAAGGATATTTATTCTTTACAGTAACCTTGTTCAATTGTTTGTACTCAATACATAACCTGAGCGTACTATCTTTCTTCTTTACAAACAGAACTGGTGCTCCCCAAGGAGACACACTCGGTCGGATATGCTTCTTTTCCAAAAACTCTTGCAGTTGCATCTTCAATTCTAGCATCTCCGGTGTACTCATCCTATAGGGTGCCTTGAACACTGGTGCTGATCCTGGCACAAGTTCAATAGTGAAATCAATGTCCCTCTTTGGAGTAAGCCCTGGAATCTCATCAGGAAACACATCCCTGAATTCCTGTAACACCTGATAGTCCTCCAACCTAGGAGTTTCATCTCCTGATGTCTCCAAAATATGAGCTGCATACAACTGGCAACCCTTCCTACAGAATTTCTTTAACTGCATTGCTGAAACCTGCCGTACTAAAATCACCTTTGGAATGCCTTTCACAACTACTAGGTTCCCTTCTTCATTCATGCATTCGAAAGTCTTATTGTAACAGTCAAGCTTCACCCTGTGAGCTTCTAACCAATCCATCCCAATGAGAACATCATAGGAACCAAGTGGTAGAACATTCAGATCTACACAAGTGACCAACCCATCCATGACCAATGGACATTTCTCTACTACTTCACTAACCTTTCTCTTGGTTCCAGTGGCTAGCTGAAATAACCAAGACTTCCTATGCTTTACCTTCTTAAAAGAACAAATCTCCACTACTCTAGGGGTAATGTAACTGTGCGTAGAACCAGGGTCAATCAAAATAGAAACAGATTGCTCAACAATCTTACCTGCTACTTCAACCACAGTTGACTGGTGATCTGCCTGGCGGTTCTCCAGTGCTGCATAAATCCTAGGGACTGCCCTTGCTACCTGACCCACTGTTTTTGCTTCTTGAATGTTGTAAGCTGGCCTTGCACTCTCATTCTCGAGTGGTCAATTTCTATGCAAGTGAGGTCCTTCACATTTCCAACACTTGAGTGGACCTTTATTCGGATGTGGCTCTTTAGGTTTTCCACCTGTCACTCCAACTGGATCACTCGCAGCTTGAGATGGCTGCTTCTGCTGATTCCTAAATCTAGATGGTTTGAAACCCTTCTTTCTTTGGTCAAACTTTTCATTCTTCTTGTCCTTCCATGCCTTATGGTAATCAGGTTTTCCTTTACTTTTCTCATAGCAATACTTAGCTTTTCTTATTGCTTCTTCAAGAGTTCTAGGTTCATAAAACTCAATCCTATCTTTGTAAGACTGAGGTAATCCACTCAGAAAACGCTGGACTTTCACTTTTTCATCTCTGATGTACCAGACATACCTCAACAGCTCCAAAAAATTATTTGCATATTCATCCATGGTTTCCTATCCCAATCTCAGCTCATGGAACTCCTTAATCTTGTCATCATAATACCCGTCAGAGAGGTATTTCTGCTTAAAATACTTCTTGAACTGTTTCCACTTAAGTCTCCTTTCACTGATCCTTTTTACCTGCTTGAAGTGTTCCCACCAAATGGACACCCTTCCATTCAGATTGAATATGGAAACCCGTGCCTTCATGTTTCCTGAATAATCCTGCACCTGAAAGTACTTCTTTATCCCAAGAAGCCAAGCCTCAGCTTCTTGTCCCATCTTTATCTCACCATCAAATGTAGGAGGTTTAGCTTTCCTAAACTCATCTCAAGAACGATCCTGATGGTGTCTCTTTCTTTTCCTTTTATGAGGAGATGAACTTGTATCTCCATTGGATTCTTCAGAGTCAGACGATCCACTGGAAGTCCTTCTCCTTCTCCTAGTGCTGCTATTACTTCCTTCTGGTCTTGATGTACCTCGTCCAGAATCTATCTTTTTCTGCAAGTCTGTGAAACTTTCTAATATGGCAGCATTCAACTGATGCTGCTCTTCCTGGGCTTTTATTAAGCTTCTCATGGTGGCTGCAACATCTGGTGGTGTCTCTTGGAATCTCCTTCCATTGGACTCAATGTCATCATTCCTATTATGGACATTTTCTCCCATGGCATCTTCTACTTGCTCGTAAGAATCTCGAGCCTCATACCCATCATGGGTTCTCATGAATGAACCACCTCTGGCTTTACCACACTGTCCTTTCTGGAGTACTGCTCTTGGAAGTTATCTATAGTTCTGTAATGTGTTAGTAGCAAACTATTAGATGCATAGTATTAATATAAATCAAACTACTTACCGTTTTCTTGGAAAAATCATAAAATAACAAATTTTCCCAAACACAATATTTCCTTCATCAAAGAACGTCTATCTGAGGGGGACGACAGGGATCAAGGGGGCTTGTCCCCTTGTGGCTTCCAGGGCGGGTGGAGGGCAGTGCCCTCGTTTTTTTTTTTTTTGTAAATCATTGGTTTTCGCGCAATCTAGCGCATAAGATCACTGCCACTTTCCCATTTTTCAGCCCTGAAATTTTACTGTAAAACTGCTGAAAATCCCACTGAAAAACTCAAAATTTCCCTTGTACAGGGTTAGGTCTCATAACAACTAAATTCTCCGCTACTCATCAGCAGTCGGGTGCACTGTTCATCGGGAGGGTAGTCCCTTCGACAGCCACAACGGCAGACGCACGAACAACTATCCTCTTCCGATAGGCCACTGTTTTCATTACTTAGAATTTTTTTTTTAACTTTCTTGTGGCGTCGACGATATTTCCACATCGGAAGGCTAGTGCCTTTGGCTTCCGCAATGGCGGCACACCAAACACTAACTACTTCCAATGGCCGCTGTTTACTTAGAGAAATTTTTAAATTTTCTTGCGGTGTCGGCTGTCGTTCCACATTGGAAGGCTAGTGCCTTTGGCTTCCACAATGGCGGCACACCAAACACTAACTTCTTCCAATGGCCGCTGTTTACTTAGAGAAATTTTTAACTTTTCTTGCAGCATCGGCTGTCGTTCCACATCAGAAGGCTAGTGCCTTTGGCTTCCGCAACGGCGGCACACCAAACACTAATTTCTTCCGATCGGTGGCTTTTTTACTATTTTTCTAACTTTTCGGTGTCGGCGGTCTTTCTCGTCGGAAGACTTAGTGATTTAGACTTCCGCAACTGCGGCTCACGACTCACTAACTTCTTTCGACAGTCAACAATTTCTGCCTTAGAAAAATTTCCCGATTTTCTTTCCAACGGCTCTCCATCGGGCAGGCTTCCGCCTAGCGCTTCCGTTACAGCAGAAGTCTTTCCCGCTAGCTCTTCCGCTACAGCAGAAGTCTCTTCCGCTAGTGGCCCGACTGTTCAACACTTGACCATTTTTTGAATTTTGCTGCCATCAAATTCTGATCTCTGCTGGGCAGAAAGAAATTCTGCTTCTGTCACTGCATTTCTATGGTCCATTCAGGCCCATGCTACAACATGAGCTCTGATACCACACTGTAACGTCCCCGACCCTCCGACCGACGAAGAGGACGTGACCACGGTGTTAACCATCCGGGCTACCAGCCCCATGAACATGTGCATTCATAAAAATTGCTGAAATGCTGAAATGAAATGCTTGAACTAAAACATGCATACATGATTATTTACCATACACATCGAAAGCAACATACATTCATACAAGCATTCAACATGTTCATCATGATCATTAACAGTAAATACGATTGCAGAAGTAAAATAGACAAGATTACTTATCTTTATAAAGAACTCATTCCGCAACTAGCTACGTCACTACAACGTTCCACCCAACCATAGGCTAGCATGCTCATAAATCTCTCAGCAATGCTACCACCCCCGAGCCGGGCATGACTCCCCAAGGAATAAGGAACTAACAGGCTTACACATAGCCAATGGTAACAACACCACAAGGGTACACAGTTCATCCAAGCCAACACGATTGGGTTTATCAGGCGAAACGCAGATCAGCCAAGCCAATAGAGTTGGGTTTATCAGGCCATCCAAGAGCTAGGAAAGGCTAATGCTAAGCTAGTGAGCTCACTGAAGAGCTACAGACACCAACACCAGAACCATCCTGGATTATAGAACACCCACACACACCCCACATAAGGAAGTCAGTCCCTTCTCTGCAACGCAGTCCCTCAGAACCTGATCTTCCCTCCAGTGCTCTTCAAGGGTTGTGGAGAAGAAATCCAACTCAATAGCTCCGTCCGTGTGGTTCTCAACCCACCAGGTTTATCAAGCACCGCAGGCCCTCATTCACCAACCCAAATTAGTCCAGGGACAAATCCGATGAACCCACAATGATCCAACCTTCAATACTATCGCTGGGAAACTTACCTAGATCGGAAAATGATCAAAAGTCATAGCCAACATACATAGTTCAACGTGGATTCACAGGAAGAATCACCCCCGACCCCATCAATCCATGGAAAAGCAATCCCAATAATTTCCACTACGATCCAAATGGTGAACGAAAACAATACACACTCCAATGCATGGAGGCAAAAGTTGGTTCTCTGTGTGGATGGAAGAAACGAATTACAGACCGGCAATCAGCGCAAGAGAGAGAAGGCGAACCCCCACACAATGGTTGGTAAAACGTTTTATTCCCCCGTCCTGCATGAGGAAGACGAACGGCCAAGATTCAAGGGAGTGGGAAGAAACGATTCCCACGTCGTGGAGAGGAGAGCAAGCATGGCGTGGTAGTGGTCTTCTTGCCAGCCAATCACTGCCTCAGCTAACAAACAGAAAATTAACCAAGGGAGGTGGTGACACCTAGACTTTTTCCTCATGACTCAATGTTCCACATCCCCCGCCCCTTTTTCCTTATCCTTTGGAATCATGCCCCTTCTCTATTTAGTTGCTGTGAACATAGCTGGTTGATTTATTTAATTAAAATGCATGTTTACATGATGCCATAATTAAATATATGCTGCATGTCCTGATATACCATTGGTGACCATTCCTAATCAGAAGCACAAAATAACCAAATCTATGGTGGGGCCTTGGACTTTATCTCTGCACCAAGATTATTTACAACATATGTATCCTATGTATTTTAATGCAAGCGGGGATTAAAACAAGGGTATTAAACCTAGTCTCTCAGCCTCTGCAGGTCATGGTGGGGGCAGTCTCTTAGCCTCTATGGTTCATGCTAAAGAAAATCCGTCAGCCACTACTAGTCATGTTGAAACTGTTGAAAAGACTACCCGTTCAAAACACAATACCAAGTTTCCTTGTAAGATTTGTGATGGAGACCACCTTACTTATAAGTGCCCTTCTATCGCAGAGGTGCGAAGAGTTTGGTTTCATGGTCATCCCATTTTTGAACATCCTGAAGTTTTTCAACAACCAACCTCTCTTAGTCAGGTTGGACCAATCTCATATTTGGTCGAACTAGTCTCAGATTTGGTCGATCCCACTCTTCTTTTGGAGAGTGGTCCTTATGTGATTGAACCAATGTCATCTTTGGTCAATCCCACTCTCCCTTCAGAGAGTGACTTTCATGAAGCGGTTGAATCGATTCCATTGTCGATCAATCCCACTCTTCCTTTGGAGAGTGAAGTGTCTGCTAGTCACATTTTCTTCACTACCAGTTCAGAACTGAATGAACAAGGGGGCACTGAACTCACTTCAGATCAACCCCCACCAAGCTCTTGGATTGCTTCCTTTGATTGGGATAGCCTAGTTGAGCCGTGACTTCCTTCTGATGCACCTTTCTAGATATAGGTCAAAGTTGAACCATACACGATTGCTCATTGTATTGTTGATGAAGGAGCCTCAGTTAGTATCTTGTCTGCTCGTGCTTGGCGAGGCATGGGATCTCCCAGCCTTGTGTTGGCTACTAGTCAGTTATTTGCGTTTGATAGAAGAACTTGTATAGCCTTGGGAATTCTTGCTCAAACACCTATTACTTTGGGTGGGAAGACCGTCTTAGTTGACTTCATGGTGATAGAGGATCCCTTAGACTTCAATATGCTCCTTGGACGTGATTATGTCTATGCCATGCAAGCTGTGGTGTCAACATTATTTCGTGTGATGTACTTTAATCATGGTGAAGAAATTGTCACTGTCGATCAATTGGATTTTCTTGATCCCTCTCCTGACCCAACTAGAGATCAGGTTTTTCCTTTATCGATTCCCAGTGTTTCTATAGACACTACCCCACCACAGGTGAGCTATGTGGCCTCATGTCCTTTGCATTCAATTGCTACTGAGAAGCAGCCTCTATTTTCATGCTTACCTTCTTGGGACTTGGTCCCAATAGTTGACCAGGTGATTCATCCTATACAGACTGTGGAGCCTGCTCTCCACTCTATCAATCCATTTGAAAGTTTAGACATGTGTTCTATCTCAGATGATCTCCTTCCTTCAGATGAAGTCTTCCTAGAGTTTTTTATACAGTCTGACCTTATTTTGGATGTTGGTTCAGTTGTGACTAAGTATAACCATGATTTTCTTAGTAATCTTGATTTTCCCATGGATTGGTCCTCTTATGTTGGTCTTGCTGAATTTTTTGACTTTTCCTTTGAACAAAAAGTCAGTGATCTTGATGAGATTGATTTTTCTTATGAATTTTTCAACTCCTATGATACTGAGTTTGTTCTTACAGAATCTATCTACCTTGTTGATTTTTTCTCTCCTTCTAAGGTTGATCTTACTGATTATAAACCCTCGAGCATTGGTGCTATAAACTCTTCTTCAGTCAATTCTACCTCGGCTTTCCCTTGTGCAGAAGATAGCAAAGTCACATGTGTTTCTGCCAAAGTGACTTGCATTGGATCTTTTCTTCTGAATATGATCCTGATGTTGTTGTTTCTTGGAGACAGAATTTTTAGTTGGATTCACAACTATTTACTACCCTTGTCTTTTTGTTCAAGCTGTAACTGCATTTGCATGTGCCCTGCTCGCGCTTATGAGCCTTATGCCGGCTTCCACACTTTTATCTCGTTGTATAAGCCCTCATCTTTGTTCTCATCATTGCTCAGCCTTGTATCATTTTTCCTTTGCAACTTGACACCCTTTACCTTGAGAAGACTTTCCCCGAGTGTCTTTATCTTGCTCATGTTCCTTGCATTATGCATAGGTTTGTTCCTTGCACTTGGAATTAGTTTCGCATGCCTATGACACTTGTCTCCTCACATTTAGATCATTCTTTTTTCTCTCCTTCGAGCTCATTAAAAATAGTAAGGAGGCCATGAGTTGACTTTTTTGGACTCGTTAAAACTTCACAGGAAATATATTGAGTTTCTTTAGGCCCAGGTCTAACTCCTCAAAATAGAATTGACTACCGAGTAAACTTGTTCATTCAGGCTCATTAAGAATATGTGAATGGGCATCCACATTGGTGGTAGGTTATCACTTTCTCGGACCATGTGGAATAATACGAGAAAGGAACGCTCTCTTTTCTTTGGAATTGAGAAGAGTATTCTCAAGCATAGGTTTATCACTTTTCCGAACCTGAGGGACTAAACTTACGAAAAAGGAACCCCCGGTATGAGCTTAGATTTCTCTTTTTAGTGCTCTGGACCAAAACATGAAAAAGATTCTGAGTTTACTTCATGTCTTTGTCATGCTCGTTAAACCCTAAAGAACAAAGCATCAAGTTTACTGTTGTAAGTCCCATTTCTCGTAATCAAATGGATCTTTCTGAGTGATCTTTCCTTCCTTCACACTCGTAAAACTCAGGCTATATGCTTCTTTTGAAGGAGCATTGGGTAGGTGGTAATTTAACCTTTTTCGAACCTTCCTGACTAAATACGAAAAAGGTGTGCCTTACTTCTTCAGAAGCTAAGAGAGTTCTTCTCTGGTTTGTTTTATACTTTTCTGGTCTTAGGAGACTAAATTGGATGAAAAAGGACCCCCCTGGAGTCTTCTTTGGAGTTTTTAGACTCTCTAAACTATGAAAACACCATCGAGCACATACTCATTTAGGCTTGTAAAATCCATGAATAAGTGCTTTATCAAGCATTCTTCTATCTCTTCTTCTAGCTTGCCAAAAATGAAGATGGTCCCAAGTTTGCTTTCTTGGACTCGTTAAACCTTTACAAGAAAAAGGGGAAGGGAAGTTCATTCACATGTATTTTACGTCATGGTAGCAAGTCTTGTTTCCTTGAACAAAGCACCAGTTTTGAGTCTATCAACAGTTGGGTCCTAGTACTTTGACCTTATCCTGATTCAGAGTTTCTTACTCCTCCAGTTGGTTTCTTTTCCAATTATATGGGGAATCTGTCAATATCTCCTATATTGTAGATTTGTGTCATTGGTTCCTTTTGTGTCAAAAGCTGCCTAAGTCACTTTTGTGTCATGCTCACTGTTCAAGGATTAAACCTTTGTCGGCCATTCTGCAGTTTCCTTGACCTTTTGTGTCAGCCATTTCCTGATATCAGTTCATTACATCATGTCTTTGGCATCCTTGTCATGAAATTCAGTACCAATTCCAGATCCAATTAGTCTCTGACTTACCTCGCGTTGGATGATGAAGGATGCCTTAATGCCTTCCTTCCAATGGATCACTTGTTATCGACTGCAACACCTCTTGCTCTGGGAATGAGATTTAGAGTTTATGATAGTACCTTTGGGATTGTAGTCATCAGCAGCAATTTCCCTCACAATTAAGTAGTGGGAATACCTTACTGTTTCCTACTCAATGGATTCTTCAAGTGTTCAACTTCAAGTCCTTGTATTCACACTTGTTAAAATATACTAGGTACCTTGGGGACCATTTTCATTAATGGTGGTTTCCCTCATGTTTGTTAATGGTTCTCATTATTGACCGGTAATCAAATGGTTTCCTCCATGTTCGACTTCAACTCCTTTATTTGCATGGTTAGGATTTGTACCTTTTGGGCGGTTTGGATTGAAGACTTTGGGCCGACAGTAGCACTGTCATTTTTTGCTATTGCCCGAGTTACGCAAGAACTTGTTACATTTTATATGACATTTTGCTGAGACATAGATCCACCTTGTATTTTTGTGGCTATGATCGATTGTTGAACATGGATCCACCTTGTTCATTTGTGGCCATGACTCCTTTAGATTTGATATGGCACCTTTTTGCATATTGAGTGACCATGATAGTTTCATCAATTATACATGTGTTGGATCCGCTTGTATATTTATGGTGATGATTTGTATATGGAGTTTTATGTCCCAAAGATCAGTTTTGTATGATATTTATCTCTCTTTCAAGTACCTTTGTTTGAGCCTTTCGATATTGGATTCTCTGGTCTCTCTCCATACTCAGTTGTTTCCTTTATAATGCATTTCAGATATCATCTTCCCCTCTAACCTCATACATTAGAGGGCATCTGCTATATCTCAAAATGACACATCTTTTCCTTTGACCACTTTCCCATGATTTCGTCGCATGTTGACACTTCCATGACGACACTTCATAAAAGTCATTGAAAGTCACTGAAAAAACACCTAACTTGGAGGACCTATATCTAGAGTTTTGAAACTCTGTTTGACCTCATCTATGCACTATTAGAAAGGTATTTGTGTTAGATAAAACTTTTGAGAAGACACCAAAGTTTGAAAATGCCTATAAATACCATTACAATGAGGTTTTTGATGTGTACATGACTTTCCTTAAGGAAACCCGTGTACATACGCGACTGTCTATATATAATACCCGCGTATGCCTCCAAAAAATGTCAAAAAAAATATATTTTGAAATTCATGTAATTTGGGTAGTTTGGGTAGTTATGCAACTGACTCCTTTAGTTGTAACTACTTTGTCTTTGACCCTAACTCTTCATTAAGCATATAAATATAGGTAGGGAGGTCCATGAGAGGAGACTTGAACTTTTGCATTGTCATGCTGGAGGAATCAGAGCTCTCTTTGTCCACACCTTTTCCCTAGTGATCATCCCATTATGTTGCAGAGCTTGGAGGTTGAGTTGCTTGGAGAAGAGAAGCCAGCAGAACCGGATCAAGGTTTCGTGAGGTGCCGAACTTGAAGAGAAGGTATAATTGTACCTGTTTTCAAGATCAATAAAGATGTGATGTCCTTCTTCTTCCCAAATAATTGTTCAATGTGTAATTGAATCTTTGTTTATGATCATATTATGATGTTAATTAGATTATTATTTCATGTTTATTTGATTATCATTTCTTTATATGTGGTCATATTGGTTTGAGGAAGGTATAATTCGTTTTGCAGGTCTCTTGGAGCAAGAGGAGCAAGAGGAGCAAGAAGAGGATTGAAGGGATACTTGGATCAACCTTCATTTGGCTAAGGTATGAACCATTATAATATCTTAATCTCATTTATATCTACTAGAAGAACCATTTGCATCCACCTTTCAACCCCAGTATGTTGATGGCCTCTTAAACCCTAGCCATAGGAAATTTTCCTTTACAATAGTGTCCTACTGATCGAAAAAAGGTACAGTACAGACTCTCTTTCTTGGTAACCATCTTTTGCATGTATTCACAGTTCTCATGTCGATGCCCAAAAAACTGACATATGCGGCACCATGGTACACCAGCGTAGCTCAATGGGTTCAGAGCTCCTGAAAGCAAATAATTTCAGAACGTCGGACATGTATCCTTTGTGTGCCTATCCACATGACACCGGGTGCACCAAAGGTCATCATGATATTCCTTATCCTTCTTGATATCTTGTAGTTGGAACATCAGATTGGCCAACTATGCTTGAATCTAGTTCATCCCAACTGCGGTGTCTCCTACCGACGATGCTTCTAATTTCATCGTGATTTCCAAATCCTTGCTTTGTGTCACAATATTCTGAAGCATTAGAGGATGTCTGATATGTGGGACAAGCGTAGAGATGAAACACTCCTTGTACTGAACATCGCTCATTTGGAAGCTGACTCGAGCCATCAATGTCTTATACCATTGATCAAAGTCCCAAATCATTTCATTGGGGAACTGCTCGATTTCTTTCAACTCGATAATGTACTGAGCCTCAGACTTCGGCTTCTTGAATTCTTCAAATAACCCCTTACAGATCTCATCTAATGTTTTCACTGTACCTACCCGAGGAACCAACATGAATTTCATGTACCAATCCAGTGCACGACCCCTAAGGGTGGTTGCCAACTGGATTTTCTTGACATCATCATCCACAGTCTGTCGGGCGGTCCAGATCGCTTCGCACAAGAACTAGTATTGCGCTGGGTCATCAGTGTCATTTCCATGAAATATTGGTAGCTTCATTTCATCTCCCACCATTATGGGCCTTCTTCCTCCACCTGGTACTCTACTGCTAGATTGTTGCTGACACGTCAGGAAAGTCGACGTAGAATGCATGTTTTTTCCTGGTGGTGGAGCAGTGCACGAAGGTGTAGACACATTACTGCTAGAGTTCAAGCTTGTCATTGTTCTGGGAATAGCTTGGGTTTGATCATCCTCATCGTCACTAAAAGGTCACTTTGTCCCGTGTATTTGTTCCTCGTGGAATCACACTTTGATTGTAGCAGGACCTTCTCCTATCATATGCCTCTTCTCTCAAAACCTTTCTCCTCCTCTTATACTACCACTTGTTTCCTCGGTGACCTTCCCAATCTCACCAGAAATCATGACCATCTATCCCTTACCTTTCCATGCGTCTCCTGCCTTTCGTCGCGGTGCCCATAGCCTCCACACACTAGAGTTCCACTACTCTTGGTCCATATTCAGAATACCTTTTTTGCAGACAAGCTGTTTAATAGATAGCTACAGTGACAACAAAAATCTACCTCGTGGACCATTGAAGAACTCCCTTTTTGCTTCTCTAAATGACTTATTGCTATCAACTGCAAACTCGATAATTTACCCCTCTAGGATACTCTCCAACCACACCTTGACAACCCACGATGCCCCATTTTATGTTTCTTATAAGTCTTGGATCAACTCCGGAGTCCAAGATGTTGGCTCTCCTCCTTGGAAGTTTCTCTTTTAGAAGTGAACTTTTCCAGCCACTCATACAAGATGATAGGAAACTCACAGAAGAAACATTCATGAGGACTGTCATGAATATATCTGTCCAACCAATTGCCCATCGATAGCTTCATATTCTGATTTTCTATTTCAGCGAACTCTCACAGTCTTAGACCAAACAACTCCTCAATCTATGGTAGAGTCGGATGCCAAAACATATCCTCCTTTCAATTGCAACTCGATCTCGACAACAACACCATTTGTTGGAAAAAACCCACCAACAAAGCCTCTTCAACAATGGTTCTGACTTTGTCAACACCCAACCAGCGTGATCTCCCTGAGCATCGGCCTAGAGAGGTTTTACCTTGCCCAACAAGATCCGCAGAGCGGACGAGGTCTCACCCAAGGTGTTCAAGGGAAGGCTGTTGGAACCAAGTTTCCAGCAGTAAGAAGGGAAGATATGGCATCCGCGGCTTCGACCGGATGACTATCAGATAACCTCAAGTCACTTAATAGAACTAAGGCAGTTATCACAATTCATCTTCACACATACATACCTAACAGATCACATCATTCATTTATCGCAGAAGTGTTATCATAACAGTATCATTCATAAGACAAAATTAATAAGCTTGATCATCATTCATCATAATTGCAATGGAATTTGGATAGATCGCATTATCTGGTCATCGCAACAACATCAATAAATTCAATACACTTATCGTAGTAGAGAGAATAATAAAATAGAAGACAACATTTAGGCAACAACCATCATGTCATATTAATTCTGCGCAATAGATCCAAAACAGATAATTCAGCAGGAGATTGATTACATCCCAAAATTCAGTATCTGACACAGATAGATCGTAGATTGTTCAAAACATAAGACTTATCAAGACCATAGACAGATCACGATAGACTGATCATGCTTCTTCATCTATGTGTGTCCTATACAATTGCAAAAATTGCTCTATATATAGGCTTGCGCCTTTACATCAAAGGTCCACTTCTAACTAACTTCTAACCACTAATGACCTATGTCTAAAACCATGGTCAATTAAGACATTAAATATTCAAAACCGGTTATTCTTCCTCCCATCGAACTGATTTGGCCTTGCACGGTGTCGCGTGAGCTTGCACATCTACCGCGACGCTGCGCAACTCACTTTCCCAAAACCCCTGCCAACAACACAATTAAAAATTTTTGTTATTGGCCTCAAATGAATGATACAATATCCAAATATTTAAAAGGTTGTGTCATGAGTGCAACAAGTAAACCAAGTAATCAAAATTTAGGCTTGTACACTCCACTTCCAGTTCTTTCTCGTCCATGAGAAAGTGTTTCAATGGATTTTGTAGGAGGTTTACCAATGTCTAGAAAAGGACATGATTATCTATATGTTGTTGTGGATCGATTTAGTAAAATGTGCGTACTCATGCCTTGTAAAAAGCAAACCACAGTTGATATGACTGCTCATTTGTGCTTTCAAAATTTATGTGTCCATTTTGGAATTCCTACTTCTATTATTTTTGATCGAGATTCTCGCTTTGTTGGGAAATTTTGGTCATCTTTACGATAACTTATGGAAACAAAGCTAAAGAAAAGCAAAAAAATTAATCCATGAACGAGCGAAAAAAATGAAGTGGTAAATTGGACTGTTGTTGATCCGGATTTATGCAGGAATGCAATAGAATACACAAATAACCACAAAAACAAATATGAAATAATACTTCATTTCATTAATCAATCACTGAAACTTGTTTACATACAGAATGGAAATAAACTAGCTAGAGTGATGGTAGCTTATCTCTGAGAAGAGATGTGGCGGCTACATGCCTTTGAACTCTATTTTACAATGAGGCTCGAAGGTCTATATATTATTGAGAAACAATGGAAACCCTACACCTCCAAAAACCTAACCCTAAGAGGTGAAACGCTAGAATGTGGGCCCCGTTGGGTTACATCAATTTCCTGGGGTCGTAACTTTAGCATACTACCTCCGTTTAACGTGCATGATACATCGTTAGAAATATTTGTTTAAGGACTACATCCCCAAGGAACAAATATTGAGTCTAGAATGGACTCATATTTTCTCGACCATTCGATGCCGAAAAAACGTCGTTTAGGGCCTCAAAACGGCTCTGGAAGTTTAGGACTTGAAAACTGCCAAAAATAGTAAATTGTGCTACAATTAAGGAAACTATAAAACTGAAAGAAACAATGGTGGGGGTCCAAGCGGAATAGGTGGGTGGCTACCAATATCCTCCTAGATCATTTCTCCCCCCTTAGGAAGTAATGGTCCCCATTGCGTTGAGTTCCTCCATGAGATGAGGAAACTTCTGCTGAACTTGGTCCCTGGTGAGCCACTTTCCCTAGTGAAGGAGTTGGCCTGCTTTGATAGCTTGATATAGCGGGATCTTCTGCTGGTGGGTGTTCTTGATCTGTATGTCCATAATTCAACCGTTTGTGGCTTGTTCCATGCAATTAGGTTTTAACTCTGTTGGTGTGAGTTGTTCTGCCACGTCTGATGTGTCCAGTAGAGGTGGAAAGTAGGGCCGAAGGCGGTCCACATTGAACACTGGGTGCATACCAAGGAATGGTGGAATACTGAGCTGGAAGGCATTGTCCCTGACAGCTTTGGTGATGGTTTATGGCCCATATCGAAGTGGGCGAAGATTGCAGTGGGGACCAGCGAGGCGCTTCTTTTGCAAATGTAACCACACTTTGTCGCCCACCTAGAAGTTGTGTTGCACCCGATGCTGATCATGTCACTGCTTGTGCTTAGTGTTGGACCTGTCTAATATGTCATGAACATGTTGGAGAATGTGTTGAGTGTGCTCAATGAATCTGTTCACCTTGGAAACTTCAGATTGGATATGAGCAGAATCATCCTCAGTAGCTGCAAATGGCATCGCTATGTCAATGGGACATAGTGGCTAGAATCCCAAGCCCACCAGAAAGGGGCTGTGGTTGGTTGAGCTATGGAGGGCCCGGTTATAGCTGTGTTGTACATAGGGGAGGCTCTCATCCCATGTGCATGTATTCTTTGAGTTGTACATGCACAAAATGTGTACGATCATCTTGTTGACGACCTATGTCTAGCCATCATTCTAGGGATGGAAAGCTGTGGAATTTGTGAGCTTGGTGTCTAGCATTGACCATAGGCTATACCAGAATGTACTAAGGAACCTGTTGTCCCGGTCTGAGATTATAGATTGTGGGATCCCAAAGTGTACCCACACTCATTCAAAGAATATTTTAGCAGTGGCTTCTGCTGTGATATTCTTCTTACAGGCCGCCATTATGGCCATCTTTGAGAATCTGTCAATGATCGTAAACACATAGTCGTTGCCGTGCTTAGTAGAAGGAAGGCCCAATATGTAATCCATGGAGATGGATTCCCAAGGTCGACTAGGGGTAGGCAACAGAGTATAGAGGCCTTGCTTCTTGATGGATGGTTTGGAAATGGTGTAGGAAGTGCAGGATTGGATGTACTTCTTGACGTCCTGTCGAAGGTTTAGCCAATAGAAATACTTCTGCAGTACTGCCACTATTTTGTCGACCCCGAAATGCCCAGCGACCCGACTGTAGTGCGCTTCCCAAATCATCTTGGCATGCTCTCTTGAAGGAACACAAAGGTGTCCCATGTGACATAGTAGTACATCCTAGAGGTGAAATATTGGAACTTGGTTTCCCTCCAAGAGTGTCTGGAATGTGTGGCTGAATTCTGGATAGCTCTTGTAGAGAAGCAAACAATTAGAAGTATCATGCCCATAAGAGTTGAGTACGGTGGTTATCACCATGATCGATGGTTAGTTGAGGAATTCTGCAACATTATTGGTCCTTCCCTTCTTGTACTTGATATTCAAATGAAACCATTGTAGATATGTGGACCACTTCTGATGGCAATCATTCTGTAATTTTCGTTGTGTCTGTATGAACTGCAGGGGTCGGTGGTCTATGTGGATGATCGTTTCCTTCCCCAAAATGTAATGCTTCCATTGTCGACAAGCCTGTATAATGGAAAACATCTATTTGTCATAAGGGGGATATTTGTGGACTATGTCAAACAGTGTCTCATTGTGATATGCCATTGGATGCCCTTGTTGACTAAGGACTGCCCCAATAGCATAGTCAGAGGCATCTGTCTTGATCTCAAATGGTTGTTGCAAGTCTAGTAATGTGAGCACTGGGGCACAGTAGAGGCGATGTTTCAATTCTACAAACGACTTCTACTGAGTTACTGACCAAAATAATTTTGCTTTCGCTCCTCCCTTAGTGACTTGAATCAAGGGCCAAGTTATATGAGAGAATCCCAACATGAACCTGCGGTAGAAATTAGCAAGGCCCAGAAAGTTGCAAAGCTCTGTTAGAGTAGTTGGGGCTAGCCAATATCGAATGACTTGGATCTTGGTTGGATCCACATGTATCCCACACTCATCAATAATATATCCCGGATACTGAACCTGGGTCATGCCAAAAGTGCACTTGTCCAAATTGGCACACAACTTGTGCTGCCGCAAGGTTTGGGGGACCTGTCAAATGTGGTGGAGGTGCTCTTCCTAAGTTTGGCTGAAGATCAGGATGTCATCCAAGTACACTACTACAAATGAGTTGGTGAATGGCTGCAAGATGTCATCCATCAGTCTCATGAAGGTTGCAAGAGAATTTGTTAACCCGAAAGGCATGACCAACCATTCGAAAAGGCCCTCCTTGGCTTTGAAGGTAGTCTTCCACACATCGGGCGGTCCGATCGGTACCTGGTGATACATAGAATTTAAGTCGATCTTGCTAAAATATTTTTCCCCTTTAAGCTGGTCCAAGAGGTCATCAATCTGTGGGATCGGGTACCTATTTTGGACAGTGATCTTGTTCAGCACCTGATAGTCAATACAGAGTCTCCAAGTCCCATCCTTCTTCTGTACCAACACGATCGAGATCCCATAGGGTGATGAATTTGGCTGGATGTGACCCTTCTACAGCAGATCCTGAATTTTCCTCTTGATTTCATCATTGTCCAGAATAGAGCGTCGATAGATTGATCCATTGGGCAGTGGTGCACCTGGGGTCAGATCGACGGGGTGCTTGACCTGACAATGGAGAGGTACCTCGGTGGGTGAGGTGAATATGTCTTGGTACTCCTCCACGACCTTGTCCATTTTTTGTTGTTGTACGAAGGGCCCCTTTCTAGAGGTCATGGCCACGATCTTCTTCTTACCATGAGGGTGGATCATCAAGAAAACAAACTTCCTGGTTTTAGAAATGAGATTACTGCATTGTTTTGCAGTAACCAAAGAGATAACGACAGGGGATGGTACCTCTGGTATCCTGTACAGATTATTTCCACGAGGTTGGGACTCATACACAACATCCACAACATGTTGCTTCCATAAGTATGGTTGACCTAATAATACATCACAAACATCAAGAGGAGCAATATCACATAATACCTCATCGGTTAAGGGATTGATGCTATAGGGAAGGTGACACTGCTGGCTGACGCGGAGATCCTGTCCTTGGTGAAGCCACCTAATGGTGTACAAGTGCGAGTGTGTTGTGGTCAGCAAACCCAACCGCTTCATGACCTCTGCTGAAATCAGGTTCTTTTGGCTCCCACTGTTGACAATGAACTATAGCAAGGAATCCTTTACCCACATCTAGGAGTGGAAAAGATGCTCCTCCTCCTATGAATCTTCTGGTTCTTCCTTTTGGATCTTCATGGTAGCAACAGTGGCATTGGGCTCTACATCAATAATATTATTCCCTATGTCATTCCCCTTCTTGGTTTGTAATTCAATGTCAAAGTATGCATATTATTCAGAAGCCTTTATCTCGGCCATGAGTGACTGCTTGGCCCGACACTCACTTGTGTTGTGAGTGGGGCTCTTATGGAACTCGCACCACTTTCCCGCTTCCTTCTTCGGCTTTGTAGTGTTGCTCTTTGCTTGAGGATTTGGAAATTTTTCTTGATTCACCATGCCTTGGATCTATCCTTGGTTCTACGGTTTGGGGGCATCTTTCCCTTGCTTTTGATTCGTAGATCCAAAGTCTCGCTTTTTCTGTTTGAATTTTTGCTTAATTTTGGCAGCATACCGATATGCTGTACCAAGCGAGGAGATGTCGAGGAACTCCATTTCCTCCTGAATGTATATGTGCAGACAATTGCTTTACTTCAGCACCAAATGTTTCTCTGAATCTTTGATACCCAACTTGGTGTGCAGGGTATGGAATAGATTCGTCAACTCATGCACATCTTGATCTCTTTGCTGCCCCAGCGTAGTCCATTGTATGTACTTGTCCTCATAGCTCCCCACTAGATAATATTGTCCCTTTATGGCATCTCGAAAAGAATTCCAAGTGGGTATGACTGAGAACAGAGAAGGTTCCTCCTCGTCCTTTCTCTCACACTAGGTTTCCCACCAGTCCTTGACATGGGGGGCGGCTTTGAGTAGAGAAAAAGTAATCTTTTCCCGGTTAGAAAAGTCATGAACCGAGAAATATCCTTCTAATAGATTCAACCATCTATCTATGGTGTCTGCATCTATTCAGCCATCAAATATGGGAATTTCAAAGTTTACTTGTACCTTAAAAGGGGTTGCGCCTCCAGAGTGGCTGCTAGATGCAGATGCGTTGCCAGTGGGAAGTCGTTGAAGGATCTAGGTGAAGTTATCCATCATCTCCTTCCTTTGTTTTTCAAGGGCCTCCTCAAGCAAAATTTTGATAGGATCTTCTATGCCCTCATATTTATTTTCGTCCCCCATGGGTGGCCATCGAGATTTGCGAGGCTAATCTTCCAAAGGTTCAACCAAATCGATCCTTAACTCTTTATACCCTGCCATCGTTGGGGACATGTAAAGAAGGATTGAGAAAGAGCAGATTACTTTGATACCATTGATCCAGATTTATGTAGGAACGCATCAGAATACAAAAATAACCACAGAAACAAATATGTATCAGAAATAACAATTCATTTCATTAATCAATAACTGAAACTTGTTTACATACAGAATGGAAATAAACTAGCTAGAGTGCTGGTAGCTTATCTCTGAGAAGAGATGTGGCAGCTGCATGCCTCTGAATTCTGTGTTACAATGAGGATCAAAGGCCTATATATTATTGAGAAATAATGGAAACCCTACACATCCAAAAACCTAACCCTAGGAGGTGAAACGCTAGAATGTGGGCCCCGTTGGGTAACTTGGTACATCAATTTCCCGGGGTCGTAACTTTAGCATACTACCTCTGTTTGACACGCATGATACATCATTAGAAATATCTGTTTAAGGACTACATCCATAAGTGGAAAATGTTAAGTTTGAAATGAACTGATATTTTCTCGACCATTCGATGCTGAAAAATGTCATTTAGGGCCTCAAAACAGCTCTGGAAGTTTAGGACCCGAAAACTGCCAAAAATAGTAAATTGTGCTACAATTAAGGAAACTATAAAACTGAAAGAAACAATGGTGGGGGTCCAAGTGGAATAGGTGGGTGGCCACCAATATCCTCCTTGATCAGTTCTACATATTCTTTGAGAGTATTGTGCTAAGCATCCTAAGCTTTGGGATGAACAGTTGCATTATGTTTATCATGCCTACAACATAGCTATACACTCTTCAACTCAGAGGTCTCCATTTGAGACATGTTTTGGGTACTTACCAAAGTATCCCTTAGAATTTTTTTTTAGGGAATACTCAGAGGAATGCAGACAAGTTGATGAGGATAAAGAACATAAATTTATTTAACATATCCAGTTAATTCATCAAGCAGTGCAGGAACAATTGGAATCAAGTCAAGCCAAGTACAAAGAACGACATGACAAGCATAGAATAGATCATAATTTCTAGATTGGTGATCAAGTATGGATTCATATAATAAAATATCAAGTCTTAGGTGAAGGTAAAAATCTGAAGCCTATCAAGAATGGACTATTTACAATTTTGGATAAAGTCGGTAATAATGCTTTCTAGTTAGAATTGCCTCCTTATATGCAAAGGTATTCCATTGTTAATGTGGAAATATTGAAACTGTACGAGCCTCCTATGATTGTAGACCAAGACGTACATGTTCAATTACCTTCTATGGCTGAGTTTTATCATGAATATCTCAATGAAATTCAGGAATATGTAATCCTTGATAAGAAGGCTAGATCTTCACCAAGAGGAGACATGGAATTTCCTTGTGTGGGGCTGAAAGGAACGCATCCTGTTGTCACCTTTCAAACACCTGGGGGTTAAGTGCAACATAAATATTCAAGTTGGTAGGTGTATCCTTGGGAGAAAATCTCAATTCAAGTACTATCACTTGATCTTGACTCCTCCATTTAAGCCAAATTTCTAACGAAGCCAAGGGGGGTGGTCCCTAAGAAATAGTTGTCTAAGGCTCTTAAGTTTTAGTCATTAATGATGAAGTAAGTTGTTTAGTATTTTTTGAAGTAAAAATAATGAGACAAGATTGTTTGCAAATTTAAGTAAATATTCAGCAACATAACATCAACGCATAGGAAAATTGAAATAAATGTGAATCAGTGCCAATGGATTCAAAGTAAGATAATGCTGTTGAAATGAAATGTTTTGCAATGTGTCTTGGTCAGTTTTAATTATTAGAATATGAGTTGAGTTACGGGAAGGGGATTCTCGATATACTAAAAGTACTGAGAATATGTTCGGAATAAATATAAAGTGGTTTTTCACTCAGAAATGTGGGCTGAATCAGAGTCTCTGAGAAGGTGGCCAACACTACACCAACAAGGGTGTAGCCTGACTGTATCCCAAAGTCTCTACTTAGTTGTTCCCGCTTCTGTTGAATAATTTTCCCACGATTGTCAACTATTGTACGCCGGATTTTCATAATGTTTCTAAGGGGAGTTGATTTTATTAATGAATTATTAAATTAATCTGAAGAAATTAGAAAGTGTCGAAAACTGCTTTTGACTTCCCAATGACCAGGAAAATAGCGTAGAGGGAAAGAACATACATGAGTTGATGAAAAAATGTTTATTCCAATTTGATACAACAAATAGGTTTGTAAAATCAAAGGATTAACAACAAATAAGAACCACAACTATGTTTCACTTTCTGATCATCCACCAATAATTGTCAAAGCCTTTAGTTGGTGGTGAGAGCATACTTCATGGAAATGAGTTGGGTAAGAAAGTAAAACTTATTTTGAGATGAAATTAAGTAAAAATAACTAATCTATACAACATTTCAAGAAGGCATATTGTGTGCAAGTGTTTATTAGTAAAATGCAAACCATGAAAAAGGCTGCGAGTCCCCCCAGGGGGGATGGAGTGTGAGCGATGTGTATCCCACTCGTGTTATTTATTAATGAATTTAAAATATGATAAAAAAAATTTATGGTTTTCAATTTTATCATTGAGATGGATCGAAAGGATTACAATGTCATCGGGAGAGAAAATGAAAGAAAAAAAGGGATGGAGGATGGAGTTTTTGATGTCTCGAATGACCCAAGACTCGAAATTTGAGTAGTATGACCTCCTCCTTTTCTCAAAACCTGATAAAAATCAGTGATTTGAATTTATTAGAATATCGTAAATTAATCAAAACAAAAACATAATCTATACTACTGAAAATGCTAATAAAAATGTAGTTTTTTTGTGAAAATGACACTTTGAAAGATTGAAACGGATCTAGTTTAAGATAAACTTTAAAAGTGAATATAGATATGATATATATTCTTGAATAAAATTATATTTCAGATACATAATTATTTATCCAATTTTACTAAGCATCAAGTAACCGAAACTAAGAAGAAATCTCGAATTTTAGAGAGAACAAGACTGAAATTCCTAAACCTATGCTTGAAAGAAACAAAGGAGAGAGGGATATGGAAAAAAATTGTATTAGAAATAGAAAAATGGATGTTTTAAAGATAAGTGTATGCAACCGAGATCCAATCCCCTTCACTCTGAGACAAATCTGTAAAAAAACTAGGCAATTTCTCAAAAGAACAAGGTTAATCCAGTCATTTCATTAATACAAAAGAAGAAGGAGAGAATAAGTATAACCAACTACAGTTTTATAATCCTACAAAATTATCATAATAATATGAACATAATCAAATTGACAACAACAAATACTTATTGAAATTTAACTGGATCTAAACACATCATTTGAAATAAATAAAGCATGAAATTCCATAGATTTCACCTCAGATTTTGACCAAGTCACAAGCTCACACCGCAATCACAGAATAGCCACCAAAGCCTTCATTATTTATTAACAAAATATCAGAAACATAAGTATAAATGGCATAGGTTCAATGCATCCTTCTGATTAAGGAGCAAACGCCTTCTTTTATAGCAAAAAATAAGCTCAAACCCCAGGAGGCGAATTTTCTAAGTGTGAGGTGGTTTTGGGGGTTGAGATAATGGTGGTAGGAGGATTAAATTCATGGGAGGGAATTCTTCCACCTATATTGAGGTATCCCACTTGGTTTGGGAATCCTTTACCTCCTCTAACCACTTCATCCAATTGGAAAAACCACCCTACATGAGAGAATTCACCCCCTTTTTGTGGAAGTGAGTTGGAGCCCCTCCTTTGATGGTTGAAGATGCTCCTATATGCTCATAAATATCCCAGACAAGATATTAAACAACTCTGACACCTCAAATGCAAGTCTCAGACAAGCTACCTTTGATTTAAGAATTGGGTTTTCTCCAATTTTCCCAATTATTTGACCCTTCGAGTCATTTTGGAGAGAAAATAAAAATTACTAATTTGACTCTCAAAAGTGGGTTTAGAGATTAAGTGATGGATTTGGGTCCAAAAATGAGTATCCCAATGACCAAATTGGCCCTCTAGGCCCAACTTTATGACCTTTTAAACCTTTACAATTAAAATACACCCTATCGATGATTTTATTAAAAATTTAAAAATTTAAAACTCCTTTGAAAGACTTAGCGCACATCCATGGAAATTTAGGACTATGACTAGCATGGTATAATACATATACCCTAGGCTTTAATAACCTTTTAAGACAAAATTGCCAATTTCACCATCCAGAATTTGGAGGATTTTGAGTGAAAAACTTGAAAATTATATGTCGCTTAAAAAAGTGTCACATAAGCGACGAGGGAAAAAACACACGAGGATGATGACCTTAATGACCAACTCCTAAGGAGGCCAAGAATTTTACAAAAAGAAACCATCATGCTATTCCATTTATTCTAATTCCCCAGAGGGGATGTGAACATGTGAAATAAGGGACCACAACTGGCCTTGATGAAGCCACATAACTTCTTAAGCATTGAGTAATAAAAATGATTTGTTTCAATCCTTGGTGGCTCTCTTGAAAAATCCCCTAAGTGAAACTTAGTCGATAACAAATCCAAGCAAATCAAGGTGTCTAGAGACCGAAAGAGTGAGGGAGTTGTGCCCTCACCTATTTTCTAAATGATTCCATGATTTTGGTGGCCCAAAAGCTTCCCAGTGGGAAGGTTTGATCTAGGAGAATCTTCAAATATCGACCATTATAGAAGTATTCAAACAATAAAATAAATATTAGTCATGGATCTCTTTCCCCTGTTTCATCTTCATGCTCTCCTTAATGAGCCAACCTACTTTGGTGAAAAATAATACCTATGATTCATGAACGAAACACAATGAGATACAAATCTGATTTGAAATAACATTTAAACAAGATTCTATAAATCTTCTCGTTCTGTACATTAAAACAACCATAATTTTCTAGTAATATTGCAACTAATCACCTTATCCTTTGTTTCATTATGCATTCTTAATTTTAAGTTTATCAATAGGTGTTAATTCTTACACAGAGGGTGAAGAGTACCCCATTAGGAAAAAATAGTAACAATTAAGTTAAGATCGAGAAGTTTTCTCAGATCCGTAATAGTCCATGATAAATTTTAGCAAAGATTTAATAGATCAACACATCTCAAGAAGATGGAACGATGGTGGGGAAAAGATCCGTGAAGTGAAAATGAATGAAAGATAAGAAATCCATAAGGTTAAGTGAAGTTCCATTGGAGATAGTAAATCAATGAATGTGATGAAATACACAAAAGATCTGACGTTCCAGAAAAAATCCCATAAGAGAAAGGTGCAAGGAAGATAACGGATCCACAAAGATAAGATGAGATCCGCATCTGATCTCAGATCAACGATCAAGATTAAATCCGTAGAAAATAAATGACTCAAAAGAGTTGCAGAAAAGGAATGCGGGAAGGAAATTTTTGGAATTCAACTTCAGGAAAATTTGGTTCCACAACCCACAATCCGCAATCCACAATCTAGAAAAATCAACGGTTGGGAAATGATACATCCACAAAAAATCAACGACTTAGAGAAATGCGAAAGGGAAATTGCGTGAGTTAAACTTAGAAATTTTGGTTTTCCGTGACCCGTGATCCACAAAATCAACGGTCGAGAAAGAATCCACAAGAAATCAATGGTCAACAAGAAATGTGGAAAAGGAATGGCAGACGAGAAATTGTGGATGTTCAAATTTGAAAAATGTTGGATCGGCAATCCGCAATCCGTAAACCGCAAAATATTGGACGCTCCAAGAGAATCCCACATTTGATCTCAAATTGATGGTTAGGGATGAATCTGCAAAAAATCAACGGCTCAGAGAATTGCAAAACCATAATTGCGGAAGTAAAAAATGAAAACTAGGGATTTCCACAATCCACAATCCGCAATTATAGAAACAGAGTTGTGACCGCAAAATTGCGGAAAGGATTTTGTGGAAAGGCAAATTGTGGAACCAAAAAGTGAAACATGGTGATTTCGGTAATCCGCAATCCATAATTGTGGAAACTCTATTGCGGAAATGATATTTCAAAATGGTTGGAGATGCGGAATGACTGAGGTAATAGAAAACAAAGAATTATGGAAATCTTCTTTTGCTCAAGATTTTGAAAAAAAACTAAGTGTGCAGGGAGGGCTTATCTGAGTTGAGAATCTAGTGTAAGTGTGCCTTCAAATAAAAATAGAAGGAGGGGCCCTAAAAAGGTGATTTTTTTTTGGGGGAAGCAGTTGCAACATCAACAATTGACGACTGGATGGTGAAAATAGATCTCTGAAAAATACCTCTTTGAAAAAAAATATTGCCACATGGTACTACATTGTTAATGTACAAAAATTTATTCAATGTATTTCCCAAGACTTATTTAAACCATATTTATTCAGGGATGCAACTTTCATGCATCACATTTGATACCATTCCTTTGGGAGTAGGGTAACCAAGAAGTCAGAGTCCCGATAACTCTCCTGGGGCCAGAGTATGAATTTCATTTTACTCCCCATATTTAGGTTGCCACTAGATAAGACTCCACAGGATCGTAACAGAGTAAGACAAATGTATTCATTTGTTCCACATTCCCATGCTATAAGCATTCGTTTGATGCTTTCTTTATGACTGATAAATGTCTTCTGAGTCTTCTTTGATTACTTACTTTACTTTGAGAATTTCGTACGAGTTCTTCCTTCCATAATGTCCTTTTGTGCGAGTGATAAATTTGACTGCTTATCAAGCTCACAGACGGAGAAGAACCTTGCTGAAATTTGTTGTTTAGACAACTCTTTTGATATGATGATTTATTTCTCCACTATCATTTTTTAATTGAAGACTAAATATTTCATAATTTTGACATTTCAATATAATCTTTTTGGCCTCATGTATTTGTAGCATGCGATCATTTTGAATGCCATACATTCATCAAACCTGCTTCCTTTATGTGGGTCCATCATAGTATGCTTCCTGAGACAAGTATTAATGTAGGAATGGATTGAACACCGATATAGTGCTCCAGAATTCATGAGTCTTAGTTATTTCACATGGGTTATCATGATTCAAATGTGGGCTTGAAGCTTCGCTTCCCTTCCTATCATTTGTCAACAATTAAAAAATCTCATATCGATCGAACTTTACCACTTGATCCTTTTGTAACAAATATAAAATAGAATATTAATTAGATTAGTTAATTATTATAGGAAAGAATGTAACCCTTCATTCTACACACTCAAAGCCGATAAAGGTGAGCCTCATTGTAATTATCATCATCTTCTAATAAATTATTATATTTTATAGGAAAGGGTGTAACCCTTCATTCTACACACTCAAAGCCTGTAAAGGCGAGCCACCTTGTAATTATCATCATCATCTAATACATTATTATATTTTATCATTCAAAATGATAGTTGGATTCAACTAGTAACACTCCAACCGGATACTGTTGCTCCACCTTCCCATATACAGTTCCTATCTTTCAAAGATCTTTGAGTTTAATGAGATTCCTATATTCCCAAGAACCAAAAAATTGAGCTGGTTTATTATAAGCAAACAAACTAGGGCTATTAATCAAAGCAAATTAGAAAAGAAAAACAAACTAGAAAGAAATTTAGAAAATAAAAATTTTATTTTTATACAAAAGTATTCCCAAATCCTAACTGAAGAACTATTTGAGAATGAGGTCATTTACAGGAAGGTTCTCTTCATGCCCTTGTAAATCTCACAACTTGTAAGTTGAGGGGCCAAGCTTCTCAGCAATTTGATAGGGGCCAAGCCATAGATGCTGAAATTTTGTGTGTGTTTCCCTTCTCGTCAAGCAGGTTATCCCACTTTAATACCAAGTCTCCTATTTCAAAGTTCCCCTTTTCGTATTTTCGTTTATCAAATCGTCTCTTGAAAATGTCCTGATGTTGGTTAAATCTATAATTGGAATTTTATCTGGATTCTTCAAGATTCGATAAAGTATTAATGCGTGCTTGTAATATATCGACACTGGAACCTTGTGAGGCTTGAGCTAATTGTAATGATGGAAGCATAATGTTTAAGGGTGAAATAGATTCCTTCCCATATACGAGAGTATAGGGAGACAATCCTAAGGAATTATTTGGGGTGACCCTATCTTCCCATAGTGCATTTGGAAGGGGCATGCCCCAATTTCTTTGATTTTCAATAATAGGTTTCTTCAAAATTTAGATGAGATTCTTATTTGTTGATTCTGCTAACCCATTTCCCCGAGGTAATAATTTGCTGAACAATGTAATTTGATTCCTTTTTCATAAGCAAACCCAGTTATCTTGACAGATGAGAAATAAGATGCATTATAAAAAATAAGGGAAATTGGAAACCCAAACCTGGTCATAATGTTCTCTTGCAGAAAGTTGATGACTACATCCTCGTTGACTTTGTGCAATGGAACCGCTTCAACCCATCGTGTGAAATAATATGTAGCTATAAGGATATATCAATGTTGCATTGAAGAGTTCAAATTGATTTTTCCAATGATATCCATGCCCCACTGTTCAAATGGTTCTGAAATAATAATGAGTTGTAACGGCTCGACTGCTTTTGACAATATGCCACCACTCCTTTGGCACACATCACACTTTCTTGCATAAGCATGAGCATATTTTAATAGAGTGGGCCAATAGTATCCAACTATGAGAATCTTATGAGAGGTGGTATCTCACAGAGAAATGTCCTCCCATAGTACCATCATGTAATTGTTTAACTACTTTGGATGCATCTTCTTGCTCGAGACATCTAAGAAAGACTCCATCGAAATTCTTCCTCAAAACCAATCCATTAATTATCTGGTAAGAGGCCAACTTCAATCGAAGTGCCCTTCTCTGCTTGGAATTCCAATGTTCCAGTAGATGTCCTTGCTGAAGAGAATGCACTAGATCTTTGTACCATGATTCAGGAGTAGTGAAAATAGGACATACATCAAAAAAGTTGAATTCAACTTCATTCTCCCAATCATAATCCTCATTAGCACAACCTTCCGCAAGCAACTTGCATATCCATTGACCTTTAATGATAGTATCTATCTTGAATTATAAATTGTATTCTTGCAGCTCTATCACCCAATTTCCTCTTCGCTCACCCAATTCTTTAAGTACCAAGAGGTACCTAACAACTAGATGAGGAACAATGACTTTTTTTCTCTTTTTTAAAATATAAGGCCTGAATTGTTTTACCACTTTGAAAACTATGTATTCATGTTTGTCTATAGTTGGGTAATTCAATTCAACCCCTTGTAATCTAGTGCTCATAAATGATATTGGGTATTCATCTCCCAATTCTCCTTTATGAGTGAGCACCACTGCGAGAGAATTGTCTAAAGCAAAGGTATGTAGAATGAAATCCTTTCCAAAGTTTGGAGTCCTTAAAGAAGGTGTGTAAGCTATTTCTGTTTTGATGTCTTTAAAAGCGGCATTCTCGATATCAGTCCACTTGAACTGAGCACTTTCCTTCACCATTTTCTACAAAGGGTTTACAATTTGTGCAAAATTTGGTACAAACCTTTGAACAAAATTTATCGTGCCCATGAAGGACTGCATAGCTTTTTTGTTATATGGCAATGGAATCTGAGATATAAATTCAAATCTTTTTGGGTCAATTGAGATCCCCTTCTTTGAGATGATATGGTCTAACTGTTTTCCTTCCAGAACCGCACAAATTCTCTTCTTTGGATTTAAATATATTTCATATTTTCTATAGTGGTCAAAAGTATGTTTCAAATTAAAAACGTGGTCTTCCCCTTTCTTGGAGAAAACTGTCACAAACCCTAGGTGAAATTGTGTTTCAGAATCAGGCCATTTACAGGAAGGTTCTCTTCTTTCCCTTGTAAATATCGTAACTTGTAAGTTGAGGGGCCAAGCTTCTCAACAATCTGATAGGGGCCAACCCATAGATGTTGAAATTTTGTGTGGTTTCCCTTCTCGTCATGCAGGTGATCCCAATTTAATACCAAGTCTCCTATTTCAAAGTCCCCTTCCCGGATTTTTCGTTTATCAAACAATCTCTTGACAATGTCTTGATGTTTGTTGAATATATCTTTGGACTTTTTTTTTGGATTCTTCAAGCTTCAATAGAGTATTAATGTGTGCTTGTAAGATATCGATAGCGGAACCTTGTGAGGCTTGAGCTAATTGTAATGATGGAAGTATAATGTTTAGGGGTAAAATAACTTCCTTCCCATATACTAGAGTATAGGAAGACACTCCTAAGGAATTCTTTGGGGTGACCCTATCTTCCCATAGTGCATTTGGAAGGGATGTGTCCCAATTTCTTTGATTTTTCAGTAACAGTTTTCTTCAAAATTTGGATGAGATTCTTGTTTGTTGATTCTGATAACCCATTTCCTTGAGGGCAATAATTTGCTGAATAATGTAATTTAATTTCATTTTCATAAGCAAACTCAGTTATCTTGACAGATGAGAAATAAGATGCATTATAAAAAACAAGGGAAATCAGAACCCCAAACCTAGTCATAATGTTCTCTTGCAAAAAGTTGGTGACCACATCCTCGTTCACTTTGTGCAACAGAACCGCTTCAACCCATCGTGTGAAATAATCTGTATCCATAAGGAAATACCGATGTTGTAGTGAAGAGTTCATATTTATTTCCCCAATGATATGCATGCCCCATTGTTCAAATGGTTCTGAAATAATAACGGGCTATAACAGCTTGACTGGTTTTAACAATCTGACACCACTCCTTTAGCACACATCACACTTTCTTATAGAAGCATGATCATCTTTGAATAGAGTGGGACAATAGTATCCAGCTCTGAGAATATTATGAGAGGTGGTATCTCCAGAGAAATGTCCTCCCGCAGGACCGTCATGCAATTTTTTAACTACATTGGATGCATCTTCTTGCTCGAGACATCTAATAATTACTCCATCAAAATTGTTCCTGAAAATCACCCCATTAATTATATAGTAAGAGATCGACTTCAATCGAAGTACCCTTCACTGCTTGGAATTACAATGTTCCGATAGATGTCCTTGCTGAAGATAATGCACTATATTTCTGTACCATGATTCAGGAGTAGTGAAAATATGACATACATCAACAAATTTTAATTCAACTTCATTCTCCCAATCATAATCCTCATTAGCACAACCTTCCACAAGCAACTTGCATAGCCATTAAACTTTAATTATAGTAGCTGGTTTGAATTCTAAATCATATTCTTGCAGTGCTGTCACCTAGTTTCCTCTTCGCTCACCCAATTATTTCTGTACGAAGGGGGACCTAACAACTGGATGAGGAACAATGATTTTGGTTCTATTTTTTAAAATATAAGGCCTGAATTGTTTTACCGCTTTGAAAACTGTGTATGCATGTTTCTCTACAACTAGGTAATTCAATTCACCCCCTTATAATCCAGTGCTCATAAATTATATTAGGTATTCATCTCTCAATTCTCCTTTTTGAGTGAGCACCACTGCGAGAGAATTGTTTGAAGCAAAGGTACATAGAATGAAATCCTTTTCAAAGTCTGAACTCCTTAAAGAAGGTGCATGAGCTATTTTTATTTTGATGTCTTTAAAAGAGACCTTCTCTATATTAGTCCACTTGAACTGTACGCTTTTCTTCACCATTTGCTGCAAAGGTTTTATAATATGTGCAAAATATGGTACAAACCTTCGAACAAAATTTATCGTGCCCATGAATGAATGCATAGCTTTTTTGTTATGGGGCAAGGGATTTTGAGATATAGCTTCAACTCACTCTGGATCAATTGAGATGCCCTTCTTTGAGATGATATGACCTAACAATTTTCCTTCCAAAACTGCGAAAATTCTCTTGTTTGGATTTAAATATATGTCGTATTTTCTACAATAGTAAAAAATCTGTTTAAAATGAAAAAACATGGTCTTCCCTTTTCTTGGAGAAAACTACCACATCATCTAAGTATACCACTACACATTGGCTGATTACATACCATAATTCAATGTCCAAGGCCCTCTGAAACGTAGCTCTGACATTTATAAGGTTGAACGACATTCTCCTATAAGCGAACATTCCCCAATTAGTGCAAAATGTAGTCTTCAGTCTATCTTGTTTAGCCACCAATACTTGGTTATAACCTAAAAACCCATCTATTAAGGAGAACAATTATGAACCTAAAACCATTTGAATAATTTTCTCCATCGATGGAACTGGATAATTGTCTTTATATGACTCTCTATTCAGATTTTAGAAGTCAACACACAACCTTATCTCTCCTGAAGTCTGTTAGATTTTTATCATTTAATCAATATGATCTAGGATCTTATTTGAGAGAATAACATGCACATCAATAATCAGAAGAGACAAGAGACACAAATAATTTTCCTATGGAAAACCATAAAGGAGAAAACCCCACAACTTCCTCAGAGATAGAATGAGCACCAATAGAAAAAGTAAAACCCAAAAACATAAAGATGATCTCCGACAACTATTCTCTCTCTCACTTGTGCGAGCTCCTCTTCTCTCACTCATGTGCTATAGTTTAGTGTGCATGTGTTTCAAATAGAGAGTATCACTCTCTATTTATACTAGTTTTCCACTTGACAATTACTCACCAGGGTTGACCTCACTAGGAGCGTCTAATAACCCTAATACCCCTCAATAGTGGGGACTATTGCCATGAATTACAATAGAGGGTTAACCTCAATGAATATACATGACTTTATTATATTAATTATTCTCTTGATCAAAGGAACAAACATCTCCATCACGGTACAATGAAATACAATATAAAATATACAAGTGAATACATTCTGGAGTTACAAATACATCAACACTCCTTAACTAGGAAGGTATTCTCTTGACACAGTTCATCAACACAAGTCTTCATTACTTGATCATCATCAAAGTTGGATCATCATCAAATCTAGATCATCATAAAAGCTGGATCATCATCACCACTGCTTCCACTATCTCGAGCAAATGGTGCTATCTCTCAATTCTACTCATCATAAGAAGTTATACAGAGCCATCCTTACTAGATGTAGGCCTAGCCTCCACATAGGTCTTCACATATTCAACACTTATATATGACCATGGGAGGAACCAATCTTGCCACCATGTCAGAAAGGAAAAACACTTATATCTGACCATGGGAGGAACCAATCTTGCCACCATGTCAGAAAGACACATCACTTACATCTGACCATGGGAGGAAACAATCCTTCCACCATGCTAGAAATGCACAACACTTACATCTGACCATGGGAGGAACCTATCCTACCACCATTTCAGAAAGGAACAACACTTACATCTGACCATGGTAGGAACCAATCCTTCCACAATGTCAGAAAGGCACAACACTTACATCTGACCATGGGAGGAACCAATCCTGCCACCATGTCAGAAAGTCACAACACTTACATTTGACCATGGGAGGAACCAATCCTTCCACCATGTCAGAAAGGCAAAACACTTACATTTGAACATGGGAGGAACCAATCTTTCCACCATGTCAGAAAGACACAACACTTACATCTGACCATGGGAGGAACCAATCCTGCCACCATGTCAAAAAGGCACATCACTTACATTTGACCATGGGAGGAACCAATCCTACCACCATGTCAGAAAGGAAAAACACTTACATCTAACCATGGGAGGAACCAATCCTGCCAACCATGTTAGAAAGGCTTCCAGACTCATCACTTCCCCTTGGAAGGAACCTTGATCTGATGAACACCAAGCTTCTCTTTGAAGTACTCAAACTTCACTCTGGACATTTCTACCATATAATCACATTAGGACTGATTACATCCAAGGATAACCTATGAGCTTCATTAGGCATGATTACATCCGAGGACAACCTATATGACTGTTTATGTTTAAGCAACCTACGAGATTCACCAGGATTTTATGCTTAGACAACATGTCTCACCGGCTATGCTAGAACTCATCACTCCCTCTTTCAAGAGATCTCGATCTAGATCACACACTAGAGCTTCACTGCTCCTCTCTGCATCATAAAAAAATGCAAGTCATATAAATCAAAACATACTACCTCACAAATAGTCGAGCAAGTGGCAACATATTTTTCCTTGCCTGTTCTCAGCACCATGCATTACTGCTTCCTACTAAACCAAGAGATCACACCTGATATCATACTGAAGCAACACCCTAAAGTGTTGTTCCTATCCATGGCACTTCCTACCCAATCTAAATCTACATAAACCTCCAGGTTAATATTTTTATTCGCTTCATACTTGAGCCCATAATCAACTGTACCCTTCAGGTACTTTAGAATATGCTTTGCAGCAATCAGTCAGGAACTGGCTCAATGTGTTCACAACAAAGAAAATGTTTGGTCTTGTATTCATCAGGTACATCAAGGAACAAATCATCTAACGATACATCATGGAATCAACCATCTCTGATGAAGCATCACTCAATAGATTCAGGTTCGATGCCATAGGTGTGGCCATGGCCTTGCAGTCCATCATCCCGAACCTCTTCAGGATATCCACTGCATATTTCCCTTGTCCAAGGAAGATTACATTTGCACTCTACCACACCTTCATGCCTAGAAAGTATTGCATCATACCTAAGTCCTTTATCTTGAACTCGACAACAAGTCTCCTTCTTGCATCTCTAATGAGTTACTCTTTTCCCGTCAAGAACAAGTCATCGACATATAACAGGAGCATCACTGGTATTCCGTCTTCAACCTTGAAGCAAAGGTTGGAATCTTCTTTACTCTCAGTAAATTGTAGAGCCATTAGTAATCTGTCCATCCTGTCATACCATGTCGAACCTTGGGATCTTCTGCAGTCACTCCCTCTGAAGCAGAGCATCATTCTCCCTCTGCCTTTTGTACTCTATGTATTGAAACATTATGTACTGGAGTGACAAGTAGTTTCCTCTATTACTAATATTTCCTTGTATCCCACGATGTTGTCATCTACTACATGCTGGATCTTGTAGATCCATATGGAAGACACTACGGACTTCCCTTCAGGTGTTGATACCGCATCCTAGACATCATTCTTCTTGAACTGGTGCACTCCTTCCCTTTCTTCTTGGCTATTTCTTCATAGCTGGAAGGTTCTGTATTAATGATGGTGCTCAACAATGTGACATAAATTCATTGTGTCTAAGAACTCTTTCTTTATTTTAAAGTATTGTCATATTATTCTTCATCTTGGATTATTTCTTGAATTGTCGTCACTTGCTCTTCAGAACAAGTCTCATCCTTCTTTTCTTGTAGGTGATTGTACGCGAACTTTCCTACAAGTCAAATGCATTAGTTGTATGGTTAGAAACATTTCATATGACATATTCATAATGGAAAATTATTATGCATAAAAATATAATCATGCAACTGTTTTAGCCAATACAACATTCATCCATATCCCTACCTAGTAATCACTTCCTTTTGGCACACATTCCTCGAATGAATGAATCCCATAATCATGGGAGGCCATTCAAGGTGGTTATAACAATATATTATTATTCTTTGATAGCATCGAACCCTTTCTTTTGGTGTCTTCAAGGATGAAAAATGAGGAATAGTATGATCTTTAATAGAATCTGCAATGATTCTCTTGTCTCTAGCCTTAGCCTCATCTCCCTCTGGCTCTTATAAATTCTTTACTGAAATACTGATCTAAGTCAATTTCTTCAAGGATCACAGAGTTCCTATACTTCTTCTGATTTATATTCTTCCCTTCAAAAAGCTTGGTCAAGGAATAAAACATCTCTTTAGGTGTCTTTAGGGAGACACTTGTGGTATAAGGTGATCCTTGATAGAATCAACAATAATCCTCTTGGCCTTGACCAAGTTCTTATTGTGTAAGTCTTTAGCCTCATCTCCCTCTAGAACTGGAACCTATCCATTTATGTAGGTCTCCAATTCTTTTTCTTCAAGAACCAGTGAGATCCTATACTTCCATGCTTGGAAGTTGTCAGCTTCACCAAGCTTGTCATCAAGCTGGCATGATTAGTCATTTTGAAATGAGAACCTCAAATGTAAATAGCAAAAATTTAGATCTTACTGATTTGAGGTGTCCATCCTAGTTCCAGAGATGACTAATGTAGGGTTTGTTAGAGAAACCCTAATTTTCAAAACTTGAAATTTCAAACTTCTGATTGGATAGAAAGATGGGCCTCTTCAAGGCGAGCTGTCCAATGTACTCCTTTTCTGAAAACAATGGAGGGAAGCTCCTGAAACAGGAAGCCCTAGTTTTTCAATTTCTTCTGCAGAAATGTCTGATATTGTTTCTATGGTATCTCTGAAAGTAATGATCCTATGTGTCTAAAATTTCATACTGAGGTATCCTCATCTACCCTTTTTCCAACATCACAGGTTTGAGTAGAATTGGTTTCATAAACTGGGACTTATGAGAGTTTTCCCAAGGTGACTTGTTTGAGGATTGTTCAACATAGCGAACTTGTACAGATTTCCACATGTCAATATTTCAACTTCGGGGTCTAAATATTTTACCACAGAAAGGAAATTTTGTTCCCTATCTTTAACATATTGATAAATTTCATTTGGAACTTTGTATCTCGAGATATAACAATTCTCCCAAGATGTCTTGTTTAGGGATGAATCCTGGGAGAGGATAGAACCCTAATTTGGAGGAATAATATCTCCCAGAATATAGCGGATCTGAGGCTGAAACTTTTATACAGGGTACATCAATAAATTAACTTCGTCTTGTAAAATTTTCATCTCCTTTTCCTTTTCCAATATCGAGATATAACGAATGTACCAAAAATACTAGTTTTAGTATTTTAGGGTTTTTTCAGGCATGAAACCCTAATTTCCATTAGCTGCCATTGCAGTTGTATTTCAGATTTATAGTTAAACTTATAATGAGAAACTCAATTGGAAATAAAAGAGATTTAGATCTTACCAATTTGAGATTCCTGAACTGGATCTGGAGCTTATATTTTGCAGTGTTGATTTTCTGGTCCGGGGTCAATTTAGAGTTTGACTTTCCCAAAGTTTTACCCAACCAAAAAATTTGATCTTTGTCTCTAAATTTCAATTTTGAGGAGGAGAGAAATCCTATGCTGGGATCACTAAAAAATTCCTCTTATGTTAAAATCCCTAATTTCCCGTAGTAGTGACAGGTCAAAAAACTGAAAATGCCTAGAATCAAATTCTAATTCGACAAAAAGATGTGCCCTTCAATGGAGATTTATCCTAGCCTCCTTTTATTGATGATCTATGGAGAGAGACCCAAAAAGTAAGAATCCCTAGATTCTGCAGCTGCACAATGTCTTCTTCTCAGGTTAGCTCTGATTCCATGTTATATTTTTATCATTTAATCAATATGATCTAGGATCTTATCTGAGGGAATAACATGCACAACAATAATCACAAGAGATAAGAGACACAAAGAATTTTCCTCGGGGAAACCATAAAGGAGAAAACCCCGCAAATTCCTTAGATATAGAATGAGCATCAATAGAAAAAGTAAAACCCAAAAACACAAAGATGATCTTCAACATCTGTTCTCTCTCTAACTTGTGCGAGCTCCTCTTCTCTCACTCATGCAATATAGTTGAGTGAGTGTGTGTTTCAAATGAAAAGTCTCACTCTTTATTTATAATAGTTTTCCACTTGACAATTACTCACCAGGGCTGACCTCACTAGGAGATTCTAATAACCCTAATACCCCTCAAATATGGGGACTATTTCCCCCACTTACAATGGAGGGTTAACCTCAATGACTTTATTATATTAATGATTCTTCCGATTGGAGGAACATACATCTCCGTCGGGGTACAATGAAATACAATATAAAATATACAAGTGAATACATTCCAAAGTTACAAATACATCAACAAATTCTTCCTTACTGGAACTAAATTAGCCACCCATTCGGAATTTCAAACTCTAAAGATAATCTTCGCATCTAGTAACTTCTTCACTTCACTTTGGATTAAAGGCTCTAATTTAGGATGCATTTTCCAAAGTTGTTGCTGAAATGGTTTTACGAATGTATTGATAGGAATTATATGCTGAATTATGCACGTGTCATATGTTTTTAGGTATTCATATGTCCAGGTGAATATGTCTTTATATTTTTTAAACAATTGAATAAAATGTCTCCTTTCTCCAGGTGAGCAAGAAGTTCCCAAATTTACATACTTGGGCTCAGCTTCCGTCCCTATATTTATCAGATCATATTGCATAAATGAATTGTTGGTTATGATGTTGGCTAGTTTTCTGAATTTTCTATGCATATCAAAACTTTCCTTTAAGCATCCTTACTCCTTTGGGCATGAAATTCCCTTTGGCCACCTCTCTATTTTGTAAATTCGCCTGATGTTCTTCATCACCAATCACATATTCTTGGAAAACTTCATCATTGGTCATAAAATTGATTATCTAGTGTTCATCATCATCAAACATCCTGATATTTGTAATGTTATCAGTTACTGATGGCCTGAAAATAAGTTGAATGGAACACTTATGATTAGTTGGAATTAACCTGGAAGCATAAGTAGCTAATAAATAAGCTACAACGTTTTGTAATCTAGGAATTGAGTTTCTATTAAAAGCATTAGAATGTGCTATCAAATTCGATACTTCAGCTTGATATCCTTTCAGGGATAGAGATAAACAATGAATTGTGTCTTTAACTTGCTTGAAACCTATCTCAGAATCACCGAAAATTTTTAATTTTTTTACATTTAGTTTAATGGATTTCTTCAGGTCTTGGACTAGAGCTTCATATTCAATGATATTGTTTATGCATTCAAACTCTTTCCTACAAGAGAGAAACTATTTGTTCTTTTCAGGATCAATCAGAACACAACCTGCTGCTGATTCCTCTTGTGTTTTAAAACCATCAAAATCTAAAATACAAAATATATCTTCTAAAACTACTTGGTTAGTATCGTTTCCTACATTAGTGACTAAATTTACTATGTTACAGTCAATAACATCGGTTCGAGAGAATCGAAGGAGATCGTACTGCGTATCTAATTCACAACTGACTTCTTCAGCTTGGTAATTCCCTTGTTCAAGCTCTACAAAGTAATTCCCTAAAATTGAAGACGAGAAATTTACTGACTCATTCTTTTCTTCTAGCTGAGTTAAGTTTTGTTTCATATGTGGTTCTCTTATAATCTTGATATGATTTTTTACTATTTTGGTATGACAACCACATGTGGCACCAATTGGTTGTGAAGTAACCATTGAGTTTCGTTGACTAGTACCTGCTCAATATTAATCCATATGACTCACGTATATCTACTACCATTATATCCATGAACTGGCACACTCTAGGATCAACAGACAATCGAATTAGCACATATTTCATCTCCCCTATAACCTTAACTATAGAGCTACCCAGTTTAATAATTTGAGAGGGGAATGGTGTTGGTTTGCCATTAATCTTCTTAAAAATAGAAAGTGGCATAACATTGGACGAGGCTCCAGAATCTACCAAATATTTATGTACATTGTGATTGAAGCTTTCAAATCACAATAGGAAAGGAAAATTCTAGGATTTATATTTTCAACCAATGCTTGCTTCGTTAATGTCAGTATAAAATTCAATGGCTTCTAAAGTACTGTTGGGTTGCAGATCAAACGCTTCGATCTTCCCTTTGAGCCATAGCTCCCCCATTGCCAAGAGAGGTGCTTCTCCAGGCTAGGGCATGGTGGCCCATTTCCACCAAAAGAAGGTATAATTCTTGTTTTGTTTTGTTTATTTGAGTTTTCCTAACATCTATTTGCTTGCAGATTCATGGCCTAACATGTTCTTGCAGGTCTCCATTGTTGTATGTAGGGTCTCGGAGGTCTTTAACCCATAACCTTGTGTGTAGAGGGGTTCTTTCTTTTCTGTTCTTCATTTCCTTTCGTTTTCTGTTCTATTTATTTTTCTTTGCATCCACCACCACGAACCTATCCTTCTGTCCTATAGATGAAAGGTAGCCATTCCTACCCTGTAGCAAGGGAGAATCCATGCTACAGAACTGGCGACCATACCAGGTCGATCCCACAGGATCCCTGGGTTTATTTTTTAAAGTTTCAGTTTTTAGTTTCGTTTTTTCCCTAGTTTAATTTTCTGATAAAATATAGCTTAGATTCTTGTTTATTTACATTTCCAGTTACTGTTGAGCCTCCTCAAGGCAAATCCGAGTCCATTTGGCCACAGTACAGGTTACTGTCAGTCGAATCTGACTCGGGGTCAATTTTTTTTTTGTTTTCGGAGCAGGTCGCTCTTATCGGGTCCAGAAAGGGGACCGAGTCACTCATTTTGGCCTCATAGGTGCGACCAGGTCACCTATTTAGCCCCGACGGGTGCGATCCCCTTCTAGAAGTTAGCCTGCTTATGTCTGCAAATTCTGAGCAACCCCCTCACCTGTTTCTGGAAAAATTTGGCGACCCCCTCGCCACATTTGACCTGAAAAATGCGATCTGTCACTCAAAGTTTGATTTTTTAATAGTGAAGGACTATCAGTGCGGCTCAGTTGCCTCTATCCATCCAAATTGTTTTTATTTCTATTTCTATTTATGTTTATGTCCATTTCATTTACAGAGCAAAGCTTGATTTGAGCAAGACATTTAGTTTTAGGTTGATTTTAGTTAAGCTACATTCATTTGATTAAGCCATTAACATTTACTTGGAATGTACACATTGTTTGAAAAAGAAATTGCAAAAATTAAAAACAGAAATTGAAGTTGAACTGGTGTGCTGGACAGAGGCAGCTGATGCACTAACAGTCCTATAAAACTAAAATTTAACTCCTATTAAACTGAAATTGAAGTTTTGTTTGACAGGTCGCACATTTCTGATCAAATCTGGCGAGGGGGGCACAAGATTTTTTTAGAAATAGGCGAGGGGGTTGCACAAAATCCACAGACAGTCGTGGTCTGTGTTTCTGGGTTGAAGTCACACTTATCGGGGGATTAAGTGCACCCTGGGCGGGCACACCTGTTTGGCCATTAAGTGCACCCTCACCTCACTTTCAGCCCCGATAAGAGCGCCCTACCCCGGATTTGGGGTTTTTTGTGGTTCAAAGTCAGATATGACTGACAGTAACTTGTACTGTGGCCAAATTGACTCGGTTTTTCCAAGCAAAGGCTTCGAAAGTACTGATAACTAAAAATAAATTGGATTTAAAGTGAATTTAACAGGAAATTTTTGAAAACTAGGGCAAAAAATTTATAAAAAAAAACTTGAAAATTAAAAATTTGGACCAAGGATCCTGTGGAATCAACCTGGTATGGTCGCCAGTTCTGTAGCAGGGATTTCTCCTTGCTATAGGGATAGGAATGGCTCCCTTCTGTCTATAGGATAGAAGGGTAGGTTCCTGCTAGTGGGTAAATGCTGAAAATGAAAACGTAATGTAAATGGACAACAACTAAACTAAGAACAGAAAGAAGAGAGAAGCAATGGTGAACCCCCCTGCAAACAAGGGTTAGGGTTTCGCCTCCAATAACCTCAAACAAATCCTAAGCTACAATAAGCCCTACAAAGCAATGTTAAACATAAACCTGCAAATGAAATATTGGTTAGAAAGCAAAGAAAACTAAGAAGCAAAAAAACAAAACATGAAAGACAAGTTGTACCTTCTCTGGTGGAAATGGGCCACCATGCCCGAGCTTATGGAAGCACCTCTCTTGGATGAGGGAGCAATGGCTCAATGGAAATGGAGGAGAGGGATTTTGGGTGGCTAGAGAGGCAAAGGTCTCAAGGCATCCACGGGTAGCATAACAGTATGCAAAGGAGAAGTTGTTATAGAGTGATCCCCCACCCTCCTTTTATAGTTTTTTCAAGGGGTTTTAGGGTTTTAAGCCCTTGGTTAGGGCTTTAGCTCCTTTCACCCTAACGTTAGCTCCTTTTAGGGTTTTATCCCATTTTTGGGGGTTTTAGCTCCTAGGAGACTATTTTGGGCCCCTTTTGGGGTTTTTAAGCCATTTTCATCATCCTTTACCTATTTTGAGGGTGTAATGGAGTGATATGAGGGTCGTGAGATGGTGTCCTTGTGTGGTGTAGGCCATTGAGAGCTGAGTGGGGCATTTTTGAGTTAACACTTCCCACGGTTAAGGAAATCAGGGACTTATGTCCTCAAATACTGCAGATTTTTTACTTAGTGTAAATTTGTAAATTTTAGGGGCTCTCTCAGCATCATGAACTGAGTTGGGTTGATTTACATGGTATGGTGTGTATGTATTTCTTTTTTTTCTGTTATTTGGTGGCTATAAATGGTTTATGAATATTCCATAGAGTTCATATCATTGTGGATGAAAGCAGTAAATAAACATAAATTTTGTAGACATATACCATTTTTTACCCTGAATTGCGATAGCCTAACTAGGTGACTACCTTACACCTATATTCTTCTTCAACCAGGAGAAGGTGTTGGGCTCTCAACACAATGGGACTAAGCCCATCCGTAGATCCACAGGTCACCTCCCGAATGCAAGGTTTCTCAACAGGGAAGACGTTGAGCATCATGAGAATCCCTCCTTCTCTACCCCCTCTACCTTCCAAGTCACCTGTTTTTAGTGGTTTCGAACAATATTGGCTGAAGGGCATTAGAGTAAATTTGAGATCTAAAATGGGCCTCCTAAGGAAAATAATAAAATAATAGTTATTAATTTTGGAAGAAGAATGAAAAAAACTACTTTTTGTGTTCGTATTTTTGACATATATCCCTGTGTTTTTACTAAAATTCTAAGCAGGAGAGCTCGTTGGATGCAAAATTTAATTCCGCATCCAAAGAGTACCCACACTGCATACTTTTCACAGACCCCGCTACCCCAAAAACAAGAAATACCTAAAAAATATGATGATAACATTATCATCACATTTTTTAGGTATTTCTTGTTTTTGGGGTAGCAAGGTCCGTCAAAAGTATGCAATGTGGGTACTCGTTAGATAAATTCCGCATCCAACGATCTCTCCCGCTTGAAATTTGAGTAAAAACATAGGGAGATATGTCAAAAATACGATCAAAAAAAGTAGTTTTATTTTATGACAAATATGTCAATTCAACCATTATGGTTGACTCATTTTTATTGAAATTATATTGGTTCTTGAATTCCGACTCACAAAATTTATTGTTGGCGTGTTTTCTTATAAGGCCCATTTTAAACCCCAAATTTCCTCTAATGGCCTATTACTATACGAGCTGTGCCCTTTGTCTTATCCCAGAATACCTTGAAGGGTGATGACTGGGTAGAGGAGGAAGGGTAAGCAAGATTGTTGATTTTAGGTAAGTATTAGTCAAGATATATTCATTAACCCATTAAATTTTTTAATTTACACTTTGTTCTGTACAGGAAATTGTCATTAATATAAACAGAAACAGAACTAAAACAATTGTGTTGGACAGAGGCGGTTGAGCCGCACTGACAGTCCTTAGTTATTAAAAACCCAATTCTGAGTGATAGATCGCACGTTTCGAGTCAAATGTGGCGAGGGGGTCACCAAATTTTTTTAGAAACAAGCAAGGGGGTCGCTCAAATTTTGCAGACAGAAGCAGGTTGTCTTTTTAAAGGGGGTCGCACCTTTCGGGGGTAAAAGGGTGACTTGGTCGCACCTGTGAGGCCCAAATGAGTGACCTGGTCCCCTGTTTAGGCCCTCCAGAAGGTGAGATTTTTTTATCCTGAGTCAGATCCAGTTGACAGTAACCTGTATTGTGGCCAAATGGACTCAAATTTTCCTTATGGAGGCTCGGCAGTAACAGAAACTGTGAATAAACAAGATTTTAAACTAGATTTGATAGAAAATTTGACCTAGGGAAAAAACTAAACTAAAACTTGAAATTTTGAAAAATAGACCCAGGGATCCTGTGGGATCAACCTGGTATGGTCGCTAGTTCTGTAGCAGGGATTTCTCCCTTGCTATAGGGAAAGAATGGCTACCTTCTGTCTATAGGATGGAAGGGTATGTTCCTGGTGGTGAAATGCAGTAAAAATGGACGGGAAGCAAAACAGAACATAAAGAAGTGAAATGGCTGGAAACCCCTCCGCAAAAATTGTTAGGGTTTAGCTCCAGCTACCTACAAACAACATGTTAGAAACCAAAATACCTGCAAAAAAATTTAGGCAATAAACTTGCAACTAAACCATGGATTAGAAAGCAAATACAGAAAATAACAAGCTATACCTTCTCTTTGGATGGAATGGGCCACCATGCCCTAGCTTGGAGAAGCACCTCTTTGGATGGGGGAGCTATGGCTCAATGGAGGATGGAGGAGAGGGACTGTGGGTGGCTTGAGAGACAAAGGGTCTCAAGGCATCCACTCAGGCAGCATAACAGTATGCAAGGTGTTAAGTCAGTAAATTTTTCTCCATTTTTGGTTTATTTTCTCCATTTTTGCTTTGTTTTCAATCTACTTTAGTGAAGGTTTTGGTTTCAAGTTTTAATTTTAGTCCCCTTCAGGAGCTATATGGATGATTGCATAGGTTTGGAGCACAGTCTTTTAAATTTTATTTGATTTTTGTTGGTCTTTTATATTTTAAAAGGGGTAAAGAAGGTCTTATGTTCAAAGGTTGATTCATTAATGTGTTGAAAGAGTAGTTAGACTTATTTCTTAACCTTAGCAATCCTCTAAACCTCCGACAATTTGGCAAAAAGTTGCAAAACTGCGAAAATTCGGCTTAGCAGTTATTCTTGTAGCGCTGGTGGAAAATTTAACAAAGGGCGCGCTACAAGAATATCGTGGCCCTTTGTTTTTCCGATTTTAATGCAGATTTTCATCATGATTTTTGTCTGGAAGTGACTGATCGTATTTTGCAAGGTGTTTTAACACATGTGACCGCAGTTTAGACACGATTTTAGGCAGTTATCAGTCACGCAGCCAAATCAGGTTCATCATTGCTCAAAACGTGGAATCAGTTGGACAAGATCAGCAAATCTCGGCTAAAGCTGTTGAATTCCTCTTTCTACATGCATTATTATAGGA
>LPNX010973039.1:0-109616 GCA_001517045.1 Pseudotsuga menziesii
TTGCACATGGTGGGACTCATGGACTAGGCAAATAAGACAAAATAAATGAAATAATGTCTAAGTGGGTAAATACTATGGGTTGATTATTCTAACAAAGAGGATGAAGAGGATGAGGAGGACGATGAGGAGGACGATGATGAGTAGTAGACTACTAGACACTGGACTCTAGTAGTAGTGGCTAGTACGGTAGTGCCATATGATCACTTTATTGTTATTCATTAGTACTATGGTTTATTTTTGGATTGTAGGGGCCATTTAGAGCCTCTTTGTTGATGTACTTTGGTTCAGAACCTCACAGATGTATTGCACTAGGTGCTATTTTGGATATTTGCACCCATATTTGCTATATATATGAGAAACTTTGCATATTTGTGTATTAATGGTTTGGATTCATATGTATGCACATGAATATATATGTTTTTTTACAAAATATGAATATTTTATGTATTTTTTAGTCAGCCGGTTTTTTACCCGGTTTTTTGCTGGTTCCGGTCTGGTTCACATTTTGGGCTTCGCCGGTTCGATGACCGGTCCGATTCCGATAACATTGCTGTAATGCTTGTTGCTTTTGCAACCGTATAATAAATTTTAAGGCTTTGGAGGCATACATGGTGTGTGAATGTGGATGAACAATTGGCAAATGAGGTGAAATGTTTCAATTTTTGTCTTTTATTGCTTAGGATTGGATAATAGCCCATGCTTTAGAAGGCTTCTATAAGCAAGTAAGATTGATCTTTTATGGTTTTGTTTCTATGAATTAAAGTAGCATCGATTATTCAGTTGTATGACATGCTCTTTATATTTTTGTTTACCAAACATACATGATCTAATCCATTGTTTGCAAGTATTGAGTTGAAATTGTGCAGGTCATCTCATTGAAGCGAGTAGGAGTTTGAGCTCAGGTGCATCCTCCCCTCTCGAAGCCAAGGAAACTTCCAAATTTTCAAGATCCAAAATAATCCAAACACCATCAAAGTACCACAAGTTTGAGTGTTTCTTTCATATTATTCATCTCTCAAATTTTTATAAAATCTTTATTTCCTTGGGATTAGGGCACGTTTTGGCTAAAGTGAACATTCATTCACTTAGCCTTTGCTCCAGTTGGCTGCCGTGTTTACATTTTTGCAGCTTTTTAGGCCTTCTTTTTGCAGCCATTCCTTCCCTTAGTTGGCTGTCCACTTTTCCCCACTTTTTACCCTTTTGGACAGCCCTCTTTTGCCTCATTTTTCCACTTTTTGTAGCCCCTTTCCATTATCTTTTTGGGCCATCTTTTGGGCTGTACTTTCAGCCTTTTTCACCCTCATTTGCAGCCTTATTTCTCTGATTTGCAGCCCTCTTTCTCCCTTAGTTTCCAGCCTTCTTCGACTTGTTTTTTGTCCTCTTTTCACTCCCTTTCCCCCTCTCTTGCCTTGCCTTTCTCTTTCCTCTTCTCTCCCTTCTTTTCAGTAAGTTTGGGTAGTTGTTTTTATCTAGTTTGTAGATTTATTTTCTAGTTATTTTTTATCAACTAATCCTATAACAAGTGTATGTCTAGAGCTCTTAGTTTCAGGCAGGTGAAGGAGAGCCCAAAGGCCACAAGCAAGCAAGGAGTGCAAAAGAACAAAAAGACTCTCTCCCTCTTCTCTCAATCCCCTTCTTTACCTGTTCTTCCAAGAAGCAAAGAACACATCATCATTGTAAACAACTAATAAAAAGGGCTACTGGGAGCAAGTCTCCTTTCTTTTATACTTCCCCTATTTGGGGGAAGGGTGTTGTGTCATTTTTCATGAATTTTTAGTGTAGTTTCCTTTAAGCAATTAGTTTAGTTCTTTGCTTAGTCATAGTTTCCATTTTTTGCTAATTGCTAGTTGTTCCTTAGCATAAACACTAATTGCTAGATTTATTATTGCATTTTGGTATCTTATTATATAATTGTCAAATCATAAAAAGAACCAAAATCTCTTGTATCTCACCGTAAGGTGGATCAAGAGTGCTCTCTGTCGGAGAGTTTAATCAACCACTTTCATCTTAATTGTTGTGCTTGTTTAATCAATTAATTATTTAAGACTCTTGAACTTGCAAAAACACAAGTCAAGAGCACTCTCTATCGGAGAGCATCCTAGGTTTGCACAATCCCTGCATTAATTGCATATAGATTAGCTAAGTCTCTTGAACCACTGTCATAAGATGGGGTCAAGAGCTCTCTCTGTCGGAGAGTCTAATTAATTGTTTTAATAAAATCTTCAACACACATACCCCTTTAATTAATTAACTCCCTTCCCTCCTTGCCGGAGTATGCTCTGACCAATCCTAAATCGGAATACCCAGAAACGGCATTGGATCTTTAAACCCTACAAGAGTAATTTAATAACCCTTAACCAATGCACCGACGTTGTAGGGATCCTTCCAAAGTACTTCCTATTAGAGGCGCCGGAACCTCTCGTTGTCTTAGATTCCCGGCTAGCTGGTCACTTGACAATATCAGCCTGGGATACTGGGCGGGCTCGACATGTCTTAAACGGAGGAAACTTAGAAGAGGCTCCCGACTGTGACAAACCTTCGTTGACACCCTAATCAAGAGCCTTTTTTAAAATTCTTAAAATCTACCAAGAGCACTCACAAAACCTAATATTCACTAGCTTAATTCCTAGACTTTATTTCACGCATTTATTTGACTCCATAAGGCACTGGTCCTTCGTTATAATTGAGTAATCTTCTATCCTGATCAACTGTCTATGGTCTATTTTTGCTGATTATATCTTAATGCTTAAGTTACAAGTCTGGAATATTTGCTTATCTTTCAGTCTCTTGCTAGCAACGTGGATTCCTCTGATTTACGTGTCACATTCATAAACTTAATCATTTCTAATCACAAGTAACTCCTAAACAACACCCATTCGCATCCAAAACATCTTAAAACTTAACTTAAACATTGAGCCATAGAAAACTCTTTGTTAGGGACTACCCCCCTTTGCTTCGTTAGGAGTTAACCTAAACGGAGGAACTAGGAGTAGGTGACAGTACCTAGCTCTGTGCTTGCCCCCAAGGTCACAAGTCTCCCACTTTTTCAAGTGAAGAGACAGCTTTCGGAAGATTTCTGCTGCTGGTGTGCAATCGGCGGACAACATCTTTTGGCGCCGTTGCCGGGGACAAATCTTTTTGTTCCTGGGCGACCTTTGTTTCTTTTAGTTTTTAACTTTTTTCCCTTTTTGGTAGATTTTTAGTCCAATCACTCTCCGAAATTAGACTTAAGTCCACCTGGAGACTCCACTGTCAGTTAACACCTCAAGGTATTCTACTAAAAGAAACTCTGTAGGTTTGGTCGATTTCATCCCTGACCCCGAAAAGGTCTTTAGGAGGAGATTAAACAAACTATCTTCTCGCAGGATCCTTGCAGAACTTGGATCTGAGTCTGTTTCAAACATCCACATTTTATTTCCTGAAAACACTAATACCACTGTTTCTGACATAATGGGCGAGTATTTTACTTAGCTTGACTTTTCTCAGATAGCAGGTCAACCCCACCGTCTTCTAGACAAAGCTGTCGAGAAGCTCCCGATGTATACATGCACTGATGCCATTACCTCCGCCATGCACCTCAGGAACTTTTCTAGGTGTATCAACGCTTATGTCAATGATCCGGTCAGCCAACATGATGACGTGTATATGAAGTTATTTGCTCTATCTTTGGATGGAAAGGACGACGACTGGTATAGCAATTTACCAGACAATGCCTTTGATAGTCTAGCAGCTTTCAAAACTTCTTTCACCAACAAGTTCGGTGAAAAGAAAGAACCTCGACATCAACTTGCGTCCTTGACCAACATAAAGAAGAAGGACACGGAAACAATGGACGAGTTCAATACTAGGTTCACAGAGTTATCAAAAGCTATTCCTACTGAGTATGCCCCAACTAAACCAACCATCCTGGTCTATTACATTGAGGCACTTAGTGGCAAAATGCAGTACCAAATCAGAGACAAGGAGCCTGCTAACTTGCTCCAGGCTCAGGAGATGGCAATCAAGATTGATCTGAACATGCAGTCATCTAATGAATCTAACCTCCACGGTTATTCAAGGTCTTCAACTCCGTTGAAAATTAGTGAACCAAAAGACAAGGATCCTTTATCAGCTATGAAGGATGCCTATGAAAAACAAATGATTGAGATGAAGAGGGAGATGAAGAAAAATATGGAGGAGGCAGAGCAGAAACACTTAGCACAGTTAAAAGAAATTCAAAATAGGGTGATCACAATGGAAAGAACTCAAACTCAGTCCACTCCTAGAACCTTTCCTGCCAAGCCAACTTGGCAAAGAAAGCCTCCCAACCATGAGCAGAGGCCTCCCCATCAACTAGAGGCCACTAACATGGTTGAGCAGTATAAACCATTTTGCAGAGCATGCAGAGATTTCCATGAGGAATCTGGCTGCCACTATGCGTGCTATGTTCAGGAGCATGGTCATCCTGAAGGTTGCAGTCCGAATACGTCGACAAGCAAGCCTGACTTTATCAATAACATAGATGACATCCCCAACATCTCCATAGGAAATTGGCCACAGGCCAATTGTTATGAAAAGAAAGTTGACAACCTGACTCAGTACTATGGAGAGATGCCTTCAGCCGAGCAGATCGACAATACCCAGAACTTCAAAGGGATAACTTATCAAAGAAAGGGATCTTCTTCACAGAATATTCCTAAGCTAACAGCTCCTAATCCTCCCAAAGAAGTTGAAACAAAAGAAAATGTTGATTTGGAAGGTTAGGAGCATGAATGAATATGTAACTCACTGCTGCAATTTTCTGTAGTAAAAAACAACAAGAATAAATGAGGAATGTCTCCCAAATTAACCACAGGAATTGCACAAAATTTACCTTTTGTTGAACCCTATCCTGAGTAGCTTCAATCCAATGCTATCAGAACTAGACCAATGATCGAACCGACAGAGCCCAACATGTGAAATGGACCAGAACCAGAAAAACACCAGGAAAAAAACGCTAGACTAAAAAATACATAAAATATCCATATTCTGTAAAAAAAAACATATATATATTCATGTGTATACATATGAATCCAAACCATTAATACACAAATATGCAAAGTTTCTCATACTATATAGCAAGTACATGTGCAAATAACCAAAATAACACCAGGTGCAATACATCTCTGAAGTTATGAACCAAAAACATCAACAAAGAGGCTCTAAATGGCATCACTAAGGGATTAGGGTTAGGTTAGATGCATTAGATTAGGGAATTTTATGTTTTTTTTTAAATTGAAATCTGTGTGTGCCTGGAAGCTATCGTACGGCACAGTACTAACCTGACCAGTTCCGTACAGAATCGGTAAAAAACGGTCGATTCGGCGGTTTTGGGAAGATTCTGTACAGAACCGGCCACTTCATTGGCGGTTCGAGTTGTTTTTCTGAGTCAAGCCGTTTGGGCCCTGAACCGAACTGGCCAAGCCTCTAAACCGTGGACTAAACGGTTTCGCCAGAACCGGATCGAATCCGATAACATTGCTTCAATCTTCCCAAGGGCGCACTTGATTGGGCACCTTTAGGGCTGATTTTGGGGATGATGTTTTCTACATGTCTACCATTTTCTGTAGTAAAAACCAACAAGACAAAACACGAGATATCTTCCAAACTAACTGTTGGAATCAAGCAAATCTTACCTCCTAGAAACTAGCAAAGAAGGGCGCATCAATACCCCTAGAGAACCCCTCTTTTGGTGGATGAAAAAAGTGTTTCAATGTTGATTTACGCTTTAGGTTTGCACTTTGCTGCAGTTAAAGAGAATGAGAAATATCCTCATCCTCAGATCCCCCCCAGGATCCTCCCGAGTAAACTTGGATTTCACCCAAACTTATCCTAAACCCCAAAGATTTGACTTTTCCTTCGGGATGGACCTGTAATAACTCAATAACTAGATTTGACACAACCCTTTAGGGATGAAGTTACCTAACCCTAGGATGTCTTCACCTCCTTTAGGGCACTATAGGGCCAAAAATTGACCTTTTTTTGCAAATATTTTCAACTTTTTTGGATTTTTTTTTATATTTTATCACGATCTGAAATGTACTACTACAATTAACTAAATCAGAAAATAAGCATTAAATAACTAGGGCACGGAAAAATAATTAAATAAATATTTTTGGATTTTTACAAAAATACGAAATTTTTAGGGTTTTTTCAATATTTGATTTTTTTGTATTTTTCCAATAATATAGTACATAATTTTGATATAAAAGAAACTCCGAGTGAAGATGAGAAAAGTAATACTTAAGTCTTTCCCCTTCTAGGCTACTGAAAAATGGTGTATAATGTTCCTCTCAAGAATTGACAATACTATTTTGATGTATTAGGGAAAAACCAAGAAGCCCTAGGTTGTGCTCGTCTTGACCTAATTAGGGCAAAAGAAGTGCCAAAGGCCTAACAAGAAAGACCCTCCAGAGAGAGATGTCTCAGTTACAAGATAATTTTTTTATGCATAAAAAACCCTAAATTACTCTTACCTTGGATGTCTCAGTTAGTGCAAGAGAAAGAGAACCAAACATTAGAAGAAATTTGGGGTCTAAAATGGGCCTTATAAGAAAACGTGCCAACCATAATTTCTTGATGAGTTAGAATTCAAGAACCAATAGAATTTCAATAAAATGAGTCAATTATAATGGTTGAGTTGACATATTTTTCATAAAAAAATACTTTTTTCTTCATATTTTCAACATATCTCTCCGTTTTCTTACTCAAATTTCGAGCGGGAGAACTTGTTGGATGTGGAATTTAAATCCATGTCATCATCATGTTTTTTAGGTATTTCGTGTTTTTGGGGCAGCGGGATGTGTCAAAAGTATGCAGTGTGGGTACTCGTTGGAAGTGGAATTAAATTTTGCATCCAATGAGTGCTCTTGCTCGAAATTTGAGTAAAAGCACAGAGATATATGTTGAAAATACGAACAAAAACATTGGTTTTTTCTTCCTCCAAAATTAATAAATATTATTTTATTATTTTCCTTGGGAGGCTCATTTTAGACCTCAAATTTCCTCTAATGGATCTTGTTACCAACTATTTTGTATAATAGTTGAACCTTTCGTTGAGCCGCTAGTTGATGAACATGATCCATGTTCATATCCAGTGTATCGGAGGTTCAGAGTTTCATGCCTAGCCAATTTTGGCTAGTCATTTTTATTTTTGTACTGAAATGACCATGCCCCATGGGGTTGTTGTAATAAAGTGTGCTAGTAGGGGTTTTGAGTGACTCGGTCTCCTAAGACTTAATTTTTGACTAAGGTATTCCAGGGAGATTTTTCCCTTGTCGATTAGTCTTTGCCTTTAGCCAAGAAATAATCGATGAGTTTTTCTCCCGCTTCCTCCAAAGCTGGAATGCCCGATTTTTAAATTTGGGCCTTGGGGGGTTATTAGAGTCCAACTAATGAATATGAACCTACTAGACACTAGTTGTATGTTCTATGGTCATTTCCTAAGCCCCGAGATGCATTAAAAAATTGTCCAAAAAGAATTTCCCGGACACGTAGAACTTTTTAATTTTTAATTTTTGACTATAGAGAAATAATTAAAATTTTCAATTAATTAAACCACTTTTACCATGGTTTAATTGAAAATTTTCAAATTGTAATAATTAAGTGGTCCGGGGGTGTTTTTTGGCAAATAAAGACTTGATTTCTAAGCCAAAACACTCATTTACCCCCTAAACGAACTTATCCTAAGTTTTGGACAGTCATTTGGCCATGTAATTAATATTTTCTCAAAAGTCCAATAAATGAGAAATATTAATTAAAATAATTAAAAAATATTAAATTGGAGATAATCCAATTTGCTCCAAAATAATCCAAATGGATTAAATAAACAGGGTAAATGACATGGCAATCAGCATTTAAGATGATTCCAATCATCATCAATTAGAGTCAGGTCAGTATCAGAGCACTAACAGGTCACCTTCAGTCAGGAAATTCGCCCTCCTTCAACTGGATCACGAATTGGGTGAGGTGTTGGTGATTTATTAGTTTGGTGATTGTTTCAAGGTGGAGTGGGGGCTCCTTGCCTAGGTGGAGGCCACCTCCCGACTCTCACTACCCATTAACTCGGTGTTGGGATATACATCAACTCCGAGCTTGATCCTCATCAAAGGGGTGCACCTCCTCTCATTCCTCACGTCTTCATATGTGGGAGATTCTTATTGGATGGTGGAGTTTCCTAGGAGGCAAAGTGGAGGCGCCTTGCCTAGGTGGAGGCCACCTCCCCACTCACGCCTACCTAACTTTGAGTTTAACTCCAATCTATTACTTCAAGTTCATCCATTTAAGGAAATTCACCCCAGTGTGGCTCCTTTGATGCCGAGTCTGATTTAGGGTTTTAGCTTCTCTCTTTTTGTATAAAAGCAGGTCTCTTGTTCCCATGTTTTCATGGAGAATTTGCAAGAGAACTCTGCCAAAATTGTAATGCTCATTTGTTTAATGGAATAAAAGTGACTTTGGAGGTCCATGCATGGGTTCTTGGCGTTCTTGGTTTCATCTTGTATGAGGTGATATCTCTCTTAACCCTACTCTCTTTCTTTGGTAAATTGTATGATCATTGCTAGCTTAGGAAGGCTATCAATCTAGCACACAAGGTTCGCCATTTATTTTCTTTAATTTGGTTATCTATGCAAGATCTATTGAATATCTAAATTGAACAGGAAGTAGTCAGTTATACCAATGTTTTTTGGATATTTATTTGATTGAGTATTCTAGCATTTGATCTCGTTTATTGTTGATTGAGAGTTGTGTTTCAGGGATCACCGGAGGTGGAGAAAGGGTTGAAGCTCAACCGCTTCTTCACACGACAAGAGTTTTTTATCTAACACTTTCACCATGCAGGATCCACAAGGCGTTTATCTCCAATTCAAGAAACACAGCCAAAAGGGGCTCCCTTCTAATCCTTCACAAATCAAAATTAAAAATATACCTTGGTTACGAGATCTACTTCTTCCTCTTGCTCTTTTAGATCTACCTCTTCCTCCTCTCCTTTATGGTTTGTCGTTCTCTTCTTTTCGCTTTCTACCTTTCCTCTTTTTCCTCACTATTTTACCTTTCTTGCTTCTCTTTTCTCCCTCACTGCTTTACCTCTTTTTTCTCCCCTCTTCTCGCTTGCTTTTGATTCTCTTTACTCTTTGTTCGCTGCCCTCTTTTTCTCATTTTTTGCAGCCCTCTTTTCTCCTTTGTTCGCTGCCCTCTTTCTTCACTTTTCGCTGCCCTCTTTCTTCACTTTTTGCAGCCTTCATTACTGATGTTCGCTGCCCCTTTTTCCCTCTTCTTTGCACTGTTTGCAGCCCATTTCTTCATTTTATACTGCCTCTTTTCTCACTTTTTGCAGCCCTCTCAACTTCCTTTCACTCCACCATTTTCCTCCTCTTTTTCTCCTCTTAACTCTTTACTCTTTTGCACTTAGTTTCATTTCGAAAAAGACCTTAAAAAACTTGCATTTAAAAAGAGTTGTTTTGCATGTAGATTGGTTTCAATTTTTTGCATCTAGATTTACTTTGTTTTATAGACAAATAATGGGTGCATGAGTGGTTGTCCTTTTTGTGTAGGTACCAAAGAGGAGGTGAACCAAAGACAAGTCCAAAAGACTTGTAACGATTGAAGAAAAAGTTCAAAACCAAGAGGACAAACACAAACAAAAACCACATCCTTTTGTAAAAGCCATCAAGGCTTCTATTTTTTCAAAGTTCTTTTCAAAAGGGTTAAAATCCCAAGCATTGTAATTCATTAATAAAGAAGGCTAGTGGGATCAAGCCTCCCATTTTTCCTACTTCCCCTATTTGGGGGAAGTTTGTTTTGTGTCATTTTTCATCTTCACTTAGCTTGGTTTGCTTATTAGACTTGGCTTTCATTTTTACTAATTGCTAGATTATACTTCATTATTTGCATGTTATATATTGGTCGTGTATCTTGCTCTTTGATTGATAAATCCTAAAAAGAACATAAAGTCTCTTGAACTTGTCATAAGACGAGTCAAGAGCACTCTCTATCGGAGAGCATTGTTGCATTTGCATCTTCATATTAGATTAGATAAGACTCTTGAATCTCACCATTTATTTTTGAGTCTAGGTTGATCTTGACCACTTTATGGACTCCCAGAATTAGTAACAGCGCTTTCCTGGAGATTCTGCCTTATTATGCTTTTATCCAACTTTTTTGTGGATAAGGTAAAGTTAGTTAACTAGGAAACTTGTATCTTTTGTTGCCAACCCATCCTCCATGATTTTCTCTTCATTTTCCAGGATTAGCATGTTTTTCCATTCCTCTTGACAACTCACTCATGCTTTTGCTAATTCGTGAGGTCCTTGATTGATTTGGGAAGTGCTTTAGCCACCTATGGGGGTTTATCATATTTGGTAAGTCTACCTTTCTGAGCTTTATGAGTTGCCTCCATACAATTCGATTTTACCTTGAAAGATGTACTATTTATGTACACTATTATTCATCATTATTCAATGGAAGGATACACTCCAATATTCATCTCTTCATTCATGTGATTCAGACTCTTTTCTTCTCTCTATTTTCCCTGTGTATGCTTGTGAGAATTATCTTTGTAGCAAGATCTATTTTCTGTGCTTCTTCTTAGCATCTTTCATCATAGCATTGGAGCTATTATTTCTACATGGTATCAGAGCGCAAGGTTGCTCAAGTTCTACAAAGTTGAGAAGCTATCTGTTATCTCTAGTAGAGCGCATCCAATGCCCTATCCCTCTCTGAAGAAGAGCTTGTCTAGCTTACAAAATTTTCTCCTAGTTTTCTTTTTCAGGTTGCAGAGAGTTTCTTCTTGAGTGCATCAACTCAGCAATATGGATTCTTCCTCAACTATAATTCTTACTCCCTTCAACTACCACGAATGGAAATCCAAAATTGGCATTCTATTGCGCAGTAAAGGACTATACAGAGTTACTCTAGCTTTGGAGAATGAGCCCAATGTTGTGATTGAGAAAGCTAAGTGGCATAATAGGTTGGATGAAGCCTATGGATTGCTTTGTCTCTCTATTTCTCTTGATCTACTCTTTCATCTAGATGGTTTGACCACTCCAAACCAAGTGTGGAACCAACTGGAGTCTCTCTTTGGAGTTCAAGATGAGCTAAGAGCGCATCAATTGGAGATTGAGTTATTCTCATTGAGTCCAAGCAGTTTCGATTCTCTTGAGGGTTTCTTCACCAAGTTCAAGTCACTTATTCTAATGCTCAAGCAATGTGGGATTGAGAAGGAAGATGATCAATTAATCCTTTCCATTCTTTCTAAATTGGGTCCTGATTACTCAATTTTTGTGTCTACTTTTCATGCTACTAGGCTTGTTGTTCCTAAGTGGAAAATGTCTTCTTTAAATACTTTTCTTGATTCACTAACAAAAGAGCAAGATAAATTGATCCAGATGGGTGTCCTTAAATCTTCCAAGGGCAAGGATCATGCTCTCATGGTTCAAGGAAGCAAGAATGTCAAATCAAAAGAGAAGCAAATTGTGAAAGAGAAGAAGCCAAAGTCAAAAATTGAAGATGAAAGTTCGACGCCTACTGATGAAGATTCAGTAAAGAAGGGTAAGAATAAAGGGAGCACATCCAAGTGTTCTTATTGCAGCAAGGGATTTCATTCAGAGAAGAAATGTTTGAAGAAGAATATGGGCATCATGTCTCCGCTTCTTGAGAAGCACAAGATCGAAGTTCCAGATGAGCTAGAGAAGCCTGTTGATTCCTTAGAACATTGTCATAATGTGCAGTTCCAAGGTGATATAACTTATGCTTTGAGTGCCAGAGTTAAATCCTTCCCTCATGTCTCTGATATAGATTTAGTCTCTAATATATCAGAATCAGAAATATTAGATCCTTTATTTGATAATCCTCCTATCAGTCTACTAGATTCATCTCCCAAAAATTGTGATTTTTCACTAGATACTGACTTGTCTTTGAGTAGCTCTTCCTCATTTCATTCACATGCTTATATCTCTGATTTAGAAAATTGTTTACAGGCTGATATGCATGTCATGACACAAATCATACCACCATCCATTACCATCTACCATACCTCTGAATAATTCTAAGACTATACAAATCCCAAGTTCACTAGTTGATTCCTCATTGGCCTCTTATGCGGTGTTACTTATATTACATGGTTTGAAGTCTTGTCTATCTTTCAATGGTTGGTTATCCATGACCTTAGTCATCCTTGGACTGATATTAAACATGTTTGGATCTGTTTTAAACACTTATCATTCAGATCTCAAGTCCATCCATCATTCAAATTTTTACACCTATCAGTTTTCCCCAGTTGCCCATAGTTTTCCTAGTCTAGCCCTATATCCTCATGGAGTCATTGAAGCCTTTGACTTTGCTGTTCCATATGCTAATGTTTCTGATATATCAAAGTTTTATCAGCCTCATATCAGATCTAAGAAGGTGCTACATCAGATTGGAAGAATGACATGTGATTCACATCACAATTTTGCAGCTATTCAAGGAATTGAGTGTGTAACAAAATGTCTTAATTTTTGTACTCTTTGGGAAGGAGTATGCACAAATCTCTTTTCCATTTCATATTTTGTTTGCAGATCAGAGTTTGACAGCAGCAAGAAGCATTCAGATAATGCTCCTACTTCATCAGTTGATGAGATACCAGTAGTCTCTCCTCTTTTTTCTTGCAGGTTCTACACTCTAGCGCATGATCATGGAGTTCATGATTTCTTCATCAAGTCTTTCACCAAGAAGCAGTCCATTCAGCTCATTCAAGTGAATATAAAGATATGTTGAAGACATATTATTTCAAATTTTGTGCCTTGTCCTTTCTCGAGGGAGGATTTTCCCCATGCGGTTTTGCCTCCTTCCTCACTTTTATGGACATAATAATTGTTAAAGGGTGACCATAGCCTTGTTGTTGGGCTCTATATACACCTATATTTTTGACATACCATCATAAAGTCAAACTTAAAGGGGGTGTTGGGATATTATTAAACCCACTCATAACTTAGGATAAAATATTTAATCATTATTTCATTAAATTCCTGCCCACTAGCTAATTAGTTGGCATCCACTTGCACCTTAAAGTCAACACATGCCATCTATACCCCGAGAATGCTTTATTTCTTATTCTGGGTTGATCTTGACCACTTTATGGACTCCCACAATTAGTAACTGCGCTTTCCTGCAGATTTTGCCTTATTCTACTTTTATTCAGCTTTTCTGTGGATAAGGTAAAGCTAGTTAACTAGAAAACCGGTATCTTTTGTTGCCAACCCATCCTCCATGATTTTCTCTCCATTTTCCAAGATTAGCATGTTTTTCCATCACTCTTGAGAACTCACTCATGCTTTTGCTAATTCGTGAGGTCTTTGACTCATTTGGGAAGTGCTTTAGCCACCTATGGGGGTTTATCATATTTGGTAAGTCTACCTTTCTGAGCTTTATGAGTTCTCTCCATACAATTCGATTTTACCTTGAGGGATGTACTATTTATGTACACTATTATTCATCATTATTCAATGGAAGGATACACTCCAATATTCATCTCTTCATTCATGTGATTCAGTCTCTTTTCTTCTCTCTATTTTTCATGTGTATGCTTGTGAGAATTATATTAGTAGCAAGATCTATTTCCTGTGCTTCTTCTTAACATATTTTCTCATAACATTGGAGCTATTATTTCTACAATATAGAGGTGATTGCACTTGTAAGGGTTGTTATACCCACTTTAGCACACCTCGTCTATGTTGAAATAATGTAACTTCAAAGAATATTCTACTTGTACTTTACATTTTTATTATTATTCTTCCTTCGGGAGATGTCATTAACATAAAAGATCATGTAAAAGTCATGATGTAAATCCTTCGTTGTAAGTCAGGTCAATAGTACCCAGAAAAGATTAATAGAAATATTATTTTGAGTTTTCCTTGGTAGGTCAACCCTGTCAATTTGATAGGTCAACCCAGTTAAGTTAAAAGGTCAATCAAGTGATTAATATAAATAGGGAGGAGCCCTCCCTCATTTGTACACCCTCGCTCACTCATGTATTGTGCAAGAGAGAGAAATAGGAAGGGCGGAGAAGGAGGAGGAGAAGTGTTTTTGGTGACTTTGGCTCTTATGCTAGGGTTTGGTTTCTCTCTCTTATGTGACCTTGCTCTTTGGGCATTGTACTCTGGTAATCTATATTAAGAAATTTTTGTTGGGTTTTTCCCTTTTGGGTTTCCCAAGATAAATTGTTGTGTACCTTGTGATTGTGTTTCTTTCAGAGATCCTCTTTATGTTGTTATTGTGAAAATGTATTAGATGCTCATGAAGTTAGAAATAAGTTGTAGCAGCATATAAACTTAACATGGTATCAAAGCAAGACTAAAAAGAGTAGCTTTCACTAGGTAAATCTCTCTCCTTCTCCGGACAAGAAAATTAGGGTTTCCTACTAAAGAGGAATTTTGGAGGGCAAGTGACATTGGGAAGTACGCCCCTCCTAGGCGCATCTTTTGGCACCTGGATCAAAGTTTTTCAGTGGACAGATCCTCCGGAAAGTAAAACCTAGTTTGACTTGGAACCAGAAATCCAAAAATCTAGGCCTAAAACCACAAACTGTAGTCCAGAATTTCGCAAGTCCAATTTCAAGGGTTAAAGTTTTGATTCTTCAGAAACCGAATGTACCAGCATACTCCCCTTAGTCAAGCGCATCTTTTGGTAAGTTTAGTTTTCATTTCTGAGAAATTTCAATTTTTGTCATTTTCTGTTCTCCGGGACAAGATGCCTCCAAGCACTAAGCTTGATGACAAGTTGGAAGGCATAGAAAACTTCCATGCTTGGAAATACACAATTGGACTCATTCTAGAAGAGAATGATCTTGCAAAGTTTATCAAGGAAGTTGTTTCAGAGCCCAAAGAAGATGAAGCAAAGGAAAAGTACAAGAAGAACATGATTAGAGCCAAGAGGATCATAGGATCATAGCAGATTCTATCAAGGATCACTTGATTCCTCAAGTGTCCTCCAAGGATACACCTAAGGAGATGTTTGATGCCCTAACAAGAATGTATGAAGGAAGAAACATTAACCAGAAGATGAATTTGAGATCCCAACTCAAAAGTACAATGATGAACAAGGGTGAATCTATCCAAGAATATTTCACAAGGGTTTCTCAATTCAAAGAACAACTAGAAGCAATTGAAGACAATATTGATGAAGATGAATAAGGAACGACCGCTCTCAGTGGTCTTACTAGACCATGGGATTCTTATATCCAGATAATTTGTGCAAAGAAGGAAAGTCTACAATTTGAAATCCTATGGGAAGAATGTGTTCAAGAGGAAGTTAGAGTAGCAAACCGAGAAGCACTACTTAGAGATGATGACCATGCTCTAGCTACTCATGCTAGAAGAAGAAGAGGAAAACCTCATTTCAAGAAGGAAACTCATAAGGAGTCTCATCCTCTTAAGAAGTTCCAAAAGAATCAAAAGGGAAATTATAAGCATAAAGACTTCTCCTCTTGTCAATGTTACCATTGTGATAAGATGGGACACATTGCCAGAAATTGTCCAACAAGAAAAGAAGAATATAAGATGAAGAATAACAAAATACATCATGCTCATTTTGCCGAAGAAGAAGAACCTCCCAAGAAGTTAGAAAAAGAAGAAATTAAAGAATGTATTTTATTCTACACTCTCTCTGGGTCTGTGACACATGGATAATTGATAGTGGTGCTTCAAAGCACATGATAGATCAGAAGAAGACTCTCTCCAGTCTTGAAGAAAAGGACTCCCCTTAGAAAGTTTCACTCGGAGATGACTATCAATATCCCATCAAGGGAATAGGAGAAGTCGCATACAAGCTTGATTCAGGAACCCCGATGAAGATGAAGGATGTGCTATATGTACCAAGCTTGAAGAAGGACCTACTTTCTATTTCAGCTTTAGATAAGAAAGGATTCAAGGTTGCCTTTATAGATGGTTAAGTTTTTATGTGGCCTAGAGGAAAATCTCTAGAAGATGCATCTATTATTGGGACAAAAAAACGTGGCCTGTATAAATTGAAAGGTCACTCAAAAGCAGCCTTGATTCATGATACTACAAGTCCATGTGAACTATGTAATAGAAGGCTTGCTCACGTAAACTACAAAGCCTTACCACATGTGAGCAAGGTAGTAATAGGTTTACCCGATCTAAAGATTGATCATGAAGGAGTATGTAAAGGATGTGCGAAAGGAAAGAACATAAAGAATCCATTCCCGAAAAGCGACACCAAGACCGACGGAATATTGGAACTTGTTCACTCACATGTATGCGGTCCAATGCCCTCAACATCTTTAAGTGGGTATGTATATTATGTAACATTCATTGATGATTACTCTCGTAAGACTTAGGTTTACTTTCTGAAATCAAAAGATGAAGTGTTTGGAAAGTTCAAGAAATTCAAATCCTTGGTAGAAAATCTTTCAGAAAGAAAGATCAAGACACTCAGGTCAGATAATGGAGGAGTATACTTCAAATTAATTTGGAAACTTTTGCAAAGATTTCAAGATTAAGAGGGAACTTACCACTCGCTATAATCCACAACATAATGGTGTTGCTGAAAGAAAGAACCAAACTATTATGGAAGCAGTGAAGACTATGATCCATGATCAAGATCTTCCTATGCACTTATGGGCTGAAGCAGCAAGGACAGCAGTATACGTCCAAAACGGAATATCCCATAGTGCACTTGGGTTCAAAACCAGAAGTAAGTCAGGGAGAAGAAACCAGAAGTAAGTCATCTCAAGATATTTGGTTGTCCAGTGTTTGTTCATATTCCAAAAGAGAAAAGAACCAAGTTGGATCCTTCCGGGAAGAAAGGAATTTTTGTTGGATACTGTGAGGTCTCCAAGGCCTTCAGAATTTATATACCAGGTTATCACCATATGGAAATTAGTAGGGACGTAACCTTTGATGAAGATACATCTCTCAAGAAATCCAGAAAGAGCCAACTTGAAGAAACATATGAAAAAGTTGTAGCTCCCAAAGCTGCAGAACCGATGGAAGAAGTTGCACCTTCTCCTGATGATGAGATTCCGGAAGAACATGATATGTTGGAGCGCCAAGAACCTCCCTCACAAGAGAAAGCCATCTTGGGCTCATGAAATTATTCAATATGCAGAGAGGCATGGTGCTGAAAAAGGCTCCTCGAGACAGAGCAAGAAGCCAAAGCCATTTTCTAGTTATGTGGGTTTGATGTGTGATCTTATAGACAAAGAACCTACATGTTTTGAAGCAGTTGTTCAAAAGAAAGAATGGGTAGACCATGATGAAAGAATACCAATCCATAATGAAGAATGATGTGTGGAAAGTAGTTCCCAAACCAGAAGGCAAAAGTGTGGTATCTTCCAAAAGTGTGGTATCTTACAAATCCAGATTTGTGGCCTGTGGATTCTCTCAAAAAGAAGGAATAGATTATGAAGAGACGTTTGCTCCCGTAGCATGGTACACTCTATTAGAACCATCATGGCACTTGCAGCCAAGACAGAATGGAAGTTACACCAGATGGATGTGAAAACAATCTTTCTAAATGGTGTTATTGAAGAAGAAGTGTACATAGAACAACCACAAGGTTTTGAAGTTGAAGACAGAAAGACACATGTCTGCAAGCTGAAGAAGGATCGGTATGGGTTGAAGCAAGCTCCAAGAGCTTGGTATGGAAAAATCGATAGTTTTCTAACGAGCTTGGGCTTTACCAAATGTAAAGTTGATCCTAACATTTACCTCAAGGTTATGGATGATAAACCTCTCATATTATTGTTGTACATGGATGATTTATTCCAGACAGGTAATGAGAAGCAAATCTCAGAGTGTAAGAAGAAGCTCGCTACAGAATTTGAGATGAAAGACCTTGGCTTGATGCACTATTTTCTAGGTCTTGAAGTATGGCAGAGCCTAGAAGGAATCTTCCTTAACCAAGGGAAGTATGCACTAGAAATCCTGAAAAGGTTTGATATGTTGGAATGTTAAGCCATGGCCACACCCATGGATACAAATTTGAAGTTGTTGGTTCATGCTTCATCAGAGTTAGTGGATGTGACACTATACAGAAAGATTATTGGTCCATTGATGTATCTGACGAATACCCGACCAAGTATATGCTTTGTTGTGAACACCTTGAGTCAGTATCTGGTTGAGCCCAAACATGTTCACCTAGTAGTTGCAAAGCAAGTGATGAGGTATCTGAAAGGTACGGTAGACTATGGTCTCAGTTATACTAGAGATCATGACTTCAGACTGTACATCTATACAAATTCAGATTGGACAGGAAGTGTCTCAAATAGAAAGAGCGCTTCAGGTGGATATTTTAGTCTAGGGTCAGCCATGATCTCATGGCTAAGCAGGAAGCAGTGTAGTGTTGCTCTCAGTACTACAAAAGCAAAATATATTGCAGCTTGTTCCGCCAGTTGTGAAGCCATATGGCTTCGGAAGTTGATGGATGCCACTGTGATTCTGTGTGATAACCAAAACTGCATGAAGATGACAGAGAACCCCGTGTTCCATGATAAGACAAAGCACATAGAAATCTGGTATTTCTACATTCGTGACATGGTGCAGAAGGGAGCTATAAAGCTCCAATATGTGAGCACAAATGAGCAGGTTGCAGACGTGTTGACTAAGCCTCTGTCTCGTGTGAAGATTGAATACTTCTGAGACAAGCTTGGTGTTGTCCATAAGGACTTCCCTCGAAAGGGGGAGTAGTACTGATGATAGTATGGTATCCCAATCACAGCTGGAAGCTCAGTTGGGATTGATCATCCTTAGACTTGATCTTGTAATTCCGAAAGGAAGGATCGTCTTAAATGTTGATCTTTAGACTTGATATGGTAATTCCAAAAGGAAGGATAGTCTAAGATGTTGATGGACTTTATCCCGTAATTCCGAAAGGAAGGATCGTCTAAGATGTTGGTTGTTGGACTTGATCCCGTAATTCCGAAAGGAAGGATCATCTAAGATGTTGGTTGTTAGAGTTGATCCCTTAATTCCAAAAGGAAGGATCGTCCTGTGCATGTATGTGTCAGTTGTGTCAGTATTGGTGGATCCATAAAGACTTGATCCCATAATCCCGAAAGGAAGGATCGTCTGAGCACCACAGAAGTGTTGAACTAAATCCCATAAGTCCGAAAGGAAGGATTGTCCATGATCCCGTAATTCCGAAAGGAAGGATCATGTTGGTTGTTGATACACCTGCCTCATTCTGTTGCCATAGGTGATGTTGCTCCAACCTTGAGTTGTTGATGATGATGTTGTTATACCTGTCACATGTAGTTGTTGATGTTATTTCAGCTTTATGCTGATGAGTCAGCCTCGTGTTGTCGTTTTTGTTGATGTTATTCCATCTTTATGCTGATGAGCCAGCCTCGTGTTGTCGTTGTTGTTGATGTATCAGTTTTTATACTGAAGATGTTGATGATGATACTTCAGCTCTATACTGAAGATATTGATACTTCAACTCTGTACAGAAGATGTTGATGATGATGTTTCAACAGTTTCATACTGTTGATGCTTGTTGATGTTCCTGCTCCATATTGCAGATGATGATGTTCCAGCTCTATGCTGCAGATGATGATGCTCCAACTCTCTGTTGCAAATAACAATGTGCCAGCTCCATGCTGCAGACGATGATGCTCCAGGTCTGTGTTGAAGATAATGATGTTCCAGCAAGTTGTTCCAGTTGTTGATATTGATGTTGTTCAAAACATTCGATGATCTATAGATGTACCAAACAATGTTCCAAATGTTGTTGTTGATGACGCCTCCTCCTTCCTCCTTTCGATGATGTTGTGTAGAGCCACACCTCTTGTTGTTGTTGTCAGTAGAATACCCTTCTTCTTAAAGGGGAGTGTTTAAATAATGTAACTTCAAAGAATATTCTACTTGTACTTTACATTATTATTATTATTCTTCCTTCGAGAAATGTCATTAATGTAAAAGGTCATGTAAAATTCATGAAGTAAATCCTCCGTTGTAAGTCGGGTCAATAGTACCCAAAAAAGATTATTATAAATATTATTTTGAGTTTTCCTAGGTAGTTCGGCCCTCTCAATTTGATAGGTCAGCCCAGTTAGGTTAAAAGGTCAGTCAAGTGATTAGTATAAATAGGGAGGCACATTCCCTCATTTGTACACACTCACTCATTCATGTATTGCACAAGACAGAGAAAGAGGAAGGAAAGACAAGGAGAAGTGCTTTTGGTGTCTTTGGCTCTTATGCTAGGGTTTGGTCTCTCTCACTTATGAGAACTTGTTCTTTGGGCATTGTACTTTGGTAATCTATATTGAGGAAGTTTTGCTAGATTTTTCTCTTTTGGGCTTCCCAGGATAAATTGTTGTGTACCTTGTGATTGTGTTTCTTTCAGAGATCCTCTTTATGTTGTTATTGTGAAAATGTATTAAATGCTCATGAAGTTAGAAATTAAGGTGTAGCAGCATATAAACTTAACATTCTATGCTCACTTGGACCTCTCTTTTGATATTACCCTCCTCTTGGCCTCCATGTACAAAACCAATGACGATGTCATCCTTTGAAGAAGGCCTTACCTTGCTTAAAAAGACATTGAGGGAAAAACAAACCATTGGGGTTAGTTAGGGTATGACGTCCTCCTTTGGGCTCAATGTTTCACTTGGTGAAGCCATTTGCATCAATTTATCATTAGTTTATGTCTTTTTGAGGTTTAGTCCTCAGATTGTAGGTGACAAACCCTAATTTTCAAATATTTTATCTTTTAGTAAGGTAGGCTCTAACATGACCATTTTACTTTTTATCTTGGTGTACATGAGCTTCTAAGGCTAGTGCACCTCTCTTTTTGGAATGTTCTCTTGTGATGAAGAATATATGATGATGTTCTAGGATTTTCTCTCTCTCTCAAGGTTGATCCATGTGAATGGTGTTGATTTTTTAGCAACATCGAGAGCCATTCTCTGGGAGAATGGGGGCAGCTGCTCAGTTACCCGAAGATTGATTCAGTCTGGGACTGAAAACTCAACCTGGGGCTAAGAGCCATTCTCTGGGAAAATGGAGGCACTTGTTCAATTACCAAGTCATTGACAATGGGTCAACTTGATGCAGCCTAGGGATGAGGCACTTGGTCAATTACCAGGTTATCACTAGGAGCCCTAGACTAGATCTAGGAAAGTGATGTAGTCTTCCTCTTGGTCAATGAGTGATGGGAACTTCTCAAGGGACTGGCCACCCCTTGTTGAAGATACCTAGCACACGACCATGAAGTCAATCAGGAAAACGAGATCAAACACTTAATAATCCTCCTTATTTTTTTATGATGTATTTAGAGTTGTCATGAAGACCAAGAAGAACTCTTCAATTGACTTAATGAACCAAGAAACCCTTTAAGGGTCCAAGCACCCTCAGTATTGGTCCAAGTACCCTCTAAGTATGACAAAGAAGTTGAATAAATCCTTTCCTCCAAAGAAGAAAGAGAAGAAGCCTCAATGTAAGCATCTTGATGTATCTAAGATTGAATGTTCTAATTCTCACAAGATGGGACACTGTGCCAGAGATTGTAGGCAGTCAAAGAAAAAATTCAAAAGAAGATTCCAAGCATCCACGGCAGAAGAAGAACCAAAGAGGAAGAAGAATACTAAGTTCACAGAAGAAGAATCAAGAGGAGAATACTGCCTAATTTCTACTCTCTCTGGATCTATCACCAATAGTGCTAACTCCTGGTTGGTGGACTGTGGAGCTTCAAGACACATGACAGGATTTCATGAAGCTCTTACCAACTACAAAAAGAAGTTCACTACTTGAGTAGAACTTTGAGATGATACCACCTATGAAATCGAAGGAGTTGGTTCAACATCACTTCAACTTGATTCTGGGACTATTCTACATATTGAGGACATACTATATGTCCTTGGCTTGAAGAAGAATCTCTTCTCAGTTGTTGGATAGAAGAAAAAGGCTACAGAGTAATCTTCATGGATAGAAAGGTTCTCCTATGGTCAAAGAAGGAAAAACTGAGTTCAACTGAGATGATTGGGGTTCGAGAGGGATGCCTCTACAAGGCATCTGGACATTCCACTCAGGCATTGGTTCACAGCACAATCAATCCATGTGAGTTATGGCATCGAAGGCTTGGGCACCTTCATTATAAAGCTCGTCTTGGTCTTCAAAAGATGGTAATAGGTATGCCTGAGTTTCCTTATGAACATGATGGTATTTGTGAAGGTTGTGCCTTAGGCAAGAATATCAATAAATCATTTCTTAAGAGTAACAGTAGATCTGAAGGGACTTTGGATATAATTCACTCAGACATATGTGGACCTATGACTTCACACTCTTTAAGTGGTTGTTTATACTATGTATTGTTTATAGATGATTACTCTCGCAAATCATGGATTTACTTCCTAAAAGTTAAAAGTGAAACTTTTGATAAGATCAAAGAGTTCAAGGATCTCATTGAAAACCAGACAAGAAGGCACATTCGTACCTTAAGATCATACAATGGAGGTGAGTTTGATGATTTTTGCCGAGAAGCAGGAATCAAGAAGGAGCTAACAGCGCATACAACCCTCAACAAAATGGAGTTCCAAAGAGGAAGAACAGGACAATTTTTCAAGCTACCAAAGCCATGTTGTGTGATCTTGATCTTCCTTTATCTTTATGGGATGAGGTTGCCGATACTGCTGTCTACATTCAAAACAGATGTTCTCATGTTATTTTGGGGGAAAAGACTCAAGAAGAAGTATTCACAGGTAAGAAGCCCGCAGTTGATCACATGAGGATCTTTGGCACTCCAGTTTATATTCATGTGCCAAAAGAAAAGAGATCAAAGCTAGAACCATCCAGAAAGAAAAGCACATTTGTTGGTTACAATGAAAACTCAAAAGCTTACCGCATCTATGTGCCTAGTCAAAGGTACATTGAGGTCAATAGAGATGTGATATTTCATGAGGAAGCTGCTTTCCGTCACTCTAGAGAGCTTCAAAATGTTCTGGAAAAATCTCCTCCTGAAAATTCAGATTCTCCTCCTTCAGAAAATCAGCAGGAAGAAGAGGATGAGCCTTCAATATCAAATGCTCCCATAGAATCAGAAAGGCGTGACGAAGAGTTGCTTAAAGCTCCTCCTAAGAGAAGACCTGCTTGGGCTCAAGAAACTTTGCAAGAAGCAAAGAAACTTAAAGCTCCTCCAGGAACTTTTAGAGAAAGCAATTTGCCCCAAAAGTATTCAAGTCTTATGAGCAAGATCATTGAAGCAGAACCTTCTACGTATAAGGAAGCTACAAACCAACAGGTATGGAACGATGCCATGATAGAGGAATACAATTCTATCATGAAAAATGATGTATGGGAAGTAGTCCCAAGACCAAAAGAGAAGTTTCTAGTAACTTCTAAGTGGCTCTACAAAATCAAGCATGTCGTTGATGGCAGCATTGAAAAATATAAAGCAAGGTTTGTGGCACGAGGTTTCTCTCAAAAGGAAGGCATAGATTATGATGAAACATTTGCTCCAGTTGCCAGATATATCACCATCAGAACAATTATCTCTCTCACTGATGTCTTCAGATAGAAACTTCACCAAATGGATGAAACTTTCCTTAATGGAAAAGTTGAAGAAGAAGTCTACATTGAGCAACTAGAAGGTTTTGTGACTCATGGGGTGAAATCTCATGTGTGCAAATTAAAGAAAGCTCTGTATGGGCTCAAACAGGCTCCAAGGGTTTGGTATGCCAAAATTGACCGTTACCTGCACAGCCTGGGATTCTCCAAGAGTGCTGCTGACTCCAACCTATACTTCAAGGTTGTTCAGAATCATCCATTAATCCTAGTGTTATATGTGGACGACTTGTTCCTTACCAGAGAGGAACAACTAATAGCTCAGTGTGAGAGGGAGCTCACATCAGAATTTGAGATGAAGGATCTGGGTCCCATGCACTATTTTCTTGGTCTAGAGGTCTGGCAAAAGCCAGGCGAGATCTTCCTCTCACAAGGAAATTATACTATTGATATATTACAAAGGTTTGGGATGCAAGACTGCAAGCCAATGAGCACACCCATGACGACAAACTTGAAGAAGCTACATGAATCGGCTTCTTTTTCAAAGACAGTGGATCCTACTAAGTATCGACAACTTATTGGATCCTTGATGTATCTCATGAATATTAGACTAGATAGTTGCTAAACATGTGCTTAGATATTTGTGAGGTACTATTACATATGGGCTCAAGTACACTCCTAGCAATGGAGTAATGTTGCATGGTTATGCTGACTCTGATTGGACTGGTAGTGTAGTGGACCGAAAAAGCACTTCCGGATATTGCTTCAGTATGGGATCAGCCATGATCTCTTGGTCCAACAGGAAACAGGGCTCCATAGCTCAGAGCACAACTGAAGCCGAGTATATTCCTGCCATTGATGCCTGCAGAGAAGTAGTGTGGCTTCGGAAGATACTCTCTGACTTGTTTGGTGGAAAGCTTGAGTCAACTAGTATCCATTGTGATAATCATAGTAGTATAAAGCTTTCAAAAAATCTAGTGTTTCACAACAGATCGAAACACATTGAGATGAAGTATAACTTCATCAGAGATATGGTCCAGAGAGGGGCCATGAAACTTCTGTACATATGTACAGATGAGCAGACGGCAGATATATTAAACAAGCCTCTGTCATTGACAAAGTTTGTATACTTTCGAGACAAGCTTGGTATTACAGAGAATACCTCTCTTGCTGAGAGGGAGTGTTTATTTTTTAGCATCATCGAGAGCCATTCTTTGGGAGAATGGAGGCACCTGGTCAGTTACCAAGAACTTGATTGAGTCTGGGACTGAAAACTCAACATGGGGCTGAGAGCCATTCTCTGGGAGAATGGAAGCACTTGGTCAGTTACCAAGTTGTTGACATTGCGTCAACTTGATGCAACCTAGGGCTGAGGCACCTAGTCAGTTACCAGGTCATCACTAGAAGCCCTAGACTAGATCTAGGCAAGTGATGTACTCCTCCTCTTGGTCAATGAGTGATGGGACCTTCTCAAGGGACTGGCCACCCCTTATTGAAGATACCTAGCACACAACCATGAAGTCAATGAGGAAAACAAGATAAAACACTTAATAATCCTCCTTATTTTTTATGATGTATTTAGAGTTGTCATGAAGACCAAGAAGAACTCTTGAGATGACTTAATGAACCAATAAACCCTTTAAGGGTCTAAGCACCCTTAGTATTGGTCCAAGTACCCTCTAAGTAAAGGACCATGTAGTAAAAGATTAAAAAAAGTAAAAGTCAAATGGTCAAAAGATTAAAAGGATTAAAATACCATAAAAAATTAAAATAAAATAAAAGTCAAATGGCCAAAATATTAAAAAGATTAAAAGACCATAAAAGATTAAAAGATAAAAGTCAATGGTCAAAAGATTAAAAGGTTAATGACCATAAAAGATCAAGAGGTTAAATTGATTTCCTATCTTTGTGGAATCACCCTTCATTGATGAACTATAAATTAAGATGATCTTCATTTGTTTTCATCATCATCTCTGGGGAAATTCGTGGGGTTATCTGTTGGTGTTCTTCTCTCTCTATCTCGTGACAGTCTGATTCTTGCTCTTGGAGGCAATTGCAACTATTGAGGGACTGGTTCAAGTTCTGTTAAGCCTCCTCCAGCTCACGGCAGCCCTGCTAGGGCTCTTCCACTGTTGCCCACACCCTACAGGACTAGTGTTAAGCCACCCAAAACCTATTAATGCATGTTGCAATTCACCCGAGCCCTATTTGGTCCTGTTATAGTCCACGGCAGCCCTGCTAGGGCCACCCACAGTACACCTGAGCCTGTTTAGGGCGTGCTCCTTGGTTCAACAGCCCCGTTAGGGCACCTACAGGTCACAGCAACTCTTATTGAGGTCTGCATTAGCAGACTGTACCATCTGAATGCACAAACAGGTAGGTCGAGGATGATTGGAGGTTGTTCCAGGCACATGGCAACATACTCATGATGTTTGGGGTGGCAACAGACTTATGTTGGACAATCATTTTATCAGGATTCTTTTGGTCTATGAAGCAAACTCAAACTTGATGTAAATGTCTCTCTCTTACCTGCTCGTGTACAAACTCAGTCATCTCATTTAGAGGATGGATTATTATTATTTGTTTTGGGGTTTTTTTCTTTAAAGGTTTCCCCTGAAAAAATTATGTGTTCAATTTTGTGGATGGTTGTTTAATTTATTGTTGCTATAATCTCAGTTTTACTCCTCTTAAAATTTGCAATCTAAAAGGCTCTTACTTCTATTAAATTCATATACATGTTAAATTTTTAACAAATGGTTGTCATAACTCAAGGCTATGGAAAGACCTAAGATCTCTCTTGCTCTTTTCTTGGTGGATGTTGGTAAGATCTTTCAATTTTCTTGTTTGGAATTGCTCTTGTGCATCCTAAGCAAGGAGAAATTAGGGTTTTGCTTGTACCTTGTCAATCTTGATTGAGGGGACCTTTCCCTTTAAGGAGCTCTCCATTAGTGGGCCTTGGAGTTCATTATTTTCCCTAACTAGGGTAAGGCTACTTTGACCTATCTAGAGTTACCAATCTTTTCCCAAATTCATTAAAATTGGATTGCCAAATTGAGAAGGGACACTAATCTTGGTCTCTTGTTGTCGTAGGGTAAAGACTAATGGTCAAACCCCTTCTCTTCTTTTTTTTATAAAATTTTTGTCTTAGATATAATCTTGAATATACAAAAAAATATAATATTGTGAAAACCCTAAAAGTAGATAATTCAAAAAACAAACAAACAAAAACCGTCAATTGGAAAGAGTAATCCACCCAAAAGGTGTGACCCCTAGGTCTCTTGGAGGATCCTTAAAGGCATCACCCTTCTGTGGATTGATAGTGAGATATTAATATTGTTGATTTTTCTGAGCAGCATCGAGAGCCATTCTCTTAAGAGAATGGAGACACCTGATCCGGGACCACGGTGTGGACTCAACCTAGTGTTGAGTGATCATTCTGTTGAATGATGATATCTAGTCCTTAACTATGATATGGACCCAGCTCTACCGTGGGGAGACTCAACCTTGTGTTGAGTGACCATTCTGTTGAATGGTAGACATTTGGTCCGGGACCACAATATGGACCAGTCTAGTACTAGTAGACTCAGCTTAGTTCTGAGTAGCCATTCTCTTGCAGAATGGAGGCGCTTGGTCTGTTACCAAGTATTTGACCTAGGGTCGAATTATGCAGCCCATGGCTGAGGCACCTGGTCTGTTACCAAGAAGGCACTATAAGCCCTAGACTTGGTCTAGGCATGTGTGACACTCTGACCCTTGATTAATGGGCTTTGCGTTCTTCTCGAAGGCTTATCTACCCTTGGTTAAGATACCCTAGTACCTGATCTTGGTGTCACACAGTGTGAGATAAAAGCATTAGTAACTCTCTTGGTTTATGATAACGTACTTTGAATGGAATTAAAAGACCACAGGGGCACTTGAAGAAAGGCTAAAAGAAAAAGTCAAAAATACATAAGGACTTTGGTAAAAGACAAAAATACATAAAGGACCTTTTGGACTTGTTGTCCGCCGATTGCACACCAGCAGCAGAAATATTCTGAAAGTTGTCTCCTCACTTGAGAAAGTGGGAGAGGTGTGACCTTGGGGACAAGCACAGAGCTAGGTACTGTCACCTACTCCTAGCTCCTCCTCCGTTTAGGCTAACTCCTAACGAAGCCAAAGGGGGTAGTCCCTAACAAATAGTTTTCTATGGCTCAATGTTTAAGTTAATTTTTAGATGTTTCGGATGCGGATGGGTGTTGTTTAGGAGTTATTGTGATTTAAGATGATTAATATGATGAATTTAACACAAGACAAAGCAATCCACGTTGCTATCACTGGAATTGAAAGATAGATAAATATTTGAGAGCTTCACAAAATAGATAAAGCATTCACAGATATGATTTATAATCAAACATTTGATGGACAAATGGCCCAGATTATCAACAATGCTAAAAGATGGGACCAGTGCCTATGGAGTCAACTTATCAGAGATGCTTTGAGTGTAAATATGTGGATCCCAAAAGATGCCAGTGAATGTTAAGTTTTGCAAGTGCTCTTGGTAAGTTTTAAGAGTTTTTTGTTTGTGATCTTCACGTATGGTGGCTGGATGTCCTAACCGGTAATACCTTCAGTGGCTCCGTTCGAAGACATGACGGACCTGTCTGGGGTCAAAGGTAAGTGTTCAATAACTTAACTACCAGTGCCCAGATTAGGTAGCCCGGCGCCCACACTTGGAATTTGCCCACATGCCTCGGTATTTATCGAACAACGCCGGTGCGTTGGTTATGGGGAAAAGTTTTAGTTAAGTTCTTCTTGTGGGGTTTAGAGATCCAATGCCGTTTCTGGGTATTCCGGTCGAAGATCAGTCAGAGCATACTCCAGCAAGGAGGGAAGGGGGTTAATTAATTAAAGGGATGTGAGTTGCGAATTTTATTAAGTTAATTAATTAAAACTCTTCGACAGAGAGCGCTCTTGACCTCGTCTTATGACAGTGGTTCAAGAGACTTAAGCTAATCTATATGCTTGATGCAAGGATATGCAGTGGGAATGCTCTTCGATAGAGAGTGCTCTTGACTTGGATTACGGCAAGTTCAAGAGACTTTCAAGATTAATTGATTAACTTATTAAACAATGAAAAGACAACTCTCCGATAGAGAGCACTCTTGATCTACAAAATGAGATTCAAAAGATTTCTACTTTAAACAGTGGAATTACTTATGAAAGATACAAAAAATTAAAAGATGAAGTAATCAACCTAGTTAATGAAACAAAATGGGCTAATCTAACAATTAGTATCTACTTTGCAAAAAAAATGAAACTACTCTAAGTACTCGAAATAAATCTAAGCTAAGAACAAAAAACACTCTTCCCCAAATGGAGAAGAAAAACCAAGTTTGGGAGGCCCTATCCCACTTAGCCTTGTTTTATTAATGCAGTACAAATGCCTTTGGAACTTAATCCTTGTCAGGACTTTGAGAAGTAACTTAAGTAAAAATGAAAAACTCTTATGAGTTTGTACAAAGGAGAATGACTTCTTTTTTTGGCTTTTGATCCTTGTCTTTGGATCTAGTTCTGCTTGCTCTTTCTTGTTTGGTTTTGTTTTTGGTTCACCTGTGGATAAGAGCACTAAACAAGGACTAGTGAGAGTGTTAGGAAACCAAATTTAACCTGTGATTCGAAAATATTAAGTGGATGAGAAGACAAGTGCCTTATGAGATGAAACAGGAGATCAAAACAATGGAATGAGACCCAAAATCAAAACTTGGAAAAGATCAGGCAAGCTCACCGTTTTTTATGTAAAATGCACGATTTTTGGCGAAGCGACTTGGGATTTTTTGCGAATTTCAAATTAAAGATTTTTTAACATTTTAGGCTAATTTCCAAAATCTGGAAAATAGCAGAAAATTGCAGAAAATCAGTAAAAAAACAACAAGTACAAAATGGCACGCTTTTCGAGAAAAAGTCCAAAAATTAAAAAAAAATTTGAAATTTTTTGAAAATTTTCTGATTTTTTAATGAATTTCCAGAATTTAGAATTAACAGAAAAAAATCAAAAATCAGCCCAAAAAACGGCGAGCTTGAAATGGCACGCTTTTCGAGAAAAAGTCAAAATTAAAAAGAAATAAAATTTTAAAAATTTCCTGATTCTTTAATGAATTTCCAGAATTTAGAATTAATGAGAAATATAGAAAACCAGCAAGCCCAAAAAATGGAAAATTTGCATGTTTTTCGAGAAAACTCATGCACGTTTTCCAAGGCAAAAAGAAAGTGGATTTAAAAAGAAAATGAAACTAGATCTTTAAAAATGGACCTTTAGAAAGATGGATCTAGCTTTGAAAAAGTAGATCTAAGGCTAGAAAGCCTAGATCTAACTTAGTAGAAGCCAAGCAAGCTTAAAATAAAGATTTAAATGACTTGATAACTTCTACAAAAGTAGAAAAGAGGTAAGATAGAACCTTGAAAATAGAGATCCACTTGTAGCAATCAAAGTAACAGATAGAATTTATTGGCCATAAGACAGTGTTATGCCATTGTATGTGTGGATGAGCATTGCCATGTTTCACTGAGGTAACCTATATCTATGTTCATTATTTGCTGATTGTTTGTGGATTCATTACTAAGATTGATAATAAGTTTAGCCCTAAACCAAAAAAACCAATCCTAACCAGCTTAGCCACCTAACAAAGAGCCCAGACCTAAACCAGAGAACTGGGAGTGAGGGGAGGCCTCCACCCAGGCAAGGTGCCCCCACTCCAAACCTGTGCACTGAAAACGAGCCAAGGATGAGGCCACACGTGTGATGTAGGTAAGCTCATCCTTAGGTCTGGCTGGAGCCTCCGTTAGGTTTGGGAAGCCCACTGATGGTGCAAGCTTTAGACTTCACCTCGATCAAATCACCGGACCAATGAGTTCTCTCCATCTCATCTTTAGCTAGAGATGACATGTTTGCTAACTGATAATAAATTAATTGCTCTCTTAATGATGACTGAAGCTGAGTTATGATAACTCCAATCATCATAAGTGCTCCATGAGATGTTAATTAGCCTTTTATTTCACTGAATTTGGATTAATTTGGAGAGTTTTAATTTTCTCCAAAATAATCATTTTTTAATAAAAATTCATTTTTTTACTCAAAACTGACTTTTTGAGTAAAAAGGCATTATGTGTCCGATTGCTGATCTGAAAGTTGGCTCTGACTGGCTGGCTGATCAAGAATGATTTTTGGCTTAAGGTTAGAGCCTTCAATCACTGAATTCTGATTCCGGATCACGAACGGATTTTTTCCATTTAATTTATGGAAAAATTAACCCAAAAAACTTAGGAAAAGTAATTAAAAATTAAAAACTTTAAAAAAAAAAAATTCACTGTTCGAAAAAAGATTTTTTCGAAAATTTTTTATGGGTTTAGATGACTTAGGACATGACCATGATCTATCTAAATAATGTTTAGTAGGCTTATAACATTCAGTTGGGCTTTAATAACTCCCCAAGGCCCAGAATTCAACATCGGGCATTCCAGCTTTGGAGGAAGCGGGAGAAAACCTCGTCAATTATACTCGGCTGAAGGCAAAGCATAATTGTCAAGGGCAAAAAACTCCCTGGAATACCCTATTTGAGATTCTACGTCTCAGGAGACCGAACCACTCAAAAATATCCTACTAGCACATTTTATTACAAACCCCGCAGGGCCATGGTCAAAATTATTCAAAAAAAAAGTGACTAGCCAATATTGGCTAGACAAGCAGACGGATCAACTGATACACTAGAATCAGACTTTGAACAAATCTGTCAATCGACGGCTCCTCAGGTAACCCAACTATGGTACAAAAAAGTTGATAACAGGACTACAAAAAGGCTAAAGGTAAAAGTGAAAATTAGAAAAAAATAAAATAATATTATTTTGTTCTTTCTAATTTTGGTCCACTTACAGGTGACTCAAGGATATAAAAGAAGATCAAGCCAATTCATTATTACACACACACTTTCTCTCACAGGTACAGCTGCTTAGAGTTGAAGAAGAAAGTTTTGTGATTTTGCTCTAGCATGGATGAGTCTAGCTAGGGCATCATCCTCCATTGAAGACAAACCCTAAGCTAGGGTTTCTTACCATTTTTTTGTCTTAAGGATTTTCTCAAACCCTCATCTTCAGCATATTCTTTTTCCGGCAGTCACCTTCAGCACCGTTCCTCCTCGGGCAGTCTTCCACTCCATTTCTGGGCAGCATCAGGCAGCTGGTTTTCAGTTGGGCACACCCTATCTCCTTCCACAGGCTGTCCTTACCTTTTTGCGGGCAGTCACTAGAGTGCACTGCTCTCTTGGCACCTATGAGCAACCTCTACCAGGCCTATCCGAGAGGGATAAGGCCCTTATGGCACCCTTGGGTAGCCCGTGAGGGCTGTCTTGGCCTAACAGGCCCTCCGGGCAACCCAAAGGCAGACCCTTCAGAGTCCTATGGTAGCCGCAAGGCTGTCGGGCCTTCAACAGTCCCTCGGGCCAACCCACTAGGCCACGGGCCTAGGCTGCTAGCCCTTCAAGTAGCAATAGGGCTGCTAAACATGCGGTCGGGCAGGAGAGAAGGCCGCAGGCAACGTACGGACAAACAGGCAGGCAAACGGGCAGAGACAGAGGTTTGGGCAGGTGTACGGTCGAGAAGGTTGACAGGGCAGGACAAAAATCAGATCCGGGCAGTTGATAGTCCTTCTGGGCAGGAGAGAGAAAAAGGGCTATAAGCCCTAATTTCTGGAAAAGCCCTAATTTGACATTTTTGATGTAATTTGGAAAATTGATCTTCTGGTATTGTGGTTAACCCTATTGGGGTCTGTGGAATTTTTGAAGAATTTCAGTCATCTCATTTACGAGATGAGTTACTAATGCTTTTTGGGTGTTTTGTCCTTTAAAGGTTTCCCCAGTGAAAAACTCTTGTGTCCATTGTGTTGATGTGATGAATGTTATTTTACTGCACTTGTCATTAGTTTAATGTTAGTCTGCAAATTTTAAGTATTCATGCTAATGCTAAAATTCAACATGGTATCAGAGCTTAGCATGTGAAAACACAATAAAGGGACACTACTGTTGTTTTTCTAGACCTTGGGATAAGATTTGCAGACTTAACATTTGACTAAGTTGCAGAGATGGTCGTCAATGTTTTCAGACCGGAAGAGAAGCTCTATGGCTCAGCCAACTACAGCTCCTAGAAGGCCAAGTTAACAACCATTCTAGAAAAGAATGACTTGGATGACATTGTTTTTAATGTTATTGAAGAGCCAACATCTAATGTTGGCAAGCTTGCTTACAATAGGAACCAAGGTAAGGCTAGAAGAATCATCTATGATTCTGTCAAAGAGACGGTGATGCCCAACATCACAGCTTTGATGCTTTAGCCAACCTATATGAAAATAAGGCTCCCAATCAGAAGAGAGTCTTGAAGAAGAGGCTACGAACTTTGAAGTTGAACAAGGATGAAAGTGTTGGTCATTCTTCACAAAGATTGCACAGGTAAGAGATCAACTCATTACTATTGGTATTACTGTTGATGATGATGAGCTTGTGCAAACTGTGGTTGATGGTCTCCCAAGCTCTTGGGAAACCTTCATGGCATCTGTTAGTGGATGTGAGAATCAGCCAACCTTTGAAAGGCTTTGGCATGATTGCACAGAAGAAGAGAGAAGGACCTCAGGCAAGGTAACCAAGGAAGGCAACCTTGCACTTGCAGCAAAGACAAAGAAGTTCAACAAGCCTTTCCCTCAGCAAAAGAAGGGAAAGAAACCTCAGGGTAAGTTTTCTGACATGTCAAAAGTGGAATGTTATAATTGCCACAAGTTTGGACATTTTGCTAAAGACTGCAGGCAAAACAAGAAGAAACCCAAGTGAAGGTTTCAAGCCTCTGCTGTAGAAGCAGATGAAGAAGAAGAAGAACCAAAGAAGAAGAAGAAAACCAAGGCCAACAAAAATGAAGAGCCTAGAAGAGAGTACTACTTGATTTCTGCTCTCACTGGTTCTTTCACAAATTGTGCCACTTCTTGGTTGGTGGACAATGGTGCCTCCAAGTACATGACAAGTAACCATGGAGCTCTCACCAACTATAGGAAGAAGAAGTTCACCACACAGGTGGAACTTGGAGATGACTCCACTTACAAGATTGAAGGAGTTGGCTCAACTTCACTTCAACTTGACTCAGGTATGGTTCTTCATATTGATGATATTCTTTATGTNTCTTGCTGGCTTAGAGGACAAGGGCTACAGAGTCCTCTTCATGGATAAGAAAGTCTTTCTATGGGAAAAGGACATAGATCTAAGCTCAGCAGTACAGATTGGGGTTCGAGAGGGAGGCCTTTACAAGGCTTTCGAAGATTCCACTCTTGCTTTGGTACATCACACAATTGATCCATGTGAACTTTGGCATAGAAGGTTTGGACACCTTCACTATACAGCTCTCCCAAGATTGCAGAAGATGGTTACAAGTATGCCAGAAGTATCTCCAAAACATGAAGGAATCTGCAAAGGATGTGCTCTAGGTAAGAACACTAAGAAATCCTTTCCCAGAAGCAAAAATAGATCTAAAGGAATTTTGGATTTGATTCATTCTGACATTTGTGGCCTATGTCTTCACCCTCCTTGAGTGGGTGTTTATATTATGTCTTGTTTATTGATGATCACGCTCGGAAGTCATGGATTTACTTCCTCAAGGCCAAGAGTGAAACCTTTGACATGTTCAATGAGTTCAAGACACTGATTGAAAATCAGACTGGCAGACACATCCGTATCTTGAGATTAGATAACGAAGGTGAGTATGAATCTAATGAGTTTGATGATTTTTGCCGGGAAGCAGGAATCAAGAAAGAGCTGATAATACCTTACAACCCTCAGCAGAATGGGGTTGCAGAAAGAAATAATAGAACGATTTGTGCAGCTGCTAAAGCTATGATCACTGATCTAGATCTTCCTCTATCTTTGTGGGCTAAAGCTACAGGTACCACTGTGTATATTCAGAACAGAATCCCTCATGCTATCTTGGGGGAGAAGACTCCAGAAGAAGTCTTCACCAAGAAGAAATCTGTAGTTGACCACATGAGGATTTTTGGCACTCTTGTGTACGTCCATGTGCCAAAAGAAAAGAGGGCCAAGCTAGAGCCCTCTGGTATGAAAGGTATATTTATTGGGTACAATGATTGCTCGAAGGCTTATCGAGTATATATACCGGGACAAAGGCACATTGAGATCAGCAGAGATGTGATCTTCCATGAGGAAGCTGTGTTTCATAAAAAACTAGAGTTTTCAACGAAAGATGCAGTTTCTCCACTTGAGTTTCCAGATTCAAAAATTCAAAGGGAGGAAGAGGAATTTGAGGATCAAATTCTAGATGAACCTGAGGACACTGAAAGTCCACCAGAAGAACTACTTGAAGTTCCTCCTTCCAAAAGGAGACCTGCTTGGTACCGAGAGACAGTGCAAGAAGGCAAGAAGCATAAAGCTCCTCCCGGGACTTTCAGAGAAAGCATAAGACCACGGAAGTACTCTGGTCTTATGAGTCAGCTTATTAGTTCAGAACCTTCATCATACGAAGAAGCAGCAAGTAAACAAGTATGGGCTGATACCATGATTGAAGAGTACAAGTCAATCATGAAGAATGATGTTTGGTAAGTTGTTTCTAGACCAACAGGAAAGTCGGTAGTGACTTCCAGATGGCTTTATAAGATCAAGCATGCTGCAGATGGCAGTGTGGAAAAGTATAAAGCCATATTCGTAGCTCATGGCTTCACTCAAAAAGAAGGCATTGACTATGATGAGACATTTGCTCCTGTTGCCAGGTATACTACCATTAAAACCATCATTTCACTTGCTGCACTATTCGAGTGGAAGTTACATCAGATGGATGTAAAGACAGCTTTCCTCAATGCTAAGATTAAGGAAGAAGTTTATACTGAACAACCTGAAGGCTTCGTGACTAATGGGAAGAAGACCCATGTATGTAAACTTAAGAAAGCCTTGTATGGACTGAAACAGGCTCCAAGAGTTTGGTATGCCGAGATGGATGGATTTCTCCATAGATTGGGGTCTTCCAAAAGTACAGTTGATTCTAACTTGTACTTTAAGGTTGTTCATAATGATGTCTTGATACTTGTTCTATATGTAGATGACTTGTTTCTTACAGGTGATGAACAATTGATAGATCAGCGTAAGAGGGAGCTTACCTCTGAGTTCAAGATGAAAGATCTCGGATTGATGCATTACTTCCTTGGCTTAGAGGTCTGGCAAAATCCAGGCGAGATCTTCCTGAGACAAGGAAAATATGCAGTGGACATCTTGCAGAGATTTGGGATGCAGGACTACAAGTCCATGAGCATACCCATGACTACCAACTTGACAAAGTTGCGGGACTCAGCCACCAGTTCAGAAAGCGTGGACTCTACTTTGTACAGATAGCTTATTGGATCCCTGATGTATCTCGTGCATACGAGACCAGACATGTGTTACACAGTGAATGCATTGAGTCAATTCATGTCCGATCCGAAGCACATACACTTGGTAGTCCCCAAACATGTACTCAGATATGTGCGAGGTACTATCACTTATGGGATCAAGTATACTTCCAGCAGTGGAGTATTGTTATCTAGATATTCAGATTCGGCTGGCAGTGCAGTTGACCGGAAAAGTACCTCTGGATATTGCTTCAGTATGGGATCAGCAAAGATCTCTTAGTCCAGCAGGAAGCAGGGTTCCATACCTAGGAGTACAGCTGAGGCAGAGTATATTGTTGCAAGTGATGCCTGCAAGGAAGCAATTTGACTCAAAAAACTAGTATCTGATCTGTTCAGGGGAAAGCTTGACTCAACGATCATCCATTGCGATAATCAGAGTTGCATAAATCTTTCAGAGAACCTAGTGTTTCATGATAGATTGAAACACATTGAAATGAGGTATCATTTCATCAGAGACCTAGTACAGAGAGGTGCTCTGAAGTTGCAGTACATTCGTACAGATGAACATATCGTAGATATCTTGACCAAGCCTCTATTAGCATCAAATTTCGTGTACTTTCGTGACAAGCTTAGTATGGCAGAGAATGACTCTTTCGATGAGAGGGAGTGTTGATTTTTCTAAGCAGCATCAAGAACCATTCTCTTAGGAGAATGGGGACACCTGGTCCGGGACCACAGTGTGGACTCAACCTAGTGTTGAGTGATCATTATGTTGAATGATGATATCTAGTCCTTGACTATGATATGGACCCAGCTCTACCGTGGGGGGGCTCAACCCTGTGTTGAGTGACCATTCTGTCGAATGGTAGACATCTGGTCTAGGACCACGATGTGGACCAGTCTAGTACTGGTAGACTCAGCTTAGTTCTGAGTAGCCATTCTCTTGGAGAATGGAGGCGCTTGGTTTTTTACCAAGTATTTGACCTAGGGTCAAATTATGCAACCCATGGTTGAGGCACCTGGTCTATTACCAGGAAAGCACTATAAGCCCTAGACTTGGTCTAGGCATGTGTGACACTCTGACCCTTGATTAATGGGCTTTGCGTTCTTCTCCAAGGCTTAGCTACCCTTGGTTAAGATGCCCTAGTACCTGATCTTGGTGCCACACAGTGTGAGATAAAAGCATTAGTAACTCTCTTGGTTTATGATGATGTCCTTTGAATGGAATTAAAAGACCACAGGGGCACTTGAAGAAAGGCTAAAAGCAAAAGTCAAAAATACATAAGGACTTTGGTAAAAGACAAAAATACATAAAGGACCTTTTGGACTGCAAAAAGGCTAAAGGTAAAAGTGAAAATTAGAAAAAAATAAAATAATATTATTTTGTTCTTTCTAATTTTGGTCCACTTAGAGGTGACTCGAGGATATAAAAGAAGATCAAGCCAATTCATTATTACACACACACTTGCTCTCACAGGTACAACTGCTCAAAGTTGAAGAAGAAAGTTTTGTGATTGTGCCCTAGCATGGATGAGTCTAGCTAGGGCATCATCCTCCATTGAAGACAAACCCTAAGCTAGGGTTTCTTACTATTTTTCTATCTTAAGGGTTTTCTCAAACCCTCATCTTCAGCATATTCTTTCTCTGGGCAGTCATCTTCAACACCATTCCTCCTCGGGTAGTCTTCCACTCCATTTCCGGGCAGCATCAGGCAGCTAGTTTTCAGTTGGGCAGCCCTATCTCCTTCCACAGGTTGTCCTTACCATTTTGTGGTTAGTCACTAGAGGGCACTGCCCTCTCGGCACCTCCGGGCAGCCTCTAGCAGGCCTACCCGGGAGGGCTAAGGCCCTTACGACAACCTCGAGTAGCCCGTGGTTAAGCCTATGAGGGCTGCCGTAGCCTAACAGGCCCTCCGGGCAGCCCGAAGGCAAACCCGTGAGGGTCATGTGGCAATCGCAAGGCTATCGAGCCTTCAACAAGCCCTCGGGCCAGCCCGCTAGGCCACGGGCCTAGGTTGCTAGCCCTTCGGGCAACAACAAGGCTACCAAACATGCGGCCATGCAGGAGAGAAGGTCGCGAGCAGCGTACCAGAAGCAGGTCGCGGGCAAAGTACAGACAAACGGGCAAGCAGTCGGGCAAAGACAAAGGTCCGGGCAGGTGAATGGCCAAGCAGGACAAATATCAAATCCGGACAGTTGACAGTCTTTCCGGGCAGGAGAGAGAAAAAGGGCTATAAGCCCTAATTTCTGGAAAAACCCTAATTCGGCATTTTTTATGTAATTTGGAAAATTGGTCTTCTAGTATTGTGATTAACCCTATTGGGGTCTGTGGAATTTTTGAAGAATTTCAGTCATCTCATTTATGAGATGAGTTTTAATGTTTTTTGGGGTTTTTGTCCTTTAAAGGTTTCCCCAGTGAAAAACTCTTGTGTTCATTGTGTTGATGTGATGAATGTTATTTTACTGCACTTGTCATTTGTTTAAAGTTAGTCTACAAATTTTAAGTATTCATGCTAATGCTAAAATTCAACAAATATTTTGTGGAAAATATCGGTGTTTTTCAAATTTCATATATAGGTGCAATAGTAAAATCAGCAAGATTTAAAGGCCTAAAAGGCCTGGAATATGGCCTAGGTTTGACCCATGGAGGGTTGAGCATCTATTAAAGAAGTTTGCAGGTCCACCATCTATTTTTAGGGTTGTTTAGGACTTAAACCAAATCTAGTTAACCACTTTTCAAATCTTATTTAAAGCTTTCTTTTACCTTCTTAAGGTATATCCTTATTGTTAAATTAGCAACAACAAGGAAGGTATTCATGCATGCAAGTGTCCTTGCATGCAGAAGACTCTAAAACAGGAACCAATTGTATTTAATTATTTTTCCTAAGTTTAATTTGGAAAATAATTAAAGTGATCTAATTATTTATTGACTTTAAGTGAAAGTGAAATTAGGGTTTTAGCTTTACCTAAAGTTATAAAAGAAAGGTCAATTGGTTGAGAGGACACACACTTGTATTCCGACAGAGACAGGATACAGATAGGGAGAGAAAGTCAGAAAGAGGATTTAGTTGGGAAGATGGAGGAGCGAGAGAACAGGATCACCGAGCTACCAGGCAGGACAAAGACCGCACGGATCGACACGCAGCAGCTGCAGAGGAAGGTTGTATAGACTGTACGGATTCCGTACAACCGTCGTACAAACTGTACGGATTCCATACAGCAGCCGTACGTATCCACACATGTGGGAGGCCATACACTTGGCTGTATAGTCACGTCGAGGAGCTGGAGGTTTATCTGGGGTTTTCCTAGTGACTCTGTCAAGTACTGCTTCAGCAGGTTTGGGTGATTAGCAATGATTGTAAAAGTTCCATATTTTCTCATAATAAAATCTATATCTGACTGTCGCACCGGTTTTCCCATCTTGGGTTTTTCCGGGGGTTTCCATACCCAAAATAATAGTGTCAATATTGTGATGTGATGTTGGGATTTATTTCTCAATTCTTTATATTCCGCTGCATACTTGTAAAAGATATTCATGTGTGGTTATCAGTAGAAAATTGAATACACTGTTTATCCCTAGTTGAATATTAAAGGAAAATTTACATGGTATCAGAGCTCTGGTGAGCTAAAGACTGAGAGATTTGCAATAGCAGTAGATTAAGGGCAGATCTAGTTGAAGACACAAACCTAGAGTGCAGATCTAGGGTTTGACAGGTACACGTCAGTATGATCGTGCAATTGAGTGTTGAGGATAGACTCTAGGGTGCTCAAAACTTTTTTACATGGAAAGAAAGGATCACAAGGATCCTGGTCGTTAGTGATGCAAAGGAGCACATTGACTCCACGAAGGTTGTGCCCACAGATCCGACAAATTTAGCCGCTTGGAAGATGATTGATTCCAGAGTCATGTTGATCATCTTGGATGGGGTGAAGGACCACATAGTCCCTCACCTTTCCGGGAAGAAGACCACATTAGAGATGTGGAAGGCTTTGGAAAGTTTGTACCAAAACGAGAACCGAAAGATGGTGCTGCAAGAGAGGATGCACAGCACCAAGATGGCCAAGGGAGAAGGAGTGGTGCCTTATCTCACAAGACTCACACAGATCAGGGATGAGCTTGGAGCAGTTGGCTCTAAGACTGAGGGTGAGGAGCTAGTTTGTATAGCTCTCAATGGCTTCTCTAAGCCATGGAACACCTTTGTCAAAGGTATTGTGGCTAGGGAGAAGCTCCCTGATTGGCAGAGACTATGGGATGACTTTGTGCAGGAGGAGACCCACATGGGTCAAGGATCAGGCTCATCCAACAGTGTCCCACAAGTTGTGGATGAGGAGGCTCTAGCCCTGACAGGGAAGATCAAGGGTAAGGCAAAGAGGAAGAAGGATGGCAAGAAGAAACTTGACGTTTCAGAGGTCAAGTGTTTTATCTGCCACAAGCAGGGACACTTTGCCTCCTAATGCCTAGACAGGAAGAAGAAGAGTAACACTCAGATGGATGGATCTGCAAAGGTGGAGGACTTCAGCAAGAACTTTGATGAGGAGTTATGCTTGATAGCTTGCATGGAAAGCACCACCGGGAGCAGTATATGGTACATCGACAATGGAGCATCTAGTCACATGACTGGACAGAAGAGATTCTTCAAAGACGTGCAGGAGATTGGAACAAGGATCCACGTTGAGCTGGGTGATGATGCACGGTATCAGGCGCAGGGAGTTGGCACTGTTTCATTTCAGAGGGAGTCTGGCAAACCCCTCAGTTTTGTTGATGTGTTATATGTTCCAGGACTAGCCAAGAACCTTATATCAGTCTCCACTCTGGAGGACAAGGGATATCAGGTAAAGTTTCGTGACCATAGAGTGTATATCAGGCCCAAGGGGTCAGATAGGAGCTTGTATTGAGTGATTGGAAAAAGGAGAGAGAAAGTGTACAAACTACACTTTGAGCCTGCAAAGGCTCTAGTCAAGGTGAGTTGTGGCATAGGAGGATGGCACACTTACAACATGGAGCACTAAGGCACTTGAGACAGGCTATCATTGGAGTTCTTCAGGTACAGGAGGAGAAGCATAACCACTGCAAGGGTTGTGCTTTAGGGAAGAACATTAGGAAGCCTTTCCACGGAGTGAGCACAAGTCTAAGGAGCCGTTGGACTTATTGCATTCGGATGTATGCGGACCTATGAGTGTCCATTCGTTCGATGGTTACAGTTAATGTGTAACCTTCATTGATGACTATTCCAGGAAAACCTGGATCTATTTCCTGAAGGCCAAGTCAGAGGTCTTAGAGACGTTCCGAGAGTTCAAGACTCTCATGGAGAACCAAACAGGAAAGAAGATTCGAGTGTTGAGGACAGACAACGAGGGTGAGTACACCTCCAATGAGTTCATGGAGTATTGTTCGACAAAGGGGATCAAGAAAAAGCACACTGTGCCCCATACCCCACAGCAGAATGGAGTTGCAAAACGGAAGAACAGGACTATGGTAGGAGCAGCCAAGGCCATGCTATTTGATCAGGGATTACCACTATTCCTTTGGGTCGAGTCATACAGGACTGCAGTGTACATTCAGAAAAGGTGTCCCCACACAGCTTTGGGGAGGAAGACACCCGAGGAGGTCTTCACAGGCACTAGGCCAGATGTGAGTCACATTCGCATATTTGGCAGTGTCTGCTATTGTCATGTTCATGCTGACACTACGAAGAAGTTGGACCCTTCTAGAGAGAAGGGGTTACTTGTTGAGTAAAGTGAGACTTTGAAGGCATACATAGTTTACATTCCTGGTCGCAAGAGGATCATTGTGAGCAGGGATGTCCAATTCGTTGAGGACAGGGCCTTACAGAGATCTATGGACTCACCAGCAGAGCAGCAGCCAGCACAAGATACAAGGATCAAGTTGGAGGAGCCAGATGTACAGGTACAGGTACAGACACAATGTATAGGCTCTGGTAGTCAGAGGGAGTCAGGTGGACAGGATCCTCCTATCTTTGATGAGGAGGATGAGCTGCAGTAGGAGACGTACATCCAGCAGCCGCAGCAGGAAAACACTAGGCCATGGCCTAAGTGGTATAGGTCCACATTACAAGATTCCAGGTAGGTGGATCTTCCACAGAGATCTTTTAGACAGAGTGTACCACCAGAGAGACTCAGTTATATGGCACTGATGACAGAGTTGATTAACTCTGAACCTTCCAGTTTTGAGGAGACTGCACAACATGATGTGTGGTAGGAGGCCATGGTTGAGGAGTATGACTCAATCATGAAGAATCAGGTATGGGAGGTTGTGCCAAGACCTAAAGGCAAGAAGGTGGTAGGATCCAGGTGGATCTACAAGGTGCAGCATGTAGCAGACGGAGTGTGGAAAAGTATAAGAAACACTTCGTGGCTAAGGGGTTTTCACAGAAGGAGGGTATTGATTTAGAGGAGACCTTCTCCCCTGTAGCCAAGTATTCTTACATTCAGACCATTATCTCTTTAGTAGCAAAGATGGGTTGGCCTTCCTCAACGGAGTGATAGAGGAGGAGCTATATATTGAGCAGTCGAAGGGGTTTGATGTGGAGAACAGAGAAACACATGTATGTAGACTGCAACGAGCTCTTTATGGGCTCAAGCAGGTACCTCGAGCATGGTACTCGAGGATAGACAGCTATCTACAAGAGATGGGATTTCAGCGAAGTGAGGTTGACCACAACCTGTACTTCTTGACAGGTGAGGTGCCTCTCAAATTGGTCTAATATGTGGATGATCTCCTTTTGACAGGAGATGAGAGGCTGATTGGAGACTGCAAGTCCAACCTTGCAGTGGAGTTTGAGATGAAAGACCTTGGGTTGATGCATTACTTTCTGGGCATGGAGGTTTGGCAGAGAGATGGATGCTTCTTCATTGGAAAGGGGAAGTAGGCAAAAGAGATCTTGAAGAGATTCAGATGGAGGAATGCAAGCCTATGGCCATTCCTCTAGTTTCCAACTAGAGGAAGATTGATGCATCAGGGTCAGACGGATTTGATCCTACCTTGTATCGTCGGTTTATCGGATTGCTTATGTATCTGGTAAACACTCGACCAAACATCAGCTTTGCAGTCAACTCTTTGAGTCAGTTCATGGTGGACCCTCGGAGAGTGCATTGGATGGCTGTGAAACACATACTTCGCTACATCAGAGGTACAGTGGAGTATGGATTGGTTTATGAGCGCAGGGGGAGTGTACAGTTAGCAGGTTTCACAGATGTTGACTAAGCAAGATGTGTAGAGGACAGGATGAGTACTTCAGGTTGTTGTTTCAACATTGGGTCAGGGATTGTCTCTTGGTTCAGCAGGAAGCAAAAGTCAGTTGCATTGAGCTTGGCAGAGGCCGAGTACATGGCAACCAGCATGGCTGCTTGTGAGGGTATGTGGTTGAGGAAGTTACTTTCAAGGTTGTATGAGTGTGAGTTGGAGGCTACAGTGGTTCACTATGACAATCAAAGTGGCATCAAGCTATCTGAGAATCCAGTGTTCCATGATCGAAGCAAATACGTAGACATCAGGTACCACTTCTTGAGAGATTGTGTTCAGAGAGGAACCATTTGGTTGGAATACATACAGACAGATGAGCAGGTGGTGGACATTTTCATCAAGGCACTTTGCAGACAGAGTTTTGTGAAGTTCAGGGATAAGTTGGAGTTGCTACCGAATCCCTTCCTTGTTGAGAGGGAATGTTAAATTAGCAGCAACAAGGAAGGTCTTCCTGCATGCAAGTGTCATTGCATGCAGAAGACTCTAAAACAAAAAACCAATTGAATTTTATTATTTTTCCTAAGTTTACTTTGGAAAATAATTAAAGTGATTTAATTATTTATTGACTTTAAGTTGAAATTAGGGTTTTCGCTTTACCTAAAGTTATAAAAGAAAGGTCAATTGGTTGAGAGGACACGCACTTGTATTCTAATAGAGACAGGGTACAGACAGGAAGATAAATTTAGAGAGAGGATTTAGTTGAAAAGACGGAGGAGCGAGAGAACAGGATCACCGAGCTACCAGGCAGGACAGAGACCGCACGGATCGACAGGCAGTAACTACAGAGGAAGGTCGTACAGATAGTACGGATTCTGTACAGTTGTCGTACCGACCGTACGGATTATGTACAGCAGTCGTACATCAGTACAGTCGTACGGATCCGCACATCTGGGAGGCCATACACTTGGTCATACAGTCACGCAGAGGGGCTGGAGGTTTAGCTGAGGTTTTCCCAATGATTCTGTCAGGTACTGCTTCACGAGGTTTGGGTGATTAGCAGTGACTGTAAAAGTTCCATATTTTCTCATAATAAAATCTATATCTGACTACTGCACCGATTTTCCCATCTTGGGTTTTTCCGAGGGTTTCCATACCAAAAATAATAGTGTCAATATTGTGATGTGATGTGATTTATTTCTCAGTTCTTTATATTCTATTGCATACTTGTAAAAGATATTCATGTGTGGTTATCATTAGAAAATTGAATACACTATTTAGCCCTAGTTGAATATTAAAGGAAAATTTACACTTATCCTAATTCTGAAGGTACATCTTGTATGGTAAGTAGGTGAAGTTTTAGCTATTTTTTCATCTATTTTTAAAGTAATATTGATTGTTGTAATCTTATAACAGCAGTAAGTTATTGAAGTTATATATCTGGAAATTGATAATAAAGTGTTATAACTCCTACCCTCTTGAAGTGTTATATTTATGCTTCATTGTGTTGACTCCATAAGGCATTGGTCTTAGCTGAGAGGTCATTTGTGAAAGGTATTTATCTTGTGTTTGAGTGATTTGTAGATATCCTTTGTCGAAATTAGGGACTCCCTCTTGGTCTTAGGAGTTGACCTAAAGTGTTGACAAGATCGGCTATGGTGACATTGAGCGTTGACTTCTCTCGTGCTTGCCCCTCATAGCATCGGGATCTGTGACCTTAATCAAGGGTGCTAATTTGAGTGACAACATTTTTTGGCGTTGATGTCGAGGACTCAAAGGAAAAGTGACGACGTCCACTGCAGGTGGTCTTGAGTCTAGTTCATTCATCCCCAGGCAAAATCGATAGATTCGATAAGAAAGTTGAGGTAAGATTTTGTTTTGTACTTTAATGAGATTATTGTTAAAGACTAACCTTGCAGGTCTTATTTGGTGACTCCCCTGAAGAAAATATAAACAAAGAACTAAACTTCTATAAGGACCTGTCTCACTACTAACAACAAAATTACAGCTAAGATTTAAACAATAAATTTATCGTTTAAAAATTAGTTAATTTATCCTTTATAAGTCAAAAAAGCTTTATTACTTAATTTTATCAAAAATGTAATAATGGACTAAGATTACAACAAATTTGTCCTTTAAAAATTAAGTAACAAAGATTTTTTTTCACATAAAACTATGCAACCATAAGCAAATAACCACGAGAATAAGTAGGAAGAAGTACCTGTTAGCACTCCTTTTGCAACAGTCGATTTATGGGCCTGATAGAGCTTGAAAAGGGTCCTATTCATTTGAAAATTATGTGAGCGCCCTTCAGATTATCAGAGGCACATTTTCCATGTTTTGAGACCGTCAGATAATGAAGAGAGCTCAATCTACGGTGGTACATTCCTCCGGAGGTGAAGACTTGCAGCCGCGACAATGATAGAGAAAGGCATCGTAGACCAATGATCCGGGAGCCAAAGGAAGAAGAGCGACGATAGAGCATGTTTTTGGCCAAAAGACGCGAGAGAATGGTCAAAGTTTGGCATTCGCAGATTCTGTTAAAACTGGCAAACAATGAAGGGCCAAGATCAAGGCGAAGCCCGATCGATGGCCCGAAACGGTTTCGCTGAGCAAACATGCTCGATAGAAGGAACTTTCCCAAATCGCGAAACAAGTTAAAGGGCGGAAGTATCTAATGGCATGGATGAAAGCAGAAGCAGATCTACGGCCCCAGCTGATTTCGCAAGCCAAACTTGTGCAGAGGAAGTCGCGATTCCAAATCACAAAAAGTGGTACCGGCTGCAAAGAATCAACGGTCACGACAAGAGTGGAGGTAGATCTACAGTTGTGGCTCTTTTCGCAATCTGAACTAGCACGGACAATGTCAGGATCCTGATTCACGAAGAGGTGATAGGACCCACTTAGATCGACGGTTGCATGGGAAGGTCAATCTAAATCAACGGGTAAGAACACGCCGCGATCTAAAGCGGCTCGTTGTATCAAGAGAAGAGAAGTTGGCGGCAGGAGTAAAGAAACGTGGACGATAGACGTGAAAGGTTCCCCAAATTGGAGGGCTGAGGAGGCCTTGAGGCTACAAGTTTCACATCCAGTGCAGAGATGACAATGGAGGGGACGTTCATACATGTAATCTGCCTCCCTGCTGATTAACCGATTCCCCCGACGCCATTTGTAGCGTGCGTACAGGTGAAATCATCCCTATGGCAAAGCCATATTGCCTAAAAGACAGGCGACTTCTGTGTGAATTGGCCTGCGGAAGTAAGGAAAATAACCAACGAATCCGCTATTCACATGGGGCAAGGACAGCACAAAGGGGGAGACCATTCTGTCTCCTACGTCACAAGAGCAAGGAAGCGTGGGAGCATCCACTTCATGTGCTTTGCAGCATAGATCAACTATACAAGGTAGCATCCGAAAATATTTCCCACAGCAAACGGTAAGGTGCTGCGGCCGATGAGGCGACGTGACTAGATTCCCAGCAGGTAAAGGATCACCATGCCCGCGCCCTCACACATGCTAGCACCAAAGACACTCGATGGCAGAATGTGCGGGAATGCTGACCGGTCATTGCAAAATTCAGTCTCAAAGCCTTGTATATATTACCTTTGGAACGTCGGGGATGAGCTAACATATTTCCAGAGCCCAAGTTTTCGTTTCGTCGCGAGTCCATAGAAGTTCGAAGGGTTTGGCGATGACGATCTAGTTCGAAAAGCTTGTCCGTCTGGGTGTGCTAATGGTTGGTGAGCAAATTTCCACACTCACCCGTCACCTTGGTATTCCATGCCAAGGATGACACCAGTCATCGAGGCCCAGACGTGAAGAGTTTTGAGAGATACACCAGCCTTTAGATACCCGCACCTCCAGCGACGCATTTCCTGGACACTCACTCCCCGTAAGTGTTTTTTCAGGAGCCCCTAATGCCATTGCTGCCTCCAAAGCCTCCACATAGGGAGACATTCCTGGACTACTCCCTGTAGGAGCATTTGTTCGAATGGGAGCATCAGGGGTCTAATACTTGCACAGCCCGGTTTGTGAATTCCACTTGCCAAGGGTGATGGGGTTGGTGGAGGTATGCTACACCTTATTTCCTGTGGGAGAGCCCACCTCAGTAGAGGTGAGAAGTACAATAATGACAAGCCACCGCAAAGGCTTGCCTCGACCAGGAGCGATGCGTCCCTTTTTTCCAGACCCCACGCCTAACAGTGTTACCCGGGGAGGAAGGGGGTGGCGGATGAGGTTGAGCACGGCAAAGATGCAAACTGCCCTGCCAATGTGTGCCCATGCAGGAAGCTGCATTTGAACACGACGGAAACGCAAACTTTGGACAGAAAAAGTACATTATGCTGACTCATCAGACCGACTAAGACGTCCAAAACCCAGTAAATGGTGACTCACCTGAAAGCAAACGAAAAGGTGTCATACTCAGAATCCACAACAGTAGCCGAGCACGTCAAGATGTCACTCGCGCTGAGTGCACCCACTAGCTCCATGATGTTTATTCACATTTGTAAATCGTGGCAATAGTTCCACTCTCTAGACTGTTAATGTTTGATTGTGATTGAAAACAATTTTTAGGTTTGTTTCGGGGAGTAATCTCAGCACTGAAATAGTATAAATACACTCCCGATAGGGGAAATAGAGGTTGGTTGGGAAACTTTCAAGGGATGAGGCTCTCCATTGTAATTAGTCTCTGATTTTCGTGTTATGAATAAATTTGCAGAGGAAGGATTGTCTTTCAAGGCAGAGATTCCTGTGTCGTTGCTTCTTTCAATATGTAATCTCTTCACGTGAAATGTTCATCTCGTTTTCATTCCAGTTTGTTAATTTCTTTCATGTCTGAAATGAGTGTATAACAGTTTGGAATTCATACATGCTATGCTCCGTCTGTTGTTTCAGATATTCATTTAAGTTTTCTTCTAAAGTTATGTAGAATTCATCTTGTTGGTGCTCTGCGTGATGGACTGTTCCCTCTCATCTACTAATCACCCAGTGAATATCTCCTGATTGCAAGATCGACGACTATCTTGCCTCTGTTTGTAAATTTACGCCATTCTTTACCTCCTGCAATATGTTCCCTACCCGGACCTCCGACTCCCTTGCCCAATGGTTCCTTACTCTGATAGTCCCACCTGCATCTTACATTAACGCACCCACCCCATTCAGGAGTCTGGCCTCCTGACCGTTCTTGATCGAATATCCTACGTGAAGTAAACCTGAATACAAGCGAGAGATCCCTCTCTGACTGCGCAGGGCCAGAGGAGCAGTCTAAAGCGGTTCTGTTGTTGCCCGGGAGAGAACCCTTTTCTGCCCAACCTATGGGCTCAATCCCGGTGCTAACAGTACCTATGACCAACAAGTTTTTGACTTATAGTTTCTCATTTGAAGCCAGCAAGATGTCCATCAACTTAGCAGCAGCTCCTCTAAAAACCACGTGTGGGGGGCCGCTCTCCTCCCAACCAACCCCTTGTCGCTCTCCTCCCAACCAACCCCTCAGTCATAGACTGAGAGCCTCCGAGCCCTCACTCAACAATACTAAGCCAGCTAAACATTATCATCAGAATCCTATCCTACCCTCAGCCTCCAAACCTCCATCTCCAACATGCCCATAGAACCCTCTCAAACCACAACATGACCAAGCAATTAAGACCAAAACCTTCCCCACAAAGAACATGAAAAGAAACCCCAACTCATCCCCTAACTCCCCTATTTATGCAAAAAATTTCAAATTAAAAAAAAATAGAGTGAATTATGCATGGGGGGCACATGGCCTCCATGCACCGTACTTGATTTAATCAAGTATAATTATCTTAATCCTAGATTAATTCTTAATTTGCTTTATTAGTATCAGCTTAACTTTATTAATATTTCTATTTTTATATCTCTTTTAAATAATATACTTCATTAATATTTCCTTATTAGCTAATCTAGGTTTAATAATACTTAACTAATCTTAATTAATTTTGGGGTGTTACAACTTCAAGACAGAAGCCTCAACTATTGATAACATTGTCAAGTATAGAGGTGAGCACATTCGTCAATTAAGAAGAGCTCATCTTGGCCACTCCACACATATTGATATACTCATGTTCATATTAGGTGACCTCCTTGAAGAAGTTAAAAGTATGGAAAAATGGCATCACCTGCAAGGTTGGATGAGCGTTTTGCTCCCCTTGATTTTTCAAACATCCCAAGTTTTCCAAATAAGTTACCAGAGCCATCTTGTCGAGTTTTTTGAGATCATGATACTTATGCCATGGACCATGTTGAAACTTTCTTGGTATTTACTTCAGAATTCCATATTAAGAATGAGGATGTATTTATATGGTCATTTGTGCTTACCTTAGAAGGAAAAGCATGTGCATGGTTTGAAGGTCTAGGAAAAGTAAAAATATCTTCTCTTGCAGAAATGATAGAGACGTTTTGTGTCCATTGGAGCCCAAAAGAACATGAGACTTGGGTTCCCTATGTTGAATACATGAAGAGTATGTTCAAGGAGGAAGACCATGTTGAAGGCCAAGCCCTTGGAGAAAACCTTGAAGAGGTTCGTAGCAAAGTTAATCAAGTTGATTAAGATGACCATGTATGAGAGGAGATTGTCGTGGACCTAGAGGAACATGAAATAGAATTTTTCAAGGAAATCCAAGAAGAAGATTGTGACGAAGAAATCCATGAAGATAAAGAAGATGATGAAGAAGCTCTCGTCAAAGATCCATTGCCAACTGAAGAAGATGTCAAAGACATGGTTGATGGAGGTATCATTATTGATGTATTTGTAACTTCGGAATGTATTCACTTCTATATCTTATATTGTATTTCATTGCAATCCGATGTTCCTATCGAGAGAATCATTAAAATAATAAAGTCATGTAAAGTCATAGAGGTTAACCATCTGTTGTAAGTTGGGGAAATAGTCCCCACAGTTGAGGGGTACTAGGGTTATTAGACTTTCCTAGTGAAGTCGGCCCTGGTAAGTAATTGTCAAGTGAAAAACTAGTATAAATAGAGAGCAAGTCTCTCTATTTGAAACACACACTCACTCAACTGTAGCGCATGAGTGCGAGAAGAGGAGTTCGCACAAGTGAGAGAGAGAACAGCTGTTAGAGATCATCTTTCTTTTTTTGGGTTTTACTTTTACTATCGGTGCTCATTCTATCTCTGAGGAAGCTGCGGGGTTTTCTCCTTTATGGTTTCCCGAGGAAAACTCTTTGTGTCTCTTGTCTCTTGTGATTATTTTTGTGCATGTTATTCTCTCAGATAAGATCCTAGATCATATTGATTAAATGATAAAAATCTAACATGGTATCAGAGCTAACCTGAGAAGAAGACACTGTGCAGCTGCAAAAGCTAGGGCTTCTTACTTTTTGGGCTCTCTCCATAGATCATCAGCGAAAGGAGGCTAGGCTAACTCTCCATTGAAGGGCGCATCTTTCTGTCGAAGCAAAATTTGAATCCGGGCATTTTTAGTTTTTGACTTGTCACTGCTGCAGGAAATTAGGGCTTTTCACAAAAGAGGAATTTTTGAGTGAGCCCAGCATAGTATTGCTCTCCTCCTCAAAATCGAAATTTAGAGACCAAGATTGAAATTTTTGGTTGGGTAAAACTCTGGAAAAGTCAAACCCTAATTTGACCCTGGACCAGAAAACCCTAAAAGACTAAAACTAGTCATTTTGGTGCATTCGCTATATCTTGAGATTTGAGAAGGCTCAGGATCCAAAACTTTTACAGGACGAAGATAAATTCCTGATGTACCCTGTGTAAACGTTTCAGCCTCATATTCGTTATATTTTGGGAGATATGATTCCTCCAAATCAAGGTTCCAGCCTCTCCCTGGATTCATCCCTAAACAGGACACCTAGGGAAAATTGCTATATCTCGGGCTACAAAGGTCCAAATGAAATTTCGCAAGATGTTCCAGATAGGGTACGGACTATAATTTTTTTGGTAAAAGTTTCAGACCACGAAGGTGAAACAGTGCCACGTGGAAGTCTGTACAAGTTTGCTATGCTGAACAGTCTTGAAATCAGTCACCTTGGGAAAACTCTCATAAGTCCCAATTGGTGAAACCAATTCTGCTCAAACCTACGGTGTTGGAAAGAGGACAGACGAGGCTACCTCAGTGCGAAGTTTCAGACACAGAGGAGCATTACTTTCGGATATATTGCAGAAACAATAACAGACAATTCTGTAGAAGAAATTGAAGAAAACTAGAGCATCAGATATTTTGCAATTCTGATCATAGTTTTGGGAAAATGAGTATGCTGCTCAACTCGCCTTGAGGAGGAGCATCTTTCTATCCAATCAGATCTGCAAGATTCTAAGTTTTTAAAATTAGGGATTCTCTGACAAACCCTCGATCAGCCAGATCTGGAACCAGGACTAACACCTCAAATCGGTAAGATCTAATCTTTTGCTATTTACATTTGAGGTTCTCATTTCAAAATGACCTATCACACCAGCTTGATGACAAGCTTGGTGAAGTTGAAGACTTCCGAGCATGGAAGTATAGGATTTCATTGATTCTTGAAGAAAATGAATTGGACACCTACATAAGTGGAAAGGTTCCAGTTCCAGAGGGAGATGAGGCTAAGGCCTTACACAAGAAGAACTTGGTCAAGGCCAAGAGAATTATTTTGATTCTATCAAAGATCACCTTATACCACAGGTGTCTTCCCTAAAGACACCTAAAGAGATGTTTGATTCCTTAACCAAGCTATTTTAAGGGAAGAACATAAATCAGAAGATGACTTTGAGAAACAAGTTGAAGAATGTAAAGATCCAAAATGCAGAGACCATACAGTCATTCTTTACAAGGGTCTCTCAAATCAAAGAACCACTTGAAGCAGTGGATGAAGAAGTAGAGAATGCAGAAATTGTGATAACCACCTTGAACGGCCTCCCAGGATCATGGGATTCATTCATTCGAGGAATGTGTGGCAGAAGGAAGTGATTACTTTCAGCAGACTCTGGGAAGAGTGCACACAAGAAGAAGCTCGACTCATAATGAGAGGAGAAGATGGGAGCAACTGAAGATCAAGCACTCACGATTCATAGAAGATCCCTCAAGCGATGAGGAATATGAAGAACTCAATTCTTCAAGAACCTCTTATCCATCTTAGCATTTGGATAAGAAATGGTGTTGTTATGAATGAAGAAGATGATGAAGCTGAAAGGAGTCTACCCACGAAACGAATAAAGATAAGTATTCAATTATCATTTCATGATATTATTTGGTTATGCATTTGTTCATATTCAGTTGATGTATTATGCATGATAGAATGTTTGCATTAATGATAGTATACCACTTATATGCATGTGATGGGTAAGTAGCCCATGGTGTTATACAACTCTCCATTGCTACTTATCTAGAATGAAACCTCTTTGCTGACAGATTGGATCAGTGCACAATCTCAATGATGTCATGGTAGAGATGGAAGGCATCTAGAAAGTTTTCGTGAGATATGGATGAATGTTGTATTGGCTAAAATAGTTGCATGATTATATCTTTATGCATAAGAATTTGCCATTATGAATATTCCTTATGAAATGTTTCTAACCATACAACTAATGCATTTGACTTGTAGGAAAGATAACGTACAAGAAACGAAGGATGAGACTTGTTCCGAAGGATGAGACTTGTTCCAAAGAACAAGTGACAACAGTTCAAGAAATAATCCAAAACAAAGAATAGTATGACGAGACTTCAAGAGGCCTCAGACACACTCTAGTTATGTGACACTGTTGAGCGACATCATTGATGCAGAGCCTTCCAGCTATGAAGAAGTAGCCAAGAAGAAAGGGAAGGAGAGTACCAGTTCAAGAACAATGATGTCGAGGATGCGGTATCTGCAAGTTCCAACATGCAGTAGATGACAACATCGTGGGATACAAGGCAAGATTCATAACACGAGGCTTCTCACGGAAAGAAGGCATAGACTACGAAGAGACATTTGCAGCCATTAGAAGTTAAGACACATGACAGGCAGACTCGTGTGCAAATTAAAGAAGGCCTTGTACGAGCTCAGAAGACACCCATGGGATAACACATACATGAGGAGCTTGAAGATCACCTAGAGTGATGAAGATCTTAACCTTTGCTACAAGGTTGAAGATGAAAGCCTATAGAGGATGACAAGCTCACAGATGGATGTGAGAAGAACTTTTGAAAAGGTTCAAGATAGAGGATGTTGGTATCCAGTGACCCTAGATGGATACATAGAATATTAGTAGCAGAGGAAGCTACTTGTCACTCCAGTACAAAATGTTTCAATGCATAAAGTACGAAAGGCAGAGGGAGAATGATGCTCCACTTCAAAGGGAGTGACTATAGAAGATCCTGAGGTTCGACATGGTACGACGAGACGAACAGATTACTGATGGCTCAAGCCTTTATTGAGAGTAAAGTAGATTCCAACCTTTGCTTCAAGGTTGACGGCGGAAGACCAGTGATGCTCCTGTTATATGTCGATGACTTGTTCCTGACAGGGAAAAAGGAACTCATTAAAGTTGCAATAAGGAGACTTGCTGCCGAGTTCGAGATGAAAGACTTGGGTATGATGCACTACTTTCTAGGCATGGAGATGTGGCAGAATGCAGATGGAATCTCCCTGGGACAAGGGAAGTATGCAGTAGAGATCCTGAAGAGGTTCGAGATGATGGACTGCAAGGCCATGACCACACCTATGGCATCGAACCTAAAGCTATTGAGTGATGCTTCATCAGATTCGGTTGATGCTACGATGTATCGTCAGATGATTGGGTCTTTGATGTACCTGACGAATACGAGACCATATATTTGCTTTGTTGTGAACACATTGAGCCATTTCTTGATGGATCTAAGACATGTTCACTTGATTGCTGCAAAGCATATTCTGAGGTACCTGAAGGGTACAATTGACTATGGGGGCTCAAGTATGAGGCGAATCAGAAGATTAACCTGGAGGGTTATGTGGATTTAGATTGGGCAGGCAGTGCCATTGATAGGAAGAGCACTTCAAGGTGTTGCTTCAGTATGGGATCAGGTGTGATCTCTTGGTTTAGCAGGAAGCAATCCTGCGTGGCACTAAGTATAGCCAAAGCAGAGTATGTCCCAGCTTGTTCGGCTAGTTGTGAGGCAATATGGCTGAGGAAGATACTGTCTAATTTGTTTGATCTCCAGTTGGATGCTACTTGTATATATTGCAACAACCAGAGTTGTGTGAAGTTGTCAGAGAACCCGGTGTTCCATGACAAGTCGAAGCATATCGAGATCAAATATCACTATATCAGGGATATGGTGCAGAGAGGAGCAGTGAAGCTCCAGTATGTTGCGACGGACAAGCAGATAGTTGATGTGTTGACCAAGCCATTAGCAAAAGTGAAGTTTGAATACTTCAGGGAGAAGCTTGGTGTTCTCCAAATCGAGGCTCCTTCCAAGGGGAAGTGATGAGTCCGTGTGCCCTTCTGACATGGTTGCGGGATGTGTTCCCCACATGGTCAGATGTAAGTGCAGAGCCCTTCTGACATGGTTGCGGGATGTGTTCCCCACATGGTCAAATGTAAGTGCAGAGCCCTTCTGACATGGCTGCGGGATATGTTCCCCACATGGTCATATGTAAGTGCAGAGCCTTTCTGACATGGTTGCGGGAGGTGTTCCTCCCATGGTCAGATATAAGTGTTGTAGAAGATGAAGACCTACATGGAGGCTAGGCCTACAAATAGCATGAAAAAGGGTTGGCTCTGTAGAACTTCCTATGACGAGTAGAATTGAGAGATGGCACCATTTGCTCAAGATAGCGGGAGCAGTGATGATGATGATGATGTTAGCGAGAGTATTCTCTTGACACAGTTCAAGGTGTTTATTGTGCCACACTTATGTTTATGCTATATAGAGGTGATTGCACTTGTAAGGGTTGTCATACCCGCTTTAGCACACCTCATCTATGCCCACTTGGACCTCTCTTTTTATGTATTACCCCTCCTCTTGGTCTCCATGTGCAAAAGTGATGATGGCATCATCCTTTGAAGAAGGCCTTACCTTGCTACAAAGGACGATGTTGAGGGAAAATCACATTGTTGGGGTTAGTTGGGGCATGATGTCCTCCTTTGGGCTCAACGTTCCACTTGGTTGAATCCATTTGCATCAATTTATCATTAGTTTATGTCTTTTTGAGGTTTAGTTCCCGGATTGTGGGTGACAAATCCTATTTTATCTTTAGTAAGGCAGGCTCTAAAGTTAAAGAGGCTAGGTTTCTCCATATAAAAAAAGAGCACCTCCTCCTCATTTGTAACAAGACAAGGGTTCAAACATGATCATTTTACTTTTTATCTTGGTCTACATGAGCTTATAAAGCTAGGGCACCTCTCTTTTGGGCATATTCTCTTATGATGAAGGATAAATGATGATGTTCTAGGGTTTTCTATCTCTCTCAAGATCGATCCATGTGAATGGTTGTTATAACTCAAAGCTAAGGAGGGACCTAAGATATCTCTTGCTCTTTTCTTGGTGGATGTTGGTAATGTTTTAATTTTTTGTTTGGAATTGCTCTTGTGCATCCTAAGCAAGGCGAAATTAGGGTTTTGTTTGCATCTTGTCGATCTTGTTTGAGGGGACCTTCCTCTTAAAGGAGCTCTCCATAACTGGACCTTGGACTTCATTATTTTCCCTAATTAGGCTAAGGCTACTTTGACCTATATAGAGTTACTAGTCTTTGCCCTAATTCGTAAATATTGGATTGCCAAATTGAGAAGGGACATTATCTCTTGTTTCCATAGGGTAAAGACTAAAGGTCAAGCCCCATCTCTTCTTTAATTTTTATCAAATTTATGCCATATATATATATATATATATATATATATATATATATATATATCTTGAAAATACAAAAAAATTATAATATTGTGAAAACCCTAATAGAGAAAATTCAAAAAACCAAAAAATATTCGTCAATTAGAAAGAGCAATCCACCCAAAAAGTGCACCCCCCTGGATTTTTTTGAGGATCCTTAAGGGTGTCACCCTTCTATGGCTTGATTTTGAAATATTAATATTTTTTGTGGAAAGTACTAGTGTTTTTCAAATATGATATAACAGGTGCAACAACAAAATCAGCAAGGTTTGAAGGCCTAAAAGAGATGGAATAAGGCCTAGGTTTGACCCCTGGGGTTTTGAGCATCTATTTGAGGAATTTAGGCGGGTCCACCATCTATTTTGAGGGATGGTTAGGGCTTAAACCAGATCTGGTTAAGCACTTTTCAGATATGATTTAAAGCTTCCTTTTACCTTCTTAAGGTATATCCTTATCCTAATTCTCAAGGTACATCTTGTATGGTAAGTTGGTGAAGTTTTAGCTAATTTTTCATTTATTTCTAAAGTAATATTGACCAGCATTGCAAACATCTCCGAGAAATAACTAAGATGCCAAGAAATAGCAAGGTTTACTGAAGGCCGATTTTTCGTTAAAAAATCGCCTATTTTTTCTGTCGATTTTTTCGCCAAGAAATTCAGTCGACCGGAAACAAGGGTTTAGAAAATCCGAATTTTACAAATTTTTTGGTCATTTGCAAATTACAGAGAGGAGGAGAGCCAAGGAGGAGAGAATCATCTAGCTGCAAGTGATATACTAAATATTAGTGAATAGCATGGGGATGACACACTATGCCTACTGGCTTCAATAGAAAGAAAGTTCCTGTCTCATCAAAATTCACATCCCATAGCCATTCTCATCTTCAAAGCACACAGAAATAAGCCAGTTTACCCGATAAAGATTGTTTCAAATAGGTTGGGGGTTTGGAGAGGGATAGGGAGGGGGATAATTCCTTCTAGATCCAATTATATTTTGAGTTGTTTCAATTATGATCCTTTGCATACAATTCTATATAGATTTATGGAGGCATGGATAGCAGGCTACAAAACCTTACATTTCTCAAAAGAATCTCTTCAAAATTCTCTAGAAAAAGAACCTATTGATGTGACCTTTTTTATTCCCATCCTTGCACTTATCCTATGTATTTGCAGAAGTAAAATATGTTATTCCCATTATATATAGTGCAATATGATAAATATAAATGATTAGCTTCTAAGTTCTAACAACATCATTTATGTTATTCTGTCTCTTTTAGCTCTATACTTCGGCTCTACCTGCTCGGCACTATTTGCTACTTTCTATGTTTCGGTACCTTTATGAGGGCTTTTTGGACCTATCTGATTTTTTGAGACTTTTGATGTCTGCTCAGGATTGTTCTCTCATCCTGATATCTGCTGTATATGTTTTATTTTTTTGGATCCCTGCTAGGTTCCTTTTTGAATGCACTGTGATGTGTATCTGAAAACTGTAATTTTGTTACTTGAAAGATGAAATAAAATTATGCTTTTTTTCCAAGGAAAAAAGAAAAAAAAAACATCATTTATGTTATAATCTCTGGTGTCGATTACCTTTACTTGATTTCTTTACTTGATTCCATTTTAGATGACTCATGAGTCATGATGGTGATCGTGAGATACATTTATTATATTTTTTTATTACTCGAGATTAAGGACACGATCCATTTTTTATGTGTGATGTATCACTAGACATCTTATATATCTTATATATCAGTTTTCCTTCCATATTCATGTGGCAATGTGTCTATTTGATGTTCTTGTTGCTTTAGATGTTTAAAAATTGAAAAAATGAATATTTTTGTATTTTTTTAAGTTTGTCAATATATTGCCAATGTTTGCCAATATATTGCTAATGCTTGTCAATGTGTTCCCGAGATATTCTGAAACAATGTTTTATGGACCCTGTTGATATTTTCGTTGAGACGATGTTTGCAACTTTGATATTGACTGTTGTAATCTTATAACAGCAGTAAGTTATTAAAGTTATATATCTTGAAATTGATAATAAAGTGTTATAACTCCTACCCTCTTGAAGTGTTATATCTATGCTTCATTGTTTTAACTCCATAAGGCACTGGTCTTAACTGAGAGATTGCTTGTTAAAGGTACTTGTCTTTTGCTTGAGTGATCTGCATATATCCTTCGGTGGAATCAGAGACTCCCCCTTGGAGTTGACCTAAACTGTTGAGAAGCTGGGTTGTGGTGACAATGGGTGCTAGCTTTTGCCGTGCTTACCCCTCATAGCACTGGGATCTATGACCTTGATCAAGGGTTTTAATTTGAGCGGTAACAACCCTCAAGGATCTTCAATTTCTCAAGGCGAAAAAGAGGAGCCTCCTTTAATTGAGGCCAATTGGATGTAGGATCTAGCTCTGCATCTTCCAAAGTTCAAGTTAATAGATGAATGGTGCAAACATATCATCATCATGATACGGGCCTATAACAGTCATTTTCCAAGTAAAACCCCATTGTTTTCTATGCCCTGGATATTCAGCAACATTACTGGATGAACTTAGATGGATTACTTTGTCCTCCTGTGGCACTATTGGTCACTGTTGGTAGTTGTTGGTCATTGTTTGTCACTTGGAAAAGGGGAAACCAGCTCGAACAGATAGGAATAAATTATTCAAAACCCACCAAGGCCCAAAGCTACATTTTAAGACAAAGTGTGCCTGATCCAAGTCGAATCATGAGTCAAAGTCCCCGAGCCAAGTTAAAATTCTGAGTTTGACTTAGGAAAGTTTGAATCGGCTCTTTTGACTATTGATCTGAGTCAAACTCATGATTTTCATGTTTAAATCATGAATCCTATTTCACTGATATCAATACAAATAAAGAAAATCACTAGCCCAATAATGCTCCACCCTAGAAAGAAGAGAATTTATAGAAACCCAGGCCGAGCAACTTTTCCCAAAGATGATACCGCTTGATAGGTTGTACTCACTAGAGTGGTTACACAAGTGCATAGAATTAGCCATCAATAAACAAAGTAAATTTTAATACTCAACCACAACTACCCACATGGATGACATAGAGTGTGAAATGGTGTCACTCAAAGTTTATGCAATTGTATTTGGAAGGCTATATCTATGGGACAAAAATGCAAAGTTTTGACAAAGACCGAATGAATACAAGTTTGACAAGGATGCAAAGTTCCAACCAAAAAAAAAATTAGACTCCATGGAAGAGTCCAAGGAGCACCACAGGAGCACAAGTGAAGCACCACTAGAGCACAAGTGAAGTACCACTAGCACAAGCAAAGTGCCACAAGGGCACAAATAAATTGCACTCAGAGCATCATCAGAGTGCACGTCAGAGAAATCCTCCGAAACAAATCAAGGAGCATTTTTTTGGGTGGAAGAACACTCCTAGGAGTGCCCCTAGAATGCTTATATCAAAAGAACAATTAGGGAGCGAGATCATTGAGGGAAAGAAGCAATTTTGATATCACTATTCCATAATCAACTACCCCCTTGCATCATTACTGAGCTTCTCTTTAATTGTTTTCCTTCATCCACTTTAAGTATTGACTACATCAACTTAATTGTTTTTTCTTTTGATATCTCAACCCCTAGTTGTTCCCAATTCTCTACCTCTAATTCCTAATGTTCCTTTAACAATATTTTAGTGTTAGTTCTAGCCTATATCATCTTCTCATCTAATGTTTACTCTCCCCACACCCTTTTATATTTCCGCTTGTTTTCCCCTAAAATTGTTCTACCACATTGTCCACTATCCCTTAGGAGTTTGACCCAAAATTTTGCCAGGGATCCTTCATCCTTGTGAAACGAACAAAGTTCATTTCACAACAAATATCCAACACAAGAACGATAGCAAATAGTAATCTATAGAAGGTAAATAAATGTATATATTGAATAAGAGTAGAAGAGATAGATATTAGATTACAATGAGAGGACCCGTATATGTATTCCCTAAAGAGACACCTTAGTGACTATTCATGAAGGGTTATGAGCCATGACCCTTCGATAATTATTATTATTGTTGTTGATGTTGTTTACATATATATTACGTTCATTACACCTTGGCTGCTGGAAGAAATCCCTTTGTTTCAACGCAGCATACTCTTATGCCTCTAAAGATTGCCTAAGAGACTACTAGCATGGATCATTCTCCTTGTGATATTCTTAGAGACATTCTTAGAGGCCAACTTGTGATCATTAATGATACTTTTAACGTTGGGGAGGATTAAAGAAGGATTTCCGTCTCCTTTCCCCTTTTTGCATTTATCTCTATTTGTCTGACTTCTTTTCGTTTGAATTTTTTAGGGTTATATCCTTCTTGCTTTATTAGGCCCTTTAGGAAGAAGTTTTTTTTGCACTCCTTTTGTGATTGTTACATAACTTTGCATTTTCAGTCTCATTGACCTATTTTGGTCATAGATGAGCATTAATATAATTTCTTCATTCATTCTTTCTAGATTCTGTTAGTGTCAGACTTTTCTACCTCTATTGAATTATTGATAAAACTTGAGGTTCTCCTTACCCATTTCATTTCGAGTCTCTACTTGTCCTTTTGGTTGTCCCTCTTTTTATCTGATATTTCAAAATTCTCTTATGGTGTAGTCATCAATTTGGTCTAAACTCATTCCATGCCTGCATTCATGACATACTATGCATTTAAAGGGTATTCCTTTATAATCTATTTGTTGTTCTCAAACATGGTCTAGTATAGTCACAAATTTTCAAGGGGTTTTTCCAGCTCTAGATTAAAGCAAATTCTGCATATGTGACCTTTTCCCTATTCGTTGTTTGAACTGTCAATCTTACATACTCTCCCACAACATTCCTATATCTTCAAAACTTCCTCATTCCAAAACTCCAGAGGAAAGGAGAAGAGCCTCATTCACACTAGTCCAGTATCACATGCATAATCCCACCTCGTTAAAGAGCCACAGCCCCCCATTGAAACATTGTTTCTGCATCCACTATGCTTCTGAACACTTCAGTAAAATAACTTTCACAAATGATAATTTCTGTGTCTCCTTTCAGATCCCAATTATTTCTTGTCCACCATCTCGGGTTCTTTCAAAAGGACCAAAGCCTATAAATCTACAAATTGCTACACGGTTCCTTAGGTAACATAGCTTTACTTGAACCCTTACTGTTTCTTCCACTTTCAGCAGGCACCCATTCAGCAATCCTTGGGAGGAGCTGTCATCCTCTACTTCAATGCCTTCACCCTGTTCTTGATCAATTTCTCCAAGGTTGCTGTTGGTGGCCCCTTTAGCTCAGATGTTCCTTCTGCTCCATTTACCGTTCTTCTAAACAAGATGTTGTACTTGATTATTTGTTACCTATTTGCACCAATTTCACTAAAATCCTCTCACCCCCATTATATCGCACAGTAGCAAGTTCATGACTAACCATGTCAATAAAACTGAACTAGACCTCCGCAAAAATGTATAACTTATTGACAAGCACTATAACTAATTTATCGCTTTCTAAACTTTCAAAAATACTTAGCGACAGAATCATCATTATTGAAATTTCCAGAAATACGTAGCTAGTTGCTGGTTTTAACTTTTCATTGCCCAAGTTTCCTAAAGTACCTACCCAGTTATAACATTTAACAGGGGAAAGCTCCAAAACCTTCAGATTCTAGTTCTCATTAATCTACAACCTTTTTGTACAATTTGCATAGACAATGTAAGGAAAGAGATTGCAATTCAATAATACAAGGACAAAGGCATACCCACCAATTTGTTTATCATAATGATTCCAACTGCGACAATGAAGTTGAAAGACAATGCCACCCGTGGGCCACAAAACCGATGCTGTTGATGTTTCATTCCATCTGATGTGCGAAGATCATTGAATAAAGACGCCCTCAATTCGTTCAGTACCCGTTCTGCACAGAGACGCACGATATGTTAAGACATTCAAAAGTACTAAAATAATCCCAGACCCTGTTACAAAATATCTGCAAGTAAAATGGTTCCATTGAGCTCTTAACCCACTAGTTTTTGGCAATTGCCTCCCAAAAAACACTTGAATAATCTCAATATCACTGCACACTAACAGGTGCATTGGACCTACTGCTTGGATGCACAAGATTTTTAAGTCTCCGGGTATATGAATTTTTGGCATTGGAACCCATAGACAAAATAATTCCAAGGGTGTAGTGGTCTAGTGCATCTCCCATTTGATCTAGCAGATGCAGTTGAAAGCTTCATATTGATCCTGATGAGGGGTGGAGTGTCCACTGGAAATGTCTCCAAACTATGACACACTGAAAGTCCAGAAGTTTTTGACACAATGAAATGATTCCATTCATTTTTGCAATTGCCACTCAACTAACTTATAGAGAAAACTCCATTGCCCCTGCAACCTCAAATAAGTTGCTAGATATATCTACCTCCGATGTCAGGGACTAAATTGCTAATCTAGGTGAAATGACTTCAACCAGAATATCCATTTCCTCTTGACATTGCACCAAGGCATAAGTAAGCTCCCAAGGGCATCTTATCCATATTTTATGTGAGTACTTGTTTTCTGGGTTCATGTGAACTAGCTCCATAGGATCTCTATGAGGACCTGGGCATAAAACATTTTCTGTCATAATGCCCTTATGCTGAAGTTTGAGACTACAATTGCACCAAGATAATGTTCTTCTGCTTAAGTTTGAAGGTGAATTGGGTGCAGGTGGGGGTGGGGTTTATCCATCAAGTCTTCTGTACCTATGTAGTGGTGTGTTGGTTGTATTGAGTATGGACGCAGTACACTAACCCAGTCCCATCTAAACGCGGGTCTCAGCAAATAATGGAACTCAATGGAGCTTCGCAAGCATGAGGTGCATATCAGACCTGGGTTTAGATGGTTCAGACAAGGAAGCTTGTGTTGGGTATGATCACTGACAGGAACAAGTCCATGGGGATTGATTTGCACTCATGACCAAGACAGTGAAAACACCACCTAATAACTAAACCCAGTTGTGTCTATACTATGCAGTTTGTTCGTCCAGAATGTTAAATGCACAATAAAGGATTCTCATACCTCGTTCTCCTGCGTCACTGTCCTTTCGCTTCAGCAGCTTGTGGAAGTCTTTTCCCATTAGATAAAACTTCATCGATTCCCCAATGGTGAACCTCGCCATTACTGGTTGACCAACACAGCATGGTATACCAGCTTACAAGCAAAGCAGAATCATCGTTTTCAAAACTAAAACTGCATTTATGTTTTCCGCTTCTCGATATTCATCTCTGCAAGATATTCTGTGAAACCCAATGCAAAAATGAATTGGGTACTCAGTGCTTTTCCTTGGAATCCACACTCTGAGAATTCAAAACCAGAACACAAGTCCAGCTCTCGCCTGAACACCAATGACTCAATGCTGAATTCGGTTCAAATCACTCTGCAGGTCCTTGTCTTTTGGATGGGTAGAGTGATGTGGAGTTCAGGGAGCGGAGAGAATATCTGTAAGGAGGGGTGCTCGTGATACGAAGAGCACGTCCATATACACGTGACCATGCAGTCGCTGCCACGTTCCCAAAGCTAACAAACCGACAATGAATGAAATATGTTTTGGGGGTGAACGACAAGGCTTTTTAATTACATGGAGACGAAACGGGATTTGGGATTCAGAGGAAGATAAAAATAATAAATGGAGTACTATAGAGATACAGGGAAGATCTGCCTAACTGACAAAGTGGGGAAAATCAAATCGGGAATGTGGGCTGCGAGAATATAAAAGATGTTGGGGCCTTTCTTCAGGTCATGTGTTTTGTACCTCTGAAAATGGTATGCATTTAAGGCTTCCATTGGCGTCCGTTATGGGTGGCAATGGTAAAATATGCTTTCCACTGACTAGCATGGCATGCTCAAAAATCTGTTAATCTTAACAATAAGCTGAGGATGGCAGGTTCATCAGTTTAAAAATGGTTTTTTAAACTCCACTGGAAGAAGGGTCTTTTTTTTGTTCAACATGTTATGTCATTTGTCATGGTGTATGTGAGTGGCTGGTTTTCAAGTTTTATGTCATATGGCATGTTTATGATATTAAATTAACCTATTTTAGAGATTTGTTTGTTTTTCAAGTTTTATGTCATGCCATCCTAGAACAATGTGCAAGAATGGTCAATGGTTGTGAAAACAACCTCCTCAAGGATGGAATGACCTAAAAAATGTGTAAAGAGCATTGGTCCATGTCCCTAACAACCGCATATTCTACAAATAAGGCAATGAAAGTTAAGCATTCTAGGTAGCCGTTATAAAAAATGATTCCTCTCCCTACCGAGCATGTTTGTGAAGTTTATTTTAGAGATTTGTTTAATATTAGTATATATATTATTAAAATAGGAGATATATTTATATTTAAAATGGTATATTAAAAATGTGGTTTTGATTTTTTAATTAAATTTGAGAAAAAAATTATTAATTTATTTATTTATTTTTATTTAAAAAAGTTTTATTGAGTTTAAGACTCATTTTACAGTTCAATAGGGGAAAGATGTGTAACTCCTTCTGTGCTCATCTTAGAGTTGACACGTGTCATTTATAATAAAATAATATATATATATATATATATATATATATAACATGTTAGCTCAAATTAAATTTAAATTATTTAGAAATGCATATATGTAAAATTACACAAATTAGATAAATCAAAACCATAAACATTGCATTGCACACTTCCTTAACATCTCCACTCTAAAAAAAGGGTTTGCATCTCAGAGATTATTTGATCCCTTTCTGGGTTGGGTAGATCCGAGGCTTGGTAGATCACCTTTTAGATGGATAAATGCTAGTTCATCAAATCTAGATGTTGTCAAAAGTAATTATTGAGGTTACATAAATTTTAATTAAAAAATTAAAATAATTTTAAAGAATAAATCAATTAAAAGCAAAACATGGTAAAAATTAAAAAATAAGAACATCTAGAAAAATTAAAAAGTGAAACAATATTATATAGTTAAAGTTTTATTTAACTTAATAAATTAAGATGAGTTTAAAATATGTGTTTTTAATTTTTATAAGAAAAATAAAAAGTAAAACAATGTTAAATAGTTAAAAGTATATGCATTAATAAAGTTAAAAAGTAAAATTATGTAAAGTACTTAAAAATATATAGATCATTAAAATTAAATACGTCAAAATAAGTCATGGCTAGTTTTAAATAAATCTAATTTTTTTGTTTTTTTTTTAAATTATCATATTTATGCTTTATAATGTGTTTATATGAATGTTTGAGTTGTGAAATGAAAAAAATGCAAGTTTTTATAATCACATTTGGGGAGTGAATTATCTATAAGTGTATTTTTTTATTATACAATTTGGTGAAAAGCTTAAGGTTTTGTTAATAATAATAATAATCTATTTTTAAGGTCATCCCCAAGAGATACACCAATTTGGTGTATGAGACTTCCTATGGGACAAGGACCCCCTTTGTATAGGGATTTAACTGTGAAAGTTTACAAAGGTGTACATACCCTACCCGCCTCCTCATTTGAATCTATGACCTTCTATAAAGAATCACATATTCTTATAAATCATTATAACACTATAATAATATTCTCATTTGACAATTTTTTTTAATAATCTAGTAAAGTTTGGCTTTGACTACTTAAACCATTTTTTGAACCAAATTATTATTAATATTGAAAAGAAATAGATCAAAATAAATAAAGTGACAAAAATTAATTAAAAATGACACTAAGTATTAGTGATAAAATATTGTTAATATTGGGGGAGATTAAGTCAAAATAAAGAAAGGTAACTTGAATTAATCAAAGATATTATTAATACGAAAGAGGATTACGTCAAAATTAACACTAATAATAAAAAAATTTAATGAGAATTTTAATAAAAATATATAGAGAAAAATTAAGTATTTAAAAGATATGAAAAAAAAATGAGTATTTAAGAATTTGAGATTTATAAAATAAAGGTTAAAAATTTATATCTGACCCCTATGTCTTTCTTAAGTAGGGATTCACTAGCATCATGTCACTTACAAGAATCGAACCTTGGTTGGGAGGGAAAAAAAATCCTCCCAACCCCCTAATTCAGGGCAGTAGTTAAGATCTTAAAAATTAATAAAAATAGTAAGGATGAAATAGAAGTAAAGAACTAGGCTAATGACAAAGACAATGGATTGTAGGCTTCCAAGAATGATTAAGCTTATAACCATTTCCATCATTAAAGTTGTTTTGATGTTTTCCAGTTTTAAGGTCTTATTTAATTAGGCACAATGAGTAAATGGGAGATTGATGCTAACATTTTAGTGTGATTGAAACATATGAGGTGATTGGTGTCATGGAAATGCTCCCAAGGTCTTCTATAATGAGGCACAATGAGTAAATGGGAGATTGACGCTAAAATTTTTGTTTGACTGAAACATATGAGGTGATTAGTGTCATGGAAACGCTCCCTTATAACTAATTTAGTAAGAATTTTATGAATAGTGTCAACAATTTTCTCTTTGAGATATGTGATCCAACCAGCGGCCAAAAGGTTTTCCTTCGACAGGTTCGCCTCGACATGTTCAGCCGACAACATATCAACATGGTTTGTGACGATTAAACTTCTGACCATTATAACTTCTGTAACTAAACATAGCGGGTAGTCACCTAAACATCTCATCATCCTCTATATAAGCATGTACATTATGTAATATAGACATCTTTTTTTATCATCATCTGAGTCCTCCATCTTTCATGGAGCAGAAGTAATAAATTGATTCGAATTCTTGCATATTGTCTGTGTGTATATATTTCTTTTCGACTTGGTGTGTTTCATGCTTTGTTGTTTCTTCTTATATGATTCTGTCATAACAGGACTCGACTCATTAAGTCAACTGTTGTCCCCAGCGTGCACCTGGGCACGACTTGGATCATTGGTATCAGAGCATGCATGTTTTTGTTCAGAGCTTAAGTTACATAAGCACTTCCATCAAAGTTATTTAACTTATGCATGTTCAAACAAGCTTGCAAACTCAGCAAAACAAGAAGACACTTCCTTCCATTGCAAAAAAGATGGTCAAAGAAGCAGACAATAGACATGCAACTTACGAGTCAAACAACTCATAGAAAAAGCACTGGCTCGCCAACGAACAGAAATGTTCACCCAGTTCAGCAAGATTCTCCTGAGAGTCACTGCGAACTCCGGGGAATCCTCAACGCGACCTCACTCCAATAAAATCAGCCCCTTCAAAGTGCAAATGAATCTGGACATACCGAACCTTGAAGGAAATATTGACGTAGAATCCATTGGCAATTAGGTGCAACAGTTGGAATCTTACTACGCGGTAAATCAACTCTCCGAAGCGGAAAAGATCACCATTGTGTCCTTGAAGATGTCAACCTCCGTACACAGCTGGTGGGAGAATCTATCGACGAAGATGGAAAAAGAAGAACTCCCCATCGACACATGGGAAAAATTTGTTGAATATGTCCGAAAGGAGTTCTACCCGCCCAAGTATCTTGAACAGCAATATAAGAAGTGGCGGCAGCTAAGGCAGTGGAAAGACCAGTCCGTACAGAGTTACACTGACGAGTTCTACCGACTCATGGCTAGACTTGGCATCTAAGAAGAAGAGAAATTGCTTGTCCTGAAGTATGTCAGCAGTTTGTCCCCGTACATTCAGCAAGAGACGGAGTTTCTGACTGTCTGCACGCTTACGGATGCATTTCATTACGCCAGTAAGCTTGAAGCGAAACAAAAAGGAAAGATACATTTCGTGAACAAGCCAAGAGGTCGAACATCCGACAAGAAGTCACAAACCGACTCCGACAAGTTCAAGAATCCTTCTTATCAGACTCCGCCAAAGCCTGATCATCCAAAGAAGATATACAACGGATCAAGATCTCCATAATAGCTGAAGATATCTGGTATACACTGGAATCAAATCACGAGAGTTGAAATCTCATGAACACTGGCACGATCAAGAAGGTAGCATTATGGAATTCCACCAAGCTGGAAGGTTTTCTACACAAACTGCTACAATGTCCTACTATGTGAATAGATGTGTCGAGGTTGAACATAGTAGTCCATCGCCTGATTACCGGTCATTGATGTATACCGTTAACAGATGCGAGATCACCCACCGATAATGAAAATGGGAATCAAGGTACAAAGTGCAATCTAACAAGTGTGAATAGATGTGTTGAGGTCCAACACTTGGAAGAATCCATCGATCGAGGGACATTGATGTATTCCCAAAACTGTCGATGGCGAGAGAACCTACCACTGATGACTGTAAGTCTCAAGGCACTCAAATGAATCTAGACTCCTCTTCTAGAATAAATGATCTGATGTCGATGGAATGGAATCCACTGGAAGGAGGGCATTAAGGCATACCCCATCAACCAACACGAGGTACTCAGCAACGCTGTATAATGTGGAAGAACAAGATGTGCAAGAACCAGTAATAGTACCGAGAATGGCTAACATGCAAAGTCAAGATAACTGAGGAATGGCTGACTTAGCCTTCAACTTCCTTCGAATAAGAGAATAAAGGCAAATGGCGACTAAAGGTAGGCAGCATGGACTCAATATGCAAACTGGGACATCTCTGTGACACAGGAGGCATCAACAGAGGCTCCATAGGGATTGGAAGCTTAACCAATTGATGGAGATAAACTCAGAGTAATGAATACAAATCCTAAAGTCAAACTATACCCAACCAACAGATGTGCTCTATTCGAAAGATACATGACTCAACTGTTGCCAAAGATAACATCTTTTCCTATCCGAATTTTTGGTTTTTTTGGACTTTTTCAGATATTTTGAAAAGCTTGAAAAAGAATAAAAGTGCTTTATAGTACAAATCTGGGAGGAGACGAGGGTCAGGGGGCAAGCAAACTAGTTCCAAGAAGTGGAACATGCCTATGCTCAATGCAAGGATATATGTGCACGATAACGACACTTGGGGGAAGGTCTCCTCCCGGTAAAAGGGATGATCAAGCTACAAAAGATACGTAAAAAGGCTCTGCTTGGCTAGACATGAGACAAGCTTGGGCTATATGGCTGATAACTCAAAGTTAGGGAGTCGGCATAAAGCTCAATAAGGCAAGCAAAACTCATGAATATGCAATTACAACTAGATATATACAAGGGATTCCCGGGGAATGACCAGCATAAAGTTCAAGAGGAGAATGAAGCTCTTTCTCAAAGACATGGCGGGACTAAAAGGACTCCCACAACCTAATGGAGAAATGTCAACATGGGCACCAAATGCAATATGGGATCTAACTAGGGTACCAATGTATGGGAAAGCTCTACCATTCACATAACGCCACTTCTAACAGCAGCAAGAAGGTTCTGTGACATCATGGAATGGGTTTGTACCTAAGGTTAAGATGAAACGGTCATAAGGCCATGCAAAATGCAAGCGGATGTGAAATCCTAACCTATATGCCAGTTTAGACATGAAACCTGTAATAGATACGAATGGGTCGAAGTCTCGGTCAAACCGCCCTCAAAACGGGCTCCTACAACATCATATTAGTTCAAATGATCCAAAATGGTCATAAACGGTCAAAAACCATAGGAAGTGGGTAAAATTTTCAAAAAAGATTCTATAAAATAGTGAAAAATTAAAAATTTTCATACCATTTTGAAAATTCACCCACCATAGTGCATTTGTATCCAAAATTTCAAGAGCTGATTTCGGGAGCATCGGCCGACGAAACCACTTCGCGTTTGGTCCAGGTAATTACCCAAGCCCTTCTCTTTCACTTTAATTCTGTTACAAATAGAAACTTCCTATGGCTTGGGGTGTACCACAACAGACAACTTTGACACTAGAAATCAATCTTTCCCAATATGCAAGAGAAACCAAACATCTAACACTAAGGGATACCAAATCACACCTTGTTCCAGACGATTGAAGTAGATCCCCGTTGAGCTTTCCAATTCACTCTCAACAACAGGAAACAAGACAAGCATGCTATATAATAGTGTGTTAGACCTACTCTAACATATATATTCAATGATGCATAAATAATTAAACATATCCATGGATTCAATATTCATATTCAATTGCACATAATTGGATAGGAAAATATATTTCTATTAATAAAATGAGAGATTACAATAGTGACAACCTCTATCGGCACGTCTATGAACCGGAGAAACCGAGTCCTCCACCTAGGGCTCCACTACCTCAATCCTCCATCTCTCAATAGCAAGCTCACAAGCAAAGGAAAGCTTGGGAAGAACACAAAGTGCTCCAAAGGAACAAAGGGATGCAGACTCAAGTATATGCAAATTGTGGAAACAAAGGACTATAGTTTACTTGCTCTTCAATTCCTCTCCTTCAATGTATCCAAGGGGTTCCTTATATAGCACTCCAAAAGGGTAATGGAGGGTCGAATCCGAGCATTCTCAAGGCATTTGGAAGGCTAATAGTCAAGTTATTCAGACTCACATGAGGAAAAATCCAAAAATATTTGGACTTATACACACATCCCCATGTACACGAGTTTGAGGTCAAAAGTCGCATGTACATGCGAGTATGGGATTAAAAGTCACGTACAACAATAAACAAAGGTTTTTTAGGGATGATCTGGGAACATCAAAGGATAATACAAGTCCATGGGGTTTAAAGAGTCTGCAGAGGGACAGGGAAGGCCACAAATATGTGATCAACCATGTGTGGTAATATTAGTTATAACAGATGCCCCCTAATGTGTGAGGTCAGAGGGGTAACATGATGGCCAAAATACATTATAAAATCCATCCCAAAAGTGGAGTAATGAAGACCCAGGTGGAAGAACCAACCACTCATTAGTACAATACAATGATAAATCTCTGCATATGACTGCAAATACATAGAGCAATCTCAGATACATAAGAGTACAATGGCCCTGAATAGGCATGATATACAAAATGTGACATGTGTGGTCATCACCACATACAATATACAATAGATCAGAATCTCCAAAGTGGATGAAGATATACAACAGATCAAGATCTCCATAATAGCTGAAGATATCTGGTATACACTGGAATCAAATCACGAGAGCTGAAATCTCATGAACACTGGCACAATCAAGGAGGTAGCATATATGGAATGCCACCAAGCTGGAAGGTCTTCTACACGAACCACTACGAGTACATGTCCTACTATGTGAATAGATGTGTCGAGGTCGAACATAGTAGTCCATCGTCTGATTACTGGTCATTGATGTATACCATTAACAGACATGAGATCACCCACTAATAATGAAAATGGGAATCAAGGTACAGCGTGCAATGTAACAAGTGTGAATATAGTTGTTGAGGTCAAACACTTGGAAGAATCCATCGATCAGGGGACATTGATGTGTTCCCAAAACTATCGATGGCGAGAGAACCTACCACTGATGACTGTAAGTCTCAAGGCACTCAAATGACTCTAGACTCCTATTCCAGAATAAATAATCTGATGTCGATGGAATGGAATCTGCTGGAAGGAGGGCATTAAGTAGTCCCCCATCAACCAACATGACCTACTCAGCAACGATGTATAATGTGGAAGAACAATATGTGCACGAACCAATAATAGTATCGGGAATGATCGACTCAAGCTTCAACTTCCTTCAAACAAGAGCATAAAGGTGAATGGTGACTGAAGGTAGGAAGCATGGACTCGATATGCAAACTGGGACATCTCTGTGACACAGGAGGCATCAATAGAGGATCCATAGGGACTAGAAGCTTAACCAGTCGGTGGAGATAAACTTAGAGTAACGAGTACAACTCCTAAAGTCAAACTAATACCCAACCAACGGATGTGACATACAGTGCTCTGTTCGAAGGAAACATGACTCAACTGCTGCAAAAGATACCATCTTTTCTTGTCCGGATTTTTGGTTTTTTTATTTTTTTGGACTTTTTCAGATATTTTGAAAATCTTGAAAAAGACTAAAAGTGCTTTATAGTACAAATCTGGGAGGAGACGAGTGTCAGGGGGCAAGCAAACTAGTTCTAAGCAGTGGAACATTCCTATGCTCAATGCAAGGATATATGTGTAGTATAACGACACTCAAGGGAAGGTATCCTCCCGGTAAAAGGGATGATCAAGCTACAAAAGATACATAAAAAGGCTCTACTTGGCTAGACATGAGACAAGCTCGGGCTATATGGCTGATAAATCAAAGTCAGGGAGCCGACATAAAGCTCAAGAAGGCAAGCAAAACTCATGAATATGCAATTACAACTTGATATATACAAGGGAGTCTCGGGGGAATGGCCAGCATAAAGTTCAAGGGGAGAATGAAACTCTAGCTCAAAGACATGGCAAGACTAAAAGGACTCCCACAACCTAAAGGAGAAATGTCAGCATGGGCACCAAATGCAATATGGGATCTAGCTAGGGTGCCCATGTATGGGAAAGCTCTATCATTCACATAGCGCCACTTCTCACAGCAGCAAGAAGGTTCTGTGACATCATGGAATGGGTTCGTACCTAAGGTTAAGATGAAACGGTCATAAGGTCATGCAAAATGCAGGCGGATGTGAAATCCTAACCTATATGCCAGTTTAGACATGATACCTGTAATAGATACGAACGGGTCGAAGTCTCGGTCAAACTGCCCTCAAAACGGGCTCCTACAACATCATATTAGTCCAAATGGTCCAAAATGGTTAGAAACGGTAAAAAACTATAGGAAGTGGGTAGAAATTTCAAATTTTTTTCTATAAAATAGTGAAAAATTAAAAATTTTCATACCATTTTGAAAATTCACCCACCATAGTGCATTTGTATCCAGAATTTCAAGAGTTTATTCTGGGAGCATCGTGCAACGAAATCACTCCGTGTTTGGTCTAGGTAATTACCCAATGCATGTTCCAATTCATGGAAAGTGATATCAAGATCTGTCCAGTCAAACCTTTCTTCCAATCTCTGGGTGAAGGAGGATTAAATGGTATTTAAATGCGATATAAAAAAGGTGGGGAAGGATACTGATTGTCCAAGTTCCTAAGAACCTGGATTTTGGGCCCATTTAGGTTTCAAACATTATCTATGTGGAAGTATACTCCTAGGCTTCTAGGTGTCCCTACCGGTGTAAAAAAAAAATTTACTAACACTTTCCATGAACCCAATGGATAAGAGAATATTAGGAAGATTCTAAAACTATTTCATGAAAGTATATATAATTATTTTTAGGTTTATACATATTTATATGTAATTATTTTCTTTTGCCATTTTTCTTTAAAGTTTCTATTTGTCATCCAAGGAAATTTGACTTGCCTAATGCGCCCTCCTGACATGGAAAATCATTCCCACATGTATTATTTGCATATTAATTAAATAATGACATATAAATAATACATAATTGGAAAGAAACTTAGTACATGCCTCCTAAGTATGAAATAAACAAAATTCCCTAGGTAAATTATTTAATGCAACTTTTGATCACCTAGGTGTTTGGAAAGGTAAACACTTTTGATGTTCTTCAAGGAAGGGACATGACAAAGTTGGACATCTGCTAGGACATATGTTGCACATTATCAAAGTGTTGACACATATCTGTCGACAAGCATTCATGCTCTATCGACACCCTTCTCCGATGTGACTCCCTATACACTGGACCAGGTAGGTTTTACCCTACCTATCAATACATGCGAATAAGATGCAGATGTGAAGAAGATGCAGTCTCACTCGAGATGCTTAAGGGAGGGTTGCAGGAACCAAGTTTCCACAGTAAAGAGGAGGACTTGCACACTTATTTTCTCTCTATCGTAATGTTAACCAAAGATCCCGGCGAAGGTTTTAGCATCAATAATTCATATTTAGTCACATTAGAAACCATTTGCATCAAATGAGTAATCACATCGTATTAATTATTCCTCAAAGAGATCGACAAGTATAGAGACATTCATCATGCACAAACATCTCATTATTCATAAGCATGAATCATATCGCAACATTAATTAATCAAATCACACCATAAACACAACAAAACACATGACACAGAGTTTCCAACATCATCCACCCATTTTATTTTACTTCGTAGTTCAAAACAAGTTCTCAAAATACATCTTCAGGTTGATAAATTCAAACCAACATATCAAACACAAATATGTCCAAAAATATAATCCTTGACAAAACCCCTATATGATCCATAGATGAATTTCCTAAGAAAAGATAATCTTATCAGCACCAGTTCTATTTTCGTACTACATTTTGAACTCTATATATAGGCTTGTGCCTTTACAAAATGGTCCACTTATGACCAACTACCTAACTGAATCGGACCAAAAAGTACAAAATCATGTCCAAGTGGACCCTTGTCAAATTCTTTACGTTGTGCACTATTCTTTGATTTCGGTTTCTTGCACACCATGCGCATCCATATCGCCTGCCAACAGGACCCCAACACAGTCTTGTGGCTTTCCCTCGAGCCACGTCAAATGGAAATCATATTTTTGTTGATCTGGGCCTTGAAGTAGTCATAATCGTTCTACATTGCATCAATTGCTTCTTTTTTCCTCGTACAAATATCCACGCAATCATATGTATCCTGTTCCACTGGATGTTTTGTCATCTTTTCAGCCACTTGCTTGCGGCCCTCATCAACAACTTGTACTACCTGCATAGCCTTCATTTCCAGCTGCTCACGCAAGTCCTAAAATTCATCTAGCTGAGTTTCCCGGTGCTATTGTCGCTCCCTTGCATTGCTATCTCTCTGCGGCAATGTCTTAAACTCCGCAAGTTTGCTTACTTGCACCATTGGTGGCATTGACTTGACTGATTCCCACATCATTGTTAACTACGCCTCTACTTCATGGAGTTGCGCGCTCAGTTGCTGAAGCTGCTCATATTGAACCACACTCATCCAAAATTGTGTGGTTTTGTCTGCTAAATTATTGGCCATCTTCTCATAGTATTCAACTTGTGTCGCTGCATCCTTAATCTTCCTTTTGAGTGTAGTGAGTTGTTCTGGTGGTGTACTAGGAAATTCCCCCACTTGTAGGTCCTCGTTCTCCTGCTTCAACCCCGTGATTATTTATTTAAGGTGCACAATATTTTCCTCTACGAACATTTCATTTGAGATGTCAGGGATTCTGTGACATGCGATTGCAATAGATTTTTATAGTCATGCTCTGTCGTCCAATGCTTATACCTTAGCTCTTGAATCTACGCCTTGCACTTCCTTCATGCGCTTGATTTATTCCTCTGTTGTTGCTACTTGGTCCTCTGATTTGGAAAGGTGATCACAAACAATAGACTTGCGGTCGATGAGCTCCTAGATCGTAGTCTTCTGCAATATCATAATTACGTGGGTAGGAAATTCATTGATATCCAATATGATAGTGTAGAACTGGTTCAATAAGGTGTCAACTTCCTCGCCTCCTAACTCTAGTGACTGTGGTGGAAGTTTCACAATACAGACCCTTTTTCCTGTGGCGATCTTCGCTTCTCTTTTTGTTATGCTAGCTTGCGGCACCATCTCTAACACTGCATTCGTCAAAGCAGATAGAAAAGTTTTCACCTTTTGAAAGAACCCAGTCAAATGGTCTTTCAACTGTGTCTCACTTGCGCTAGTTGCAGATGTGATCGTAACTATAATGTGATTGAACTGATCCTCCTACATTCTTCTAGTTTTGTTGCCATCACCTTGCTCATGTCTCGTCTTCATTCTTCCTTCTTTAAATATTCTTTTGACTCGGAATCCTTCGAAGTCTTGGAAGACTCCTCCTTCGAATAATTATCACTTTATTGCACCTGTTTTTTCTCTACATGCGCGTTAGGTGAGTGACCCACCTTAGTATATGACAATTCCTTGACGCTTACAGGGACTTTCCACTCAACAGGAAAATTAGCAACGATATGTCCAGCTCGTCATCACTAAACTTGTACAGGTTAGTAATTCATTTCATGTCCCCATCCCAGCGCACTTGAATTTATATAGAGTGGGTCCCCATTGCAAATGGTGTGATCCTATGGTATTTTTTCGTTTCTCCCTCCTTATTACATAGAACCTTTCTTGCTGCGTCATGTAGCGCATCCCATTATAAATAGAACTGAATTGTGTTATCGATCAGTCACTCCCTCTGATTGATATACCACATATTTTAATATCTTTTTCCCTTAGATTCTTGCGCAGCTTCAAATTCCACTCCCTGATAATATTTGGGCTCCATCCATGCGACTAGCGCAATCAAATCAACAACCATGAATAAGTGCAGGTGCACTAACCTTCCTGGACAAGCATGGTATCCTCCGTCAATTGATTCAGCAAGAAAAGTGACCAGTTCATTTGTACCCCTTCTGTGCATTGCTCTACGCATGCAATAAATGTCAAGGTACATTGGCTCGGTCTATTTTTCTTGACCATTTTCACCGCCAAGATATTTGCTATGACCTGAACCACTCTGTCATTTATGGTGCTAAAGACATAATCCTTGTTGTCTCTTAAGACATCATACTTCCTCTTCAATTTAGTAGCCAACTACTTGTCATTATATTTTCCGCGAAAGTAATGCGACGGGTTGTATCCCTTCATAGGAAACCCCATAACTTCGGAAATTATTTGAACAATAACTGGGACTTTGATGTCGAGCCACAAATACCCACCATGGAAAAAATCCAATAGCTATTTTACACACACATTGGATTCTGTCAGTCGACTAGAATGTGGCATATGTGTGAGGCCTAATAGCCCTGACCGCTACAACCCCATGGCCCACTCCTGTGGAACTCGAGTAATAGGTCCTCCATCCCCTTTTTGTTGCGATTAGAATGGTTCATTTGTACATTAAGGATAAGCCAACATGTCATGATCATAGTAGGTCATTTTGGTAAAAAATGGCGCAATGTTGAGTGTCAAGTGCATTCCATATGGTATAGCAAGAATATTCACAAGATACCATTGATTCTTAGTCAACTCTACTTGCAGTGCACCCTTCTTCCTGAGTGGGATACACCTAGGTACGTCATTGATAGTAACACCCTTTCTTCTCGACGAATCCTTTCCTCCAGTGGTTGATGGTCCATCCTGGGATTTCGCTTCAATTTCTTCCCTGATAGAACTTCTTGTTGTTCACTTCTTCTTTGAAGGTGACTTGGGTCGATTTGCGCCCCTCTTCCTCCACGGAATCCGTGGAAGTTATATCTGTAGCTTGACCATTTCTTCTTCAATTGGTGTTCCTATGGGCGGCAAGTCATGAGCGGTACTACTCGAATTTAACTTAGGCCATCGTTGCAACTCTGTCACACCCTTGTTAACAACAATTATCAACCAACACTATGGACTCCGCTCAACTCAACAATCACAATGGTTCCTCTAACTTGCCCTTACCGATTCTTATAGCTTGAATGCACTTGTGTGAACGATTTGGAATCATCACGAGCAAATCCTCCATCGATCGACCAAATCCATTGTCGATTCTACAAATCCAATGGTTGAATTCCTCATAAATGCACATCCTGTCGAGTTGCGCCATCACCTATTTGGTTTAATTACTTCGTTAATTTCCCTATTTGACCATATCGCGTCCCTGCAGATGTCACCAAACTGCTTCTCTGCTATGATTTTGACATTTTTCCTTTCATTGCCACTAGTTTCTGGTGTGCTAGCATCCTTTGTAACACATCTTACATTTCTTTTTTGTTTTTTTTACTTTTGCAGTTCCTTAAGAATTGCGTCCCACCTGGCTATCCCGGTAGGTATTCAGTCGTCTTCCACTTACTAACTTAGGAAACATTGCTCCATCTAGCTGCTACAAATGCACCACACCTCCGTCAATGATGAAATTGATTACATAGGGACCTAACCAATGCATTTTCATTTTACCTAGGTGTTTCACAAACTTACTTTCATAGATTAATACCATGTATTCTTGTTGGAAGTACTTGGACTTGATTTGTTTGTCATGCCATGCCTTCTGGCGATCCTTTTCAACTCATTGCTGAAATCCTGTGACAAACCAGTATTCTTTGAGTTTCAACAACTGCATCAAGCATTCTTCTAGTGCTTGTTCCTTGTCCATTATTGTTGCCATTGCAATGCGCATAGTTAGAACAATATACTCCATCAACATTACTGCTTCTTGACCATATACCAACTTGAATGATGTATGTCATGTCATATGTTTGTAGGTAGTTCAATAGGCCCATAAGATTGTAGGAATCTTCAAGTCCTAATCATTATGGCTTAGATTGCATACCTTGGTGAGTGAATGCTCCAATACCTTGTTAAATGCCTCCACCATTCCATTGGCTTGCGGATGATAGGGAGTGCTCTTCTTGTGCTGATTATTGAACTCCTCCTTTGAGTTGATAGTGCGATTGATGAAGTGACTTCCTTGATCACTCATCAGTATCTTTGGACATCCAAACTAAGTGACAACATTGTCGAAAAGGAACCCCACTGCAATCGCAACGGTGCAATCCATCACTGGTGCTGCTTGCGCCCATCTAGTGAGATAATATGTCATTGCGATGATGTATCATGCACCCTTCCTTTTTCCTTATGGGTTGATGGGTCCCACAAATTCGACTTCCAATTTATCAAATGGATGCAGCGTTACCTAAGGTGTTAACACCATCACATCCTGGTACGATGGATTCCCCGTCCATTGACACACATCGCAACTTTTAGTACAATCCACAGAGTCACTATGCAAATTTGGCCACCAAAGTCTAGCTCGAAGTATGTTTTGGGAATTTGCGTGACCTCCATAATGTTCGCTTGCAACTCTGTCATGTGCTTCAGCCAATATCCTTCCCTGCTCATGCGGTAGGACATACTGGCATAGAATCTCATATGGTCCCATCTTATAGAGTTGTCCTATAATTAGTTGAAAATTCGTAGCTCGAGAAATCAATTGATTCTTCTGACTTATGGAAAAATCATCTAGGGCTTCCCCCTTCGACAGAAACTGAATAATATACTCATAATGATCATCGACCATTCCAACCTTAAATAACTGCGCATCAGGTAATCCATCCTCGATGTTGGTTGGTTCTTCGCCTGTTTCAATCCAAGACAAATGATTAGGTCCTGCATTTAAGCGACCTGGCTTCATGATGATTTTGAAATCAAACTCTTGGAAGAGTAGTAGCTAGGGGGATATCCCCCCCCCCCCACAACACAGGCTTGTTGACCAATTATTTCTACACGAAATGGTCAGTGAACATCTTAAAGTGTCATCCTAACAGATAATGATGAAATTTTTGCAGTGCATACACTGTCACGAAGGCTTCACGTTCCATAGTGGTGTAGTTTCATTTTGCAAATGACAACTTCCTGCATGCAAAATAAATATGATGGATGATATCTCCCTCACCAGTTTGTGCCAAAACCACTCCTAATGCAACTGATGATGCATTGACATGAACATGAAATTCCTTTGGCTAGTATGGAAAGACAAATATTGGCACTGTTACCATCTTCTTCTTGACAGTGTTGAGACTTCCTTGACACTCATGACTCCATTCAAATTGCACATCTTTCTTTAATATCTTCTCCATCGTGGTTGTGATTGTTGCGTAACCTCATATGAACTTCTGATAGTATCCCATATGTCCCAATGTCACTCTGAGATGTTTCACATTTATCGGTGGGTGAATATTAACAATTAGCACAATCTTAGCTGTATCTACCAACATCCCTTCCTTACATATGATGTGCCCCAACAAAATTCCAAAATTTTCACAAAATATACACTCTCACAGATTCAGTGCGATATGGTGTTGTCAACATATTTCCAACATTATTCGTAGGTTTGCAATGTGGTATTTCACCAGTCCATAGATAGTCCAATCATCCATGTATATTGCCAAAAATATATAAATTAAGTACTTAAATGAAACGACTACGATTCTTGAGAATATTACATGTGCGTTCTTGAGACTAAATGGCATGATCGTGTACTAAAAGCATCCCCATTCCATCACAAAAGTCATTTTATTTCGATCTTCCTTCGCAATCCTAACTTGGTGATAGCCTGAGAAACCATCAGTGAACGAATATACCTCTTTACCACCGACACCTTCCAACACCTCGTCAATAAATGGAGTAGGGAACGGATCATGCAGACATGCATCATTTAGCTTCAGGAGATCGACAAAGATCCATAATTCACCTATCTTCTTATCTTGAATGACCATTGGGATGATCCATTTGGATTCATCGAATGGTTCAATGATTGCAACATTCAACAGTTTTTCAAGTTCATCCTTCACTGGCTCCTTGTATGGTGGGTTCAATCCATATGGACGCTGCTTTACTGGCTTCACATATGGTTTGATTGGGATTTTCATTTCTCCCAAGTCCCCTAGAATGCCCTTCATTTGAAATAATTTGGTTAAAAACAAGTCCAAGAACTCATGCAACAAATCACTAATCTTCGTCATAGTCTCTTCGTCCTAATAATCTCCAATATAGGCTAACTTCGGTTCATCCTCTGTCCCAATGTTGACCTTCTGAATCTTTAGAGGTTGGTGAACTTTGTCTGTCAGTATCTATGGTGCTATGATATCTCGAATTCCTTCTAATTATGGGATATTGATATTTCTTGGATCATCCCCATCGTCAGGTCTTCCTGTTACATTGTAACACTCCATCATTGACTGCATTACTGGTATCCCATGGGATTCCTCCGAAAATGCGACTGGGACTACTTCCAAGACAACATATCAGATGTGCTGAAGTGCACTATGGATCATTGGGTCACCATCTACAGACCTGAAAGCGTGGCTGGAACATACCGTCAAGTCCTCCCATGTTGTGATCTCCCTCCAAAGCTCTGTTGATACATACAATTGTCACATAATTTCATCCAGCATATGTACAAAAGCATGTACCCATTCATCCTTTGGTCGTGATACCCATGTGGTATGACATGCAATGAAATGATCGTTGGGATTATTGAGCCCATCATACTTCACAACTTGACATCACTCTGTTTCACCAAAGGGAACTTCCATCAACATGTGACACATCGACCATTCGTTGATCAATTTATTATGTGTCACCCACCAGCGTGCTGGAGTGGCAGTTAGTGCTTCCTCTAATTCCAACAACCACCAAGGTGCTGATACCTTCTCTTCGAATTCAATGATGAACTCATCCAAGTTGGGTAATCCTTCATATTTTGGGAGTTCAACAATCTTTATTGTGACCCAAAGTAGTGACTGAGTGACCCGTCCACACTTCCTGATGATACTTCATGTAGTCGATTTTGCCAATTTTCCAGCGCATCGTCAGAATCCGATGATGCAGAGATGGAACTTCACTATCCCAACTCCCCATATATAGTGGAATGGACATAGTATTCTAAATATTATATGAATTGTCGCATGCTCTTACAACTTCCTCCTTGACTGGTTCGACATATCTTCTTCCTTCGCTCGTATCAAATGGGTCGATGACTGTTATGTCGCGATTCTCAAAAGTCATTACTTGCTTCTTGAAGTTGATCATCGCCAGATTATCATTAGCACACCCAATCCCTAGTAGTGCAGGATATGAGATTCCTTCATCGACGATTTCAATAACATCAAAATACGCATATGCCTTCATCCATTCCACTTCCACCACTAAGAGCGATACTCGCCTAATTGGAAACACCCTGGCCTAATTTTCCAGTCGTAGTTGTACGAGGGACTAAACCAACTATGGTTTCCCCATCTTCTCCCATGTCTTCTTTGTCAAAATGTTGACATCCAAGCCTAGATCCAGAATGACTGAATCCACATTGTAATCATTGATTTGGACATTCATTCGCATCTCCCTTCCGGTCTTCTTATTGTGCAAGGAGTTCACAGCGTAGTCCTGTTAACCCTTATCTAGTTGATATAACAGACTTGCGATCTTGGCTAGTGCATCAGAATCTTTTTCTAGCAATAGAAAACTTTCAAAGAAATTTTGCAAAGTTCCAGCCCTTCGAGAAGGTCATGCCACAAGTGTCGAATCAAAAGTAGGTGGAATTTCATAGATAGGAAACTTACTCGTATCTCCTTTGATGATATCTCATGTATTAAAGAACATTTCTTTCTCAGCATCGACAATGAATTGCACCTTTTTTTGAGTCGCTCGTTTGATATGTGTTATTGGACCATCATCTCCTGTTATCGCACCTCCTCGTGTGTCGATCGCAACATCTATAGGTTGTGTTCTAGGGTCAGCCAAAACATTCCCCACGGTTGGTCCTTGATTCTGATTCTAGGGTTGGTTCACATCCCGGTTCGGGTTTTGGTTCGCATTTTGATTCTGGTTCTGCATTGGTGGGATATTATTCGCTTTCCATTTCGCAACTGGTTGTGGAAAATATCCAACAGTATGATCTGCGGTGGTACAATAGGTGCATTGCAACTGCAGGTTTGGGAAATATCACTGATAATTCCCAATACTCTGTAATTGTAGCATTACATAGGTCCACGAGCTCATCCTGCTCCTCAATCGAATCCTTCATTTCATATTACATAGAATCCTCCAAGGAATCATCCTTATGGCTGGTACTGCGGTTTTTTAAACTATTATTTTGGCGGTGGATTCGATTGTGGTTAAACATATTGCGATTGAGTATACTGTGGTTGGAGCAAACTATGGTTGTGGTTGCACAAACTGTGGTGGTTGTTGCGGTGTCGGCCTTTCTATCAATCATTGTTATTCTCCCTTCATATAGTACGTATCCATTATCCTTTCTTGGAGGAGGTCATATTCTCGACAATCCTTCTCTTCATGCCCAACAAAACACCAAAAATTACACAACAGGTTTGCAGGTTTTGATACAACCTTTTGGAGATACACACATTCCTCGTGTTGATGTCCGTGAGTTTGACAGATTCGACACCATGGTAAACCACCTTGATTCAATGGATTTGGAGCACCTGACAATAGGTAATTGCAAAAGTTTTAGCATTGATATTTATGATGTCCTTCCATGTGACATCGGGTACACCATGATTCTTCGTGAATTTCCTTTCCCTTCTTGATATCTTGCAATTGAATCGTCATATTCACTAGTTGCGATTGGATCTGATTCATTCCAACTCTAGTTTATCTGACTAGGGAAGCTTCGAGATTCACTGTGATCACCAGAGCCTTGCTTTGTCTCACAATATTCTGCTGCATCAATGGAATTCATATATGTGGTACTAACGCTATGATGAACCATTCTTTTTTTTGTATGTTTCTCATTCCAAAACTGACTTTCGCCATCAATGTCTAGAATCACTGATCAAAATCCCATATCGACGTGTTTAGATATTCTTTGATTTCCTTCAATTCTGTGATGTATTACGATTCATATTTGGGTTTCCTAAATTCCTCAATCATCCTGGTTCTAATATCTGCAGAGTCTTATGCTGATTCCCTGTCGAAACTTGTACAAACTTCATATACAGTCTAATGCGTGACCTCAAAAAGTTGTCTCAAGTTGACCCTTCTTAATGTCTTCATCTTGGAATTGCTTAATAGTCCATACCGCTTCGCAGAGAAACCAATATTGCTTGGGATCCTCGGTCCCGTTCCCATGTAACAAAGGTAATTTCACATCATCGCTCACTATTCTAGGCCTTCATCCTGTTTTAGCTGATCTGCTACTATTATTTTCTTGATGACACACCAGGAAGTATTATGATGATTTGGTGTTTCTTCTTGAGTGTGGCATAGTGCACAGAGGTATAGGTACGTTGTTTGTTTATATTAGTCCTTCCTCGGACTCGGGTGTAGCCTGGTCATATCCTTTTTTGTTGCAGGGTCCCTTAGTCTCTTGTGATCTTCTCTCCTAGTTTCTTGTTTCGGTTGCACCATGACTCTCCTCAGTCCTCTGTCTCTTCTCTTTCTATAAACTTACCCCACTTCACATAAGACCAAAATATTCCTCAAATTCCCTCATAGTTTCATCACAACTCCCATCCATCTTCCCTATATCATTCCATACAACCTTCGTCTTCGCAGTACCTATAACCTCCGCACACCATATCTCTACTCATTGTAGTTCATTTTCAAGATACCATTTTCGTAGATAATCATCTTAATCCACAATTTCAAACATAATAGAAACTTACCTCTTGGTCCTTAGAAGAATTCCCTTTCTATGTCACTATAGGATTTGACTGTGTCGACAACAAATTCAGTAATATACCCTTCCAAAATGATATCAAGCCACACTTCAACAACCCTTGATGCTCTGGTGTCTACCTCTTTTAGGTGTTGGATCAGTTCAGGGGTCCTTGAAGTGGGTTCACCTCCTTGGAAATTTATTTTCTGATAGGTCAGCTATGCCAACAACTCACACAAGATAATCGAGAAATCGATGAAGAAATATCTATGGATATCAGAATAGATATGCCTTCCCAGCCATTGTTCTGTTGTTAGTATGAAATTCGGGTTTTCTTCTACTGTGAATTCTCGAGCCTTCTGATCGAACCAATCCTGGATCTTTGGCCTCATAGGATGCCACAACATATCCTCCTTTTCTTCGCACTATGGTCTCGACAATGGATCCATTTGTTGACACTGATCCTTTCAAAGGGGTTCACACTCTGTTGACACCTTTCTTCGATGCGACTCCCTAAATACCTTTCCAGGTTGGTTTTAACCTACCCAGCAACACCTACGAAGAAGATGTAGTCTCACCCAATATACGTGAGGGAGGGATGCAATAACCAAGTTTCCGCAGTAAATAGGTGGACTTGTGCGCTTATTTCTCTTTGTCGTAGTGTTAACCAGAGATCTAGGCAAAGGTTTTAGCATCAATTATTCATACTCAGTGGCATTAGAAATCATTTACATCACATCAATAATTGCATCGTCTCAATCATTCCTCAAAGAGATCAACAAGTATATAGACATTCATCATACATAGACATCTCATCATTCATAAACATAAATCATATTGCAGCATTAATTAATCAAATCATACCATAAACACAACAAAACACATGACACAGAGTTTCCAACATCATCCACCCATGTTATTTTACTTCATAGTTCAAAATAGGTTATCAAAATACATCTTTAGGTTGATAACTTGAAACCAACATATCAGACACAAAGATGTCCCAAAAGATAATCCTCGACAAAACCCGGATGAATTCCCAAACGAATGATAATCTTATCACCGCCAGTGCTATCTTCCTACTACATTTTGAACTCTATATATAGGCTTGCGCCTTTACAAAATGGTCCACTTACGATCAACTACCCAACTGACTTGGACCGAAAAGTACAAAATCATGACCTAGACGGCCCTTGTCGACTTCTTCTCCTTGTACAATATTCTTTGATTTCAGTTTCTTGTGCACCATGCACATCCATATCGCCTGCCCACACAAAGTCAATGAAATGAGGAAATTAGGGAAAATTTTAGATAATAACCCACAACATATTGGATGCAATTTTTGGACTGTATGATGGGTTTGAATGATGTGAAATAATATCTGACATAAATCATGACTAATACATCTCTTTAAACCATCATATGATTATAGAACAAGTGTCAAGCCACGAACTTTCATCATTTGACATTGATTCAGCGTTATCCTGTGTAGCCTCCATGTATTACGTTGTTGGAATGTGTAAAATCACATATGCTTAGAAGTTATGAACAATCCTTCATAGAATAAGTAAGAACACATGGAAAATCATACTTTTGAAGACTGTAGGAAGATTTAAATAAATATAAGAAATTTTATAATTCATAATCTTGCAAATGGATAAATATAAATAAGAAATTAAAACAAAAATAGACCAAGTGTCTAGAAATCAAGGTTCAATTTACAGGGAAAAAATGAAGAAATAAAAGAAAAGAAATACAAAGATGGAAAAATTAAAGGTACAAATCTAGTACTAACATCTGGGTCCAACTAAGTCTGGGAGATGGAGACTTACTTGTAAGGATCCAAGAACACGTAGAAGAAATACAAAGATGGAAAAATTAAAGGTACAAATCTAGTACTAACATCTGGGTCCAACTAAGTCTGGGAGATGGAGACTTACTTGTAAGGATCCAAGAACACGTAGACTAGTTTCCTTCTGAAATTGAGATTTGATTCTTGCCAAAACTGTAACTGAAACTGCAACTATGTACAAATCCACAATTGTAGAGATCCTTATCCATTATGTGATGGAGTTGTATTGTTGATCTATTGTACTTTCATCTGAACTATTATACACCATAATAAATTGAAAAGAAACTACACCACAAAATGAAACCAAAGCAAACCCAAATGCTCATTCATTGAGCTTATTTATATACATGTCATAATGTAATCAAATTATATCTATTTGATCAAGTGTAATACAATTTCCAATGAAACCAATAATCTATTTTATTGAGAACCATAACTCGATGCATGTCATTGTTTGAGAAGACCCATAAAATATGTAATAAGTGCAACAAACAGTCTATAAGAAGTTTATACTTACAAATGGAAACCATAAGCATGCCAAAAGATGAAGAATTAGAAACTTTTAAGAAATAAAACTCCATCCAAGAAGTCACAGGATCACGAAGATCATGAAAAAAATATTCCTTTGTGTTGTTAAAAAAGAATGGACTACAAATGGGTGTCCTCAACTCTCAATACTTTGTGACAATCCTCTGATCCATCAGAAGATGGAATAGGAGAACAAATAAATCTAAAATCTTCAATTCTGTTGAGTTTATCTCGTTTGATATATTCCACGAACCCAAGCGAAATGATTTCTGAAGAGTATTGTTTAATTGATGAGGACTGGATGAATGACTATAGTATTTTTCTCTTCTCTTGGTCATTGAATTCATAATGATCAAATAAAGTAGTAGCGGTGAGAAATTCAGTGAGTTATGATATAAATTTATACTCTTCTAAATCCTCTTCAGTTTCATAAAAAATAGGCATATATTCATAATGGTTTTGAACATCAAAGTTATCATGGCCATGACTATTAGAAACTTCCTATATGATATATAAAGTTTCTACGATATGAATACCATCTTTTTGAGTGTCAAAATAATTCAAAACTTTCTCTTATTTAATAAAAGGATTTCAATATAATTCACTTACAATCCATTGTTGTTGATGGTGGAATTCACGATGTAGAACTTCAATATATTCATTATACTAATCATATACATGATTATTTGAATAATGGTCAAGATGGTCGGCTGCATTATTAACTTGAAAAGAATCATTGATTGTATCACTACCAAAATAATCATGAAGATCATATTTTTCTCTCTTTACAACCATCTCTTAATTACTAGGTCGATCTTCAATTCCAAGATGATTTAAGACAACATTTTGTTCAACAAAAAATTTATCATTACAAGGATCATGAATGGGATGAGCATTTAGATGATCATCAAATTTTTTAAAAATATAATGAGAACATTCCAAATTATCTTCACTGATCTCTTTACTAAAATCATTTTAAACATGACTTAAAACAACAACTTTGTTATCAAACTGATCATGAGATTCTTACTTGACAATAGAAATTGAAAATGTTTCCTCTTCATCTTCAACAAATTCTAAAACCATATCTTCCATAACATGTTTGAAATATTTGTTTGCATACACCATTATGACTTTTTGGATCACATAAAGAAGCCGTATTATGGAAATCATATTGCTTGCAGTAATGGTAAAAAAGACACTCAACTAGATAAATTCTTCTGTAATATGAATAAAAAGCAGCATGAAATTTTTTTAATGAATAAATGATAGAGAGGGTAATAAACCTGTACCACTGTATGACATCCTTTTCGAAGGAGTACAGTGAACATTTTCATCATTACATATTCAGGATGTATATTCAACTGGTTCATATATTGATGAAACTTAATTACATGAAGTGTCATATTGTCCTCTTCCTTCTCTTTGAACCGTGAAAGGGAATATCCCCACTCATCCATGATAGGTACTGCATTTGGAAATCCTAGAACAACTAAAAAATTGAAAGATGCAAACCTCTATGATAAATGTATTCCATAGCCTTCAACATCTTGAACCAGTGGAGTCACCAACGAATTCTTGGATCATGAATCACTAGGTGAATGATTGTAGTCTAAACTATGTAACCAACCTTTGATCACCATCAAATACTATATCTATGCTTTCTCGTTCTCCCTGGGAATATTTTCTTGATTTCCATCTCTGACAATGACACCAACAAATGTTTGCATTGGAGTTTGTACTTAGACTACAAAAGTGAAAATACCAAACATCCAAAACAAAATATGAAATAACTGATGTTTTTTTAAAATATGAAGGAAATATTCATGATTAGGGCATTGAAATATAAAATAAGTAATCAATGACAGATGCTGAATAAATCAATAAATAAAATTAAAGTCTGGGTGTACATGAATGAATCATAAACGTAAACCAGTTCAAAGAACTAATACTTGAGAAATATATCTTCCAAATATTAGATTAAAGTATCATAGACAAAAAAACATTCCAACTATGAAAAATAGAAAATAACACAAACTAAAAAGCATCTTAGGATAAATAATTTATCAGAAAATGAAGTGACGAGCAAGGAAATCACAAAGATAAATTTTTTTTACTAAGATAATGAATCAAATTGCCTTATATATTATATATTTCATTCCAAAATACAATCTCTAATGTACTTACAGAGAATCTGTCATATGTCTTATCAATAAACTTAATAGCATCTCACCCTGTTCCATAAAAAAAACCACCTTGTTAATTTGATTCATTAAATTTATAAATACTTAGAGAAGTAGAGAGTTTCCAGATCCAAAACTGTAAGGTCAAATATCTCCAAAATAACAAAATAGGATTTTGAAGGAAATCTGGTGAATTTATGGAAAACGCCCTAAAATAACCACCTGTATTTGCTAAACCGTGTCAACTATTTAAATTTCGAGATCACTTTTTATGAAAATATCTGTGATGAACAAAAGCCTCTTTTAGATTTAAAAATTTCCTCTCCAAATGATTGGAAGACATGCCCAAACATAATGTCTAAAACAAGAAATAATTAAATGTTTTAAACCTGAAAAATAGGTCGTAAAGATTCATTTGAGTCTTCCAAACCATGAAACCTGTTGCAAAAGGAGGGAGGTTTTATGAATGAGTCCCTACTAGAAAAAAATATATTTTTGTTTTCTAAACTTTACTTCCATATCCTTGTGATCTGCACCCAATGATAATGACGGAAATAGAGAAAAATATATTATTTTGACTTGGTAGCTTCCTTCAATTCAAATATTCATTGTGGGAATATAATAAACCCACTTCATAACTTAGGATAAAATATTTAATCAATTTTGATTAATTTCCTATCCACTAGCCTAGATAGTTGGAATCCACATGCACCTCATGGTCAACACTTTCCATATATACCCCATGAGCAATTTAATCCCGATTCATGGTTGATCCTGTCTACTTTATTGACTTCCAAAATTAGTAACTATACTTTCTTGCAGGTTCTGACTTTTATTGCTTTATTCCATCTTTTCAATGGATAAGGTAAAACTCGTCAACTGGGAAACTGTTATCTTTTCTTTCCAATCCATCCTCCATGATTTTCTCTCTATATTATAGGATTATCATGTTTTTCCATCATACTTGACAAAGCACTCATGCTTTATCTAATTTGTGAGGTCCTTGATTGATTAGGGAAGTGCTTTATCCACCTATCAAAGTTTATCATATTTAGTAAGTCTATCTTTATGATCTTGATGAGTTGTATCCAATACAACTCAATTTTATCTATGAGGTATGTATTATTTATGTACATTATTATTCATCATTATTCAATGGAAGGATACACTCCAATATTCATCTCTTCATTCATGTGATTCATTCTCTATTATGCTCTCTATTTTCCTCTGTATACTTGTGAGAATTATCTTAGTAGCAAGATCTACTTCATGTGCTTATTCTTAGCATATTTACGCATAGCATTATATCTTCTATTTATACATGGTATCAAAGCGCAAGTTTTCTCAAGTTATATACATTTCAAGAGCACATCTGGTCTTCTATCCCTGTTTGAAGAAGAGCTTGATTTAAGGAACTTACAAGATTTTCTCCTAGCTTTATTTGTGCAGGTTGCACAGAATTTATCTTTGAGAACATCAACATCTCAGTATGTATTCTTCTTGATATATGATCCTGATTCCCTTCAGCTATCACGAATGGAAATCCAAAATTGGAATTCTATTGTGTAGTAAGGGACTATACATAGTTACTCTAGCATTGGAGAATAGACCAAATTCTATGGTTGAGAAAGATAAGTGGCATAATAGATTGGATGAAGCCTATGGATTTATTTGCATCTCTATTTATCCTTATCTACTCTTTCAATTAGATGGTTTGACCACTCCAAACCAAGTATGGACCAAAATTGAGTCTCTCTTTGGAGTTCAAGATGAGTTAAGTGAGTATTGGTTAGGGATTGATTTATTCTCAATGAATCCAAGAAGTTTCGATTCTATTGAGGGTTTATTCAGCAAATGCAAGTCACTTGTTCTAATGCTCAAGCATTGTGGGATTGATAAGAAATACGATCAATTAATCCTTTCCATTCTTTCTGAATTGGGTCCCGAATACTCAGTTTTTGTGTCTACTTTTCATGCTACTAGGCTTGTTGTTTATAATTGGAAAAGTCCATCTTTATGTACTTTCTTTGATTCACTAACAAAGGAGAAAGATAAATTGATCCAAACGGGTGCTCTTAAATCTTAGAAGGGAAAGGATAATTATCTCATAGTTATAGGAAGCAAGAATATCAAATCCAAATAAAACAAAATAGTGAAAGAGAAGAAGCCAAAGTACGAAATTGAAGATGAAGGTTCGAAGCCTACTAATGAAGATTCAATGAAGAAAGTCAATAAGAAAGGGAGAAAATCAAAGTGTTATTATTGCAACAATTTATTTCATCCAAAGAAGAATTTTTTCAAGAAGAATATGGACATCATGTATCAGCTTCTTGAGAAGCACAACATCAAAGTTCCAGATGAGTTAGAGAAGCATGTTGATTCCTCATAACATTGTGATAGTGTGTAGTCACAAGGTAATATAACCTATGCCTTGAGTTCCAAAGTTAAATCCCTTACGCATGTCTCTAATATAGATTCATTTTATTATATATCACAATCAGAAATATCAAATCCTTTCTTTGATAATACACCTATCAGTCTCCTAGATTCATCTCTCAATAATTGTGATTTTCCACTAGATCCTGACTTGGATTTAAGAAACTCTTATTCAGATGATTATGTTAGAATAATAAACCCATAGTTACCCATATTTGACATTAATTAATCATTTTGTCTTGACCATGGTAATTTCAATAATGTGTTATATGTTCCAGGTCTTACCTCTAATCTCTTTTCAGTGTATCAGATGACTAACACTGGGTCTCCAAATAAGGTCATCTTCTCCTTTAATGAAGTTTAAATCACATAGATTTCAAATGGTAAAGTCATAGCAAAAGGTGTTTTAGATCACACTTCGAAGGTATACAAGTTTTCCCATTTTCTACCTACTCAAACCCCTCTGCTCTTCTTACTCATGCTAATGAAGCAAGAAATATTTGGCATGAAATATTTGGAAATATTAACTATAAGTATCTTTCTGATTTGAGTGATAAATATATGGTCATAGGGTTACCAAACATCAAGTTTTCTAAAGGATTTTTTCAAGGTTGTATCCTAGGAAAACACCCAGAGCACAAGTATGAGAGAGCCAGTCAGGAGAGAGCCTCTGCACCCCTTGAGTTGATCCACAGTGACATTGCTGGTTGATTCCCTTATATGTACATGAGTCAATTCAAATATGGACTCACCTTCATAGATGATTTCCAGGTATTTTTGGGTCTACTTCCTAAAGCACAAGTCTGAAGTTTTTGACCTCTTCAAGGTATTTCGAGCCTTGGTTGAGAACCAGTCTGGGAGGAGACTCAAGGTCCTCAGATCTGAAAATGGTGGTGAGTATGTCAAGTATGAGTTCATCCATTATTGAAAAGATGCAGGTATCTAGATGCAACATTCTATTCCTTACACACCACAGAAAAATGGTGCTGCTGAGAGAAAGAACAAATCATTAAAGGAGATGGCAACTTGCATGATGGAGGATAAAACTTTGCCACCAAAATTTTAGTCCGAAGCTATAAATTGTGCGTCCAATATACAGAATAGGTTGCCACATAAGAAACTTTATGGTATTATTCCTTTCGAATATTGGAGTGGGAACAAGCCAGATGTGACCCATTTCAGGATTTTTGGCTCAAAGGCTTCGGCTAGAATTCCAACTCAAAAGAGGAAGGATTTGCAACCTCAAAGAAAAGAGTGCCTATTTGTTGGGTATTATGAATATTCAAAAGGGTACAAGCTAATAAACTTGAGCACAAACAAAGCTTTCATTGAAGGAAGTGTTCAGTTCGAAGAAGAGCCTTTAGCATCAATTGAAGTTGGAGAGTCCTCTTCATCACCACAACCACTGATTGTAGGTGAAGAGACTAATGAGTTTTCTGATTATGATATTTCTGATAATTATTATTTAATTTAATATAATAACAGTCCTACAAGACCAAAATGGGCAGCAAGGACCATTCATGCAGCTGGGGAACTAGCTGGAAATCCTAGTGACAGTAGGACGACTATATCTCAATTTGAGAGTGCCCCTTGTGTGAAAGATCATCTATTTGCTGAGAAGAGATATGTGATGGTTGAATCATATCCTCAGACATATGAAGATGCATCAGATGATCCAAGATGGAAAAAATCCATGAAAGAATAATTCAGCTCGCTCTAGAAGAACAACACATGGGAACTAGTTGATCTTCCCCCGGGGCTTGGTATGCCAAGATTGATGGCTTTCTGTTGTCACTGAGTTTTTTTTGATGCAAGTATGAGCCAAATGTCTATTTGAAACTGATTCATGGTTATTTTATGATTATTTTTTTATATGTGGATGAACTACTGAATACAGGAATTTCAAAGAAAGAGATTGCCTCCTTGAAGGATGCAATGAACCATGCCTTTTCCATGACAAGTTTGGGATTGTTGAGCCAATTCTTAGGTCTCGAAATTGCTCAATCCCAACATGGAATAAAAGTTCATCAGTCCAAGTATGATTCATATTTTCTCATCAAGTTCAACATGAAATATTGCAAGCCAAGCAAGACTCCATTCCTTTTAGGAGTTAAGCTTGAGGAAGCAGGTTCTTCTCCTATGGTAAATAATACACTCTATAGGTAGTTGATTGGGTGTTTGCTTTATCTTACACATACTCAACCTGAATTATATTATGCAGCTAGTGTGGCTCCGAGATACATGTATCATCCTCATGAGATCCATTGGAGAGAAGCCAAGAGGATCCTAAATTTGTTCAAGGAACAAGAACTCATGGGATCTTCTATAAAGTAAAATCTAACTTATATTTAGTTGGATTTACTGACAGTGATTGGGTAGGTGACAACACAGGTAGAAAGTCTACTTCAGGATATGTGTTCATGTTTGCAGGAGGACCAATCAACTGGTCAAGTAAGAATTAGAGTGCCATAACACTCTCATCTACAGAGGCAGAGTATAGAGGAGTTGCGAATGCAAATACTCAATGTTTATGGTTGTAGGGGATACTTGGAGAATATGTCTTCGAATCATAGTTTTCTACTGTCATATATTGTGACAATCAAAGCACCATTCGAATCTGCAATGATCCAGTTCAAAGACAACAAACCAAGTGAATTGAGATCCACATGCACTACATTAGGGAACTTGTGCATGATGGTACCATTGCTCTACTCAATTGTGCATATTCAGAGCAAGTAGCATACATCTTCACCAAATTTTTTTTTGAGAAGACATTCAGTAATCTAAAATCACTGCTGGGTATTTCTGATCATGTGGTGAAGCATGATTGATGACAATATTTCAAAATTTTTGTTTCATGTCCATATTTAAGGGAGGATTTTTCCCACTGGATTTTTTCCTCTTTCCTTGATTGTATGGACAAGTAATATGTAAAGGGTGACTAAGCCTTGTTGCTAGTGTTAACCAAAAAATCCCCCACATATCTCTCTATGGCCTACACCACCCAAGGACACCATCTCACAACCCCCATATCACTCCATCAGACCTTCAATTAGACCCCCACACCTCCAAAAGAGCCCAAGGATGAAGAAAAGGGCTAAAAACCCCCCAAAAGAGCCCAAAATAGCCCCCTAGGAGCTAAATCCCTCAAAAAGGGGCTAAAGTTAGTGCGAAAGGGGCTAAATGCCCAAAAAAGGGGCTAAAGCCTTGACCAAGGGCTTAAAACCCTAAAACCCCTTGGAAAAGCCATAAAAGGAGGGTGGGGGGTCACTCTCAAAACACTTCTCCCATTTCCTATTGTTATGCTGCCTGTGGATGCTTTGAGACCTTTGCCTCTCAAACCACCCACACTCCCTCTCCTCCATTTCCATTCCCATTGAGCCATTGCTCCCAAACCAAGAGAGGTGCTACCATGAGCTAAGGCATGGTGGCCCATTCCCACTAGAGAAGGTATATTTGTGATTTTATGTTTATTTCTTTGCTTCTTAATATGATTTACTTTCTAACCCTTGTCTCCAGTTGCAGGTTTTGTCATTAACATTGTTTTACAGGTTTTCCATTGTAGCTTAGGTTTATTTGCAAGTTTTAAGGAGGTAGAACCCTAACCCATTTTTTGCAGAGGGGTTCACCAGTGCTTCATCTTCTTTTTTCTGTTTTGTTCTTAGCTTACAGTCTAGCTTAGCTTTAGTTTTCTGTTCTTAGTTCTTAGATTAGTTTACTATTTTTCTTCCGTTATTTCCGTTTCATATTTCTGCATTTTCACCATTAGCAGGAACCTAACCTTGTGCCCTATAGGCATAAGGGAGCCATTCCTGCCCCTATAGCAGGGAGAAATCCTTGCTACAGAATTGATGACCATACCAGGTCGATCCCACAGGATCCCTGGGCCAAACTTTTTATTTTCAAGTTTTTAAAATTGTTTCCCTAGTTTTTCAGAAATTTCATGTTAAATCTGTCTTAAATCTTGTTTATTTCATGTTTTAGTTACTACTACAGCCTCTGCTAGGTAGAATCGAGTCATATTGACCCCAGTACCAGTTACTGTTGGCCAGATCTGACTCTGTCTCACCAAAAAAACCCCATTCCGGAGCAGGGTGCTCATATCGGGGAAAAAGGTGAGTCTGGGGCGCACTTAATGGGAAAACAGGTGCGCCCAGGGTGCACTTAATCCCATGATAAGTGCGACTTCAGCCAAAAAACTCAGGTTGTGACTGTTTCTGCATTCTATGCGACCCCCTCGCTCATTTCTGAAAAAATCTCGCAGCCCCCTCGCTAGATTTGGTCAGAAATGTGCGGCCTGTCAAACAAAACTTTAATTTAATATTAACAGACAGTAATTTTTATTTTCAGAGGACTGTTAGTGCAGCCCAGCTGCCTCTGTCCACCATTGTAGGTCATTTTTAGTTTCTGCTTTTATTTTCTGTAAATTATTTCATGAACAATGTGTAAATGTTAAGTAAACCATTATGGCTTAATAAAATGAACCTAGTCTAACTAAAATCAACTTAAAAGTAACCATCTTGGTTCCCCCTTCCTCCTCTACCTAGTCATCACTCTCCGGGGTATTTTGGGATACGACAAAGGGCAAGCTCATATAGATCTAGGCACTCCATGATATTGTTCCAAACCACTAAAACCGGGTGACCTAGAAGGTAGAGGGGGTAGAGAAGGAGGGCTTCTCACGACACTAAGTGTCCTTCCTGTTGACCAACCTAGCATCTGGGAGGTGACCTGCAGATCTATAGATGGGCTTAGTCCCATTGTGTTGAGAGCCCAGCACCTTCTCTTGGTTGAAGAGGAATATCATTGTGAGGTAGACATCTAGTTAGGCTAGCAAACATTCAGGGTTAATCACTATACTTGTTTACAATTTTTGTTTATGCTTGCATACACAACCACAATCATATGAACTCTACCATGATGAATTCATAAACCATATTGTAGCAACCAAATACCAGAAAAACAAGCAAACAACTACACCATACCAAATAATTAACCCAACTCAGTTCATGACGCTGAGTAAGCCTTAAAATTTACTAATTTACACTAAGTCAAAACAACTCTGCAGTCTTTGAGGACATAAGTCCCTGATTGCTTCAACTATGGGAAGTACTTGGGCTTTGCCCAAAAAATCATTGTGAGGAGTACCGCAGGAACCCCAAAGTAGCTGGCCGCTGAGAGGAATTGCCAAGCGAAACGGGCAATGAACGCTTTCGATTGAGTAGGAGCACCCATGAGGAACAAGCCAAGCACTGTCTTCTGGTAGTCTTGGTGGTTGAGAGACTGCCTTCATCCAATAGGAAGCCACTTAAACCGGGGTCCAAATCTCATACCCACCAGTTTCACACACACAATCAAACACAATTGATCCTCCACGCTCTTCCTCACGCCTGAGAGGTGAACCACCACCATTTGGAACACTCAATCAACACCGTCGAAGCCGTTCTCAGCCATCTCCCACACCATCAAAAGGCCACACAACCTCTGATCCTAATTCAGACGCATATCAGTCTGAACCAGACCTCCACACCGCACCATCAAGGCCCATGCATAGTGCGAACCAGGATCCATTTTTCGGCATAACCTTAGCAAGTGGACCCATGTCCACATCACAACCTATCACCCACAACCTAAAAAGTGGCCCAAGCACAGTCATGCAAACTATCGTCAGTCAGCTGCCACCACCTATAGTGCCCAGCCAAGCTGGCTCACTTGCAACACATGGGGGCAGTGGCCCCTCCACACACACTATCCCTCCTGCCACATAGGGGGGCAGTGGACCATCCACTTACATTGCCCCTACTGTCATACATGGGGGAAGTGTCCCCGCCACTCACACTATCCCAGCCATAATGCTTGGGGGCATTGGCCCATCTACAATGGTGCCACTGCAAGCACCCCCAACTGTGCAGATGCACTATGCACATGCAAACCCCACCACCATCGCAACCCCATCCCACATTAATTTGGGGTGAAATCTGCCCTTCATGGCTCATCTCAACTTGCCTGACTTGGCTAGATTAACAAACGACCCCATCCACCACCAAGCTTTTTGGCCACCTATGCCAACTAAGCTGCCATCAGACATCCCCAAGTTTGAAGGCAAAGCCGGGGAATGTCCCCAAAACCACATAATGACATTCCATCTATGGTGCTCATCCAATAGCATCATAGATGAATTTTTCAGGTTGAGGTTGTTCCAATGCACCCTTACAGGTGCCGCGGCCAAATGGTACATTGAGCTGCCACAAGCCAAGTACCCCAACTTCAACTCCCTAGCCTTCATGTTCCTACAGTATTTCCAACTCCCTGTCAGATATGACGAGGGGGTGGAGATACTACTGTCCTACCATCAAAGCACTACCACTCACATAATTGACCATATCCACGAGTGGCGGTGATGTCGTAGCTTATGCAAAATCCAACTAGACAACAGGATCTTCTTGGATTGGTTCCTTAAGACTTTGCTCCCACCCATCGCAAAGGATGTTGCATCTGAACGTCCCCAATATGAAGAAGAGGCCATACTGAAGGCCCAACAATTTGACCTCATCTATGCCCAGTCTGGATACCTATATACCATCATTCCAGATGCTCCCCATCCAAGTACCTCCTACCACGATGCATCGGGGGCATCCCACGTTGCGAACGGCATCATAGGATCGGCCTCCCAACAACCACAGCCTCGACCAACACCACCTGCTGTTACACCACAACCAAGTAACACTGCTAGTGTTGCTTACCAGAACAAAGCCCCCGGACTATGCTAGAATGATGTCCCACTCCAGAGCAACAACTTCTTATGCACAACCTGTGCCACCACAGCAAGCTTAGGCCATGGCTTGGCCAACATAGCAGTATGTGGGGCAAATGCCCACATTTGTGGCACTACCACCCTCACAAATCTATTATGCACCACCAGTACAACCTATGCAAACCCCCACCCCTGCTCCACCCGCTGCGTTGGGACAAGTGTTCGCACAACAAAACCGTCCCAACCAGCCTGCCCCCAACAATCAACAAGGGCAAGCTAGAAACAACCGGCCCCGCAACCAAGGAAATAACCAACTACAGGGAGGTGGTCAACAACCGAACCCTCCCAACAATGCCACGGCAAATCGGCCAGCCTAGAACCCCCCGCAACCAAATGCACCAAGACGCAACGCCCCGTTGTGCACAAACCAACCATGTACACTCTTTTAATTCTATCGGCACTATACATTCGAGTGTCCCTTCATGGGTTGCGTGAAGCAGGCCATTCGAAACGAGGCCCAACAGGCTACAAATGCTACAAACCAAGCACAACCCAACCCAACACCTCAAGGACCTCCCCCCATGGTGCTTCAAAACCCATTGCCAGTCTAAGGATTGGTGGCAACTACTCCCCCTCCCCAACCCAATCCCAATGCTCTGGGGGCACCTCCCACGGTTGAAACACGTGTTCACCACCTGCTAGCCATGACGACTGAAGAGGTCAACTTGCAAACTTGACGAAATCAGTACGGTACCATGACCAAACCTGTTGACTCATTAGTAGCATCCACGTCTAAGATAGTCAACTTACTTCTTCAGTTACCCCTATTCCCATGCCCCCCATATGTAGAGTTACCAATAATGCCACAATTAGAGCTGCAGTCAGCTATAGCATTGTGGATGATTTGGACCAAACGCCAACCGCCATGTCTGCTCTTGAGGTACTTAAAACGTTCCCAATGCAGTGAAAATCCTTACTAGCTGCTCTAGGGGCAGTAGACCCCTTCGACTCCAAGTTAATCATGTTTGACATAGAGAACAGAGAGCTGCACATGCCCTCCACTATTACCTTCCAAATCCCGGTGTCCATCCGGAACTTGGTTGTGGATCGATGCATAGTGGATGAGGGGACATCTACGTGTGTCATGTCTACCTTGGTTTGGTAGAATCTTGGATCACCAATTCTGCAACCGTCCTCCATGACTTTGTGGGATTATGATGGACATCCCACTAAAGCCCAAGGAATCCTCCCTCATGTCCCCATCACGTTAGATGGGAAGACAGTCCTGATTGACATCGAAGTCGTCAACGCTCAACTGGACTACAACCTCCTCCTCAGGAGGAGTTACATGTATGCCATGCGAGCAGTCACATCAACTATTTTCTTCCTCGTGATGTTCCCCCACGAAGGGAATATTGTGACGGTTGACCAACTCACTTACCATGATCTGCAAGGGTTAACAACGCCTGCCAACGTTATCCCTACCATGACCACCATTGAGCCGCAAGTGGCAACCACACATGCTAACGTCATCCCTACAACCAACACTGTGTTGAAAACACACCATCCTCCCCACCGTTGAATGTGGGCACTGGGTTGTTTACCAATCCCACCATGACGACTCCTTTCCCATTGGTGTCACTGCCATCGACACAAAAGCAAGCTGTGGACTTGTGCATGGTCTCATCTAGCACCATTGCACCCAAACAACAACCGCAGCCACAGCCCCAACCACAGCCCCAACCACAACCACAACATCATCCGCAGTCGCAACCACAACCTCACCCCTGCATGCAACCAGCAGGGAGTTATCTGGGCTCATCTCCAGTCCATACGATTCCCTTCCTCTTTCCCCCACCTGGTGTCATGAGCAAGCCGGTCATGGCCACCTTAAGCCTGCCCAATTTTACATTGGGAATTTCGGTGTGGTATCTTGATCCACTAGCTCAACCAGCAATGCCCCAGGTTGTTTTAACCCTGATACAACCTATCACGGTTGAGTCTCACCCTCCACCCAGTCCACACAAGCCAATTGCTGCACGTGCACCAGCACAGCCCCAACCTAAAAGAGCCAGGGGCAAGAATACCAAAACTAGCACAGAGCCACGACAAGTCCCACCTTGCACCATCTGCGAGCAACAAGGCCATCCAACTTAGAAGTACCCTGAAATCCCAATGATCCATGCGCATTTAGATGCCATGGATATAAACAAAAACATCCCCTTGGTTGAACTCCCAACCGCGCCAGTAGTCAGGAATAAGGCATTGAGGACAAACCATGCTTGCGCCCTTTGGGGCTTGTATGGACATTACTCCCACCATTGCCAAGACTTGCACGAGTTTCAAATGGCTCTCGTTGGCCTCCGTCACCATTCCATTGAGTCTAAGATAACCTTGATTGAAGAAGTTCACTCCCCACTGCCTTCTTTAGACACCATGTCCATTTACATGATGTCCAATTCTACCGACCCACTCATCTCCTCCTCCATCGACGGTCCATCAGACTTGTCTCTTCATTGCTTCAACAATGATGAGGAGATACTTGAAGCTCTGACCACCATGGAATACCCATGCAACGACATGCACCATCACTCGTTCTTCCTCCCGGAAGAACTTGTGTCACAGTCGGACCAGTTTTCCATGGAGACCAAATATTTCATCCATGGGAAGGTTGAGTGGTTCAAGAACCCAATCCCAACACCTGATGCCTTCGAAGAAGGGAACATGGTGAACATTTCACCAACCATTAAAATTGACATATCAATCAACTCTGAGATGATTGAAGAAGTCATGCTGGGGGCATCTTGCTCCCTAGAAGAGGTCGATGCCTACACAACTCTCTTCCAAGAATTCTATGACATCTTTGCTTTGTCATACACTAAAACGCCCGGCTTAGATCCATCCATATTGGAGCACCACATCGACACATGGCCTGATGTGGCACTCGTACACCAAAAACAACGATCCATCCATCCATCCAAAGTGGCTACAGTGAAAGCCGAGATAGAGAAGCTGCGCACAGCCGGATTCATTTATCCCATTGCATACACAACTTGGGTTTCTAATCCTGTTCCCGTGAATAAAAAATAGGGTACCATTCGTGTTTGCACCGACTTCCATGACCTCAATGGGGCATGTCCCAAAGACAACTTCCCCACACCTTTCATTGACCAGATCATCGATGCATGCACCGGACATGAATCCTTTTCTTTCATGGACGACTTTTCCGGATACAACCAAATCCAAATCCGGAAAGAAGACTGGTACAAAACGGCATTTACAACCCCATGGGGCACATTCGTGTATCAAGTCATGCCCTTTGGCCTAAAAAATGCTAGAGCCACCTTCCAGCGTGCCATGACACACTGCTTTCGTGATCTCGTTCACATCATGTTGGTTTGTTTTGACAACCTCATTGCACGGTTGCAAAACCACACACAACATATAGATGACTTGCGACAATTCCTCATGCGATCTCGCCAGTGCAGAATCCGGTTGAACCCATCCAAGTGTGTTTCCTGTGTCCCCATGGGTCATCTTCAAGGATTCATTGTGTCACACAAAGGAATGACCACTGATCCTGGGAAAGTCCAAACGACTTTCCCCCTAACGTCACCTCTTTGAGTGACAACGTTTCAACTTATATTATAGTTTTTTCATTTTTTGTTTTATACATTTTTCCAAATTGAGTCTTATGTATCGTTTCCTCTCATTGCTTCAGATGGAGCACACCTCAGACCGGTATATGGGATTCGTAGATGGAGCAAGCAGATGGACTGTGAACCTCGCCTCGGCTGCATGGGTAATCTACTCCCCATCACACGAGTTGATCCACATCGACGGAATATGCATGGGCACCGCAACCAACAACCAGGTGGAGTATGATGGTGTCAATGGCCTCTTGGCCGCCACTCTACAGTTAGGAACTCATCATCTCAATGTCTTCTTAGACTCCCAACTGCTTGTTTCTGAACTGAACAATCACTACCGAGTTCACGATCCCTGCCTCTTTAGAAAGTACCTGCGCACTAAACACATGGTTTGAACATTCGAATCCATCACATTCACACATGTTCCCAGGAACCTCAATAGTGTCGTAGATCAAATGGCTAACGATATTCTAAATTGGCACATCCATAACAGTATATAGGAAACATACAACCATAACATAATGCATAATCATGTCTAAAAATACACACATAGTGTAATAATACATCATATAGGCATGTGCATTCCACAACATAATAAAAAGACACACATAATGAAACCATAAAAGCGCATCCATGTGCATAAAAAATATGTATAAATATAAACCGATCAGTCGCATGTCCAAAACATGTCCAATACAAAAATGAGAAGCCACATATGCTTTCTCAACAGGATATACATAAGCAACACAAAAACCCCTAAGTGCACCAACGCACTAGGGACAGCCCCACTAGGCTACTAATCCAACTTAGAGCCATCATCTGGCTCGACATCATCATCTTCCAAAGAGGGCGCATCCTCTGCAAGAATACCACCTCTCGCCATCTGGCGAAAGTGCTCGCAAGCCACAACCATCTTCCTCATCACACCCGTCAGCTCGGGAGGAAGATTGTGAATAGAAACAATAAAGTTAGTACTCAGGTGCTGCTAGCCAACATCTGACACTCCAGTAGCTACCTCCTCCATATATGGCACCAGGCCATCCATATCCCACTACCACCTATGGGAGCTCCTGGAAGGAGCCACCACAGGAGGTATGGTAACAACCCACCTCCGATGCCCATGCGGCGGGCGAGGACCAACATCTGCACATACAAGTAAGGACACCATCAGTTCACATATATCAATATGAAAATCACTAACCAGCTCAGCTATACTATTCATAAAGCTAAACAAAAAACACCAAGCATACATACAAGCTGGTCCCCACGCCTGACCAGGAGGTTGGGGCATATCAGGATCTCCCTAGAAATCCATACCCGCATACGGGTACTCCTCGATCACCACAGGCATCTGGAGCCACTGCTCCAACAACTCCTCTGTAAAGAAGTAGCCCACTCTACCTCCACCCTCACGAATCATCATCTGGCACCACCTATACATCCTTGGCTCCCGCAGACCACTGTCCTACACAGCTCGATGAGGACGAAGTGTAGGTACTTTCTCAAAGAAGAAAGCACACAGGAAGGAGCCAAAGAAAAAACCAACGCCAGTAGTCTTTGACTTGTTCAGCTGATGCCGAACAACCTGTAGAGACATCTGGCCCCATGCATAATACATGCCACCTATGGCACGCTCTACTAGCTGCAGCTGACCACCAAAAATCTTGTGGCTCCCCGTGGAACCCAAGATACGCTGCACTAAAGTCCCCACTTCCCGTGTGGACAACTCCTCAATCTCACACATCAGGATGTAAGAGTCATGCACATACGCCGTAGCGTAATAGTGCCGATCACACAAATCCTACAATGTCTCCCCCCGAGATAGGAAAGGTACCAAGTCACCAACCACTCCCAATATAGGGAGCCCAGTGATGAAGTATACATCCTCTGGCGTAATCTCAATGTGCTGGCCCTGGAAGAGGAACACCTCCTCAGCAACATCCCAAAAGCCTATGAGTGTTTGCATCAACAAATGCAAACTCCACATAAGTGGTATCCTCATAAATTTCAGCAACCCATAGCGGGCTAGTGTATCTCTAACACCCCTGTCATGCAAGGATGCATCTCTCACACTCTTGCAGTCTCTCTCCCTCCATTTGATCTCCACCATCCTGCACAAGCAAAAACCCTGATGTCAGCCACTGCCACCATCAAAAAACCACCCAAAGGAGTCTAGGGCGCACCTATTTGGGGAAAAGGAGTGCCCAAGGTGCTCATAACTTCCCAACCATCCCTCGAAATGTGCGGCTTGGTCCCCATGAAACCCCAAAATGCTTATGGGGGGCCTCTAGGTGACCAAATTCAGCAAATAAACCATCAAAATGACGAGGTTCAGTGAGAGCTTTTACCTGCAAATCATGGCTCATGAAACCATTGGTGAATGAACAATGAACAGTGACAATGACACTTCACCATGTGGACCCAACCCTTTTATAGGCCCCATTTGACCTAATTTCTTCCGATCGACATAACAGGACCATACAGACTCCGTTTGAGATGCCGTTCATGCCACTGGTTTTAGAATTCCACCCTCTATCTAGTTATGAGACCATCATCTCATGTTTAATAAATAATTTTCGAGACCATTTCCCACAAGTCACCTCTATTTACGAGCCATGACATGACGATGCGAGTGTCTACGGACCTGTACTTGTATCACACCTCCCGACCACAACTCATGCAAGTTTTCGGGCTGCCGCCAGTTAAGGACTGTAATTTTAGCTTTTATTTTGCATTTTTAACACATAGTTGTCTTTTCCATTCACTGCACTGTTATAGATCAAAATGACACATCTCTGCTTGTGACCACTTTCCTATGTTTTCGTCGCATGTCGACACTTCCATGATGACACTTCATGAAAAGTCACTGAAAAAACACCTAAATTGGAGGACCCATATCTTGAGTTTTGTAACTCCTTTTGACCTCATCGTTGCACTGTTGCAAAGATATTTCTATTAGCTAAAACTTTCCAAAAGACATGAAAGTATGAAAATGCCCATAAATACCCTAAAAATGAGTTTTTTGTGTGTAAGCGACTTTCTTTAAGGCAAACTCGCGTACGTATGCGACTTGCTCTATATAATACCCACGTACGTATGCGAGTTGCTATATATAATAGTCACATACACCTTATATACGTGACTTTATGTATTGGAAACCCGCGTATGCCTCCTCGTGTATGCGACTGTTGTTTCTGCAACTTGTGTACGCCTCCTAAAAATGTAAAAAAAACACGTCTTTTGAATTTCGGGTAGTTTGGGTAGTTATGCAACTGACTCCTTCAGTTGTAACTACTTTGTCTTCACCCCTAACTCTTCCTTAAGCATATAAATAGAGGTATGGAGGTCCATGAGAGGAGACTTGAATCTTTGCATCATTATGCTAGAGGAATCAAGACTCTCTTTGCCCACACCTTTGCCCTAGAAGCATTCTCCTTGTGTTGCAGAGCTTGGAGGCTGAGTTCCTTGGAGAAGAGAAGCAACAGAACCAGATCAAGGTTTCATGAGGTGTCGAACTTGAAGAGAAGGTATACTTGTACTTTTTTTCAAGATTAATAAAGATGTGATGTCCTTCTTCTTCCCAAATTATTGTTCAATGTGTGATTGAATCTCTGTTTATGATCATATGATGATGTTATTCAGATCATTATCTCATGTTTATTTGATTACCATTTCTCTATATGTGGTCATATTGGTTTGAGGAAGGTATAACTTTTTTTGCAGGTCTCTTGGAGCAAGAGGAGCGAGAGGAGCAAGAAGAGGATTGAAGGGCTACTTGGATCAACCTTCGTTTGGCTAAGGTATGAACCATTCTAATCTCTGAAACTTGCTTGTATTTACTTGCAGAACCATTTGAATCCACCTTTCAACCCCAGTACATTGATGGCCTCTTAAACCCTAGCCATAGGATACTTTCCTTTACAACACGCACCTCACGCGGACCTCTGGACCACTGTCCATAAAACAATTTATTTTTCTTACACGTATTTGGCATATAAATGCCTCCGGACTTGGACTCACATTGCATGTGGTCAAGTTCATCCACCACAACACACACACATGCTCTCCTGACCTCTGTCTGAGAGCCACCTCGATTTGCGTGCCTCTGCCGCACCGACTCACAGGACTCTACCGTGATCTATCCCACGCATGTATTGGTATGTTTGAGAGCCTTCTGCTCCATCCATACTGCATGGATGACCTTTAGACCTCCGTCCACCATCCCGACATGGGGCACTGCATGTGCCACCACAATTGGTTGACCACTTTGGAGTTTTGTTTAAGCTCTTTTTTGACTCCTTGAAACAATGAAAAGATTGCCGAGTGCAGCTGCCTCCTTTCCCGCTTGCTAAATATAGGAAAGGGCATCTACATCGTCTCGTTTATCTCCTTTTGTGGATAATGTAGACCATTTCATGAAAAGGACCTCCTTAGCACACTCAAGCCAAGACCATTTCCCTCTGCATACTTTTATTCTTTCTCGGGTAGAGGGGCCGCACTTTACGAAAAAGCTCACCACCAGTTGTCGTTAAGCTCTTTTCCAGCTATCTCAACAAGAAAAGATTGCTGAGAAAAATTGGTTTCATTCATGCTCATAAAAGTATATGAATGACCATCCAGTCAGTACAGGTTTAACCTTTTCTAGCCTGATTGGACTACCAATGGTAAAGAGGTCTCTCATCGCCTACAAGATGGGTGAGCTCTCCTATGTATACTTTTATTCTTTTTTCAGGCACAGGAGACTACCAATGAAAAATAGCCCCCACTGGAGTCTTCTTCCTGCTTTCAGACTCTCTAAAATTGAAAGCACCATCGAGCATTTACTTTATCGGGCTCACAAAAAATCCACGAGATCGTACCATAATGGTGTCCCTAGACAACACCCCACAGAAAAAAGTTTGGTAGCTTCCCCACATTGGGTCGCCTTTGTTCAGAGTACTCTGCAATGTGTCTTCCTTGGATCCCATTAGTATCAAAAGTGTCCACCTCCTCCAAGTATTTCCCATCTGNGCCTCTTGGGATGGTTGTTTCTCACATGCTTGACTTCAACTCCATCATCGCACTGTTGAGATTCGTGCAGGGTTTGTTCCACAAAGTACTTGGTTGAAAACCCCGGATGTCACCTGACTCTAGCACACTGGTGAGTCCACTCGAGGGACCTAAACAGGTTATGTCCCTTGTGATTTTTGGGTTGCATTGGAGACAGTGATATGAAGCCCCAGCAGTGCTTTGAATTACCTTTATGATTGATGCAGCATACTTGTACCACAGAGACTCTAACTCTCAATCAGGGAGTCCACACAGCTATGAACCAAATCCAGCAGATCGTCAGTCATGAATATATAGAATTCCATGAGAATGCCATGGGTCCAATGTACCAGATCGATATTGTATTCAGCCTCACATGGAGGCAACCATTATTGTAACATCAGTTGTATATGATCGGCTCTTGTATTTTAGAGCATAGATCAAATTATTCTTTTGACATTGTCATGAGCATGGGGATGCCCACCTCGTCCATATACATGTCACACATTTATTGTATCTCACCCATTGATGGGAACCAAATTAATACAAATACCAAAAGCCACCATGCCCCAGCCCCGGAAGCACCACCTCTACACAGTAAATCCTATGATGTCCGTCGGCCATACATTGATCTCCTGCCCTCACACATTAGGGGGCAATCTGTTAATCCAAAAATCCCCCACATATCTCTCTATGGCCTACACCACCCAAGGACACCATCTCACAACTCCCATATCACTCCATCAGACCTTCCATTAGACCCCCACACCTCCAAAAGAGCCCAAGGATGAAGAAAAGGGCTAAAAACCCCCAAAAAGAGCCCAAAATAGCCCCTTAGGAGCTAAATCCCTAAAAAAGGGGCTAAAACCCTAAAAGGGGATAAAGTTAGGGCGAAAGGGGCTAAAGGCCCAAAAAAGGGGCTAAAGCCCTGACCAAGGGCTTAAAACCCTTAAACCCCTTGGAAAAGCTATAAAAGGAGGGTGGGGGGTCACTCTCAAAACACTTCTCCCATTGCCTATTGTTATGCTGCCCGTGGATGCTTTGAGACCTTTGCCTCTCAAACCACCCACACTCCCTCTCGTCCATTTCCATTCCCATTGAGCCATTGCTCCCAAACCAAGAGAGGTGCTCCCATGAGCTAGGGCATGGTGGAGCATTCGCACTAGAGAAGGTATATTTGTGATTTTATGTTTATTTCTTTGCTTCTTAATATGCTTTACTTTATAACCCTTGTCTCAAGTTGCAGGTTTTGTCATTAACATTGTTTTACAGGTTTTCCATTGTAGCTTAGGTTTATTTGTAGGTTTTAAGGAGGCGGAACCCTGACCCATTTTTTGCAGAGGGGTTCACCAGTGCTTCATCTCCTTCTTTCTATTTTGTTCTTAGCTTACAGTCTAGCTTAGCTTTAGTTTTCTTTTCTTAGTTCTTATATTAGTTTACTATTCTGCTTCCGTTATTTCCGTTTCGTTTTTCTACATTTTCACCATTAGCAAGAACCTACCCTTGTGCCCTATAGGCATAAGGGAGCCATTCCTTCCCCTATAGCAGGGATAAATCCTTGCTACAGCTAGGCCTTGCAGTTTTATGATATTTACTCATAAATTTAGGATTAAGGGGGGGTGTTAGAATAATCAACCCATAGTTACCCATATTTGACATTAATTAATCATTTTTGTCTTATTCCTAGATTCCTAGATTCCACAGTATGCTAGTTAGCTTCCACATGCACCTAGAAGTCAACACATGCTAAAAATTTCTCACAGAACACTTTGGAATCATCTTGGAAACAATTTTAGCAATTTTTATTTTATTCCTAGTTCCTGAAAGCATAGTTCTTCTTTTTCTGAAAGCTTCCTTGCTTTACAACAGTTTTAAGGAAAAAGGGAAAAGCTAGTCTAGGTGTAAGTACCTTGTTTTTTTGCCACATCATCCTCCTTCCTTTTGTCCAAAAAAAAGAATGGATGAGTTTTATTTGCATCACTTATTATATTTTCCACTTGATTTATCCAATTCGTGAGAATCTTCATAGATTTGGAAAGAACTTTATGCACCTATAGTGGATTTGACTAGTTTTAGTAAGCCTGCTTTTTGACCAATTCGAATAGCATCCATATTCTTTCGAATCTATCATGTAATTATATATTTGAGCAGAATATTACTTCATATGTTTGTATTATGTACACTTATTCAATACATAATTAATTTATGCTCCAATTTTAGTCTCCTTTTGTGTGAATTTTGCATGTTTGATTAGCAATTTTGTGAGTGTAATTTTTCTATCACTTGGGTTCAATTTCCACAGATTATAATTTTTATTTAGAAGCATGTTTGAAGGATGATATACATGTGATGATATCATTCATACCACCATCCATACCATCTACCATATGTATGAACACACCTAAGACTATACAAATCCCAAGTTAACTAGTTTATTCCTCATCGGTCTCTTATGCAGTGTTTCTTATACTACATGGTTTGAAGTCTTGTTTATCTTTCAATGGTTCATTATCCATGAACTTAGTAATCAATGGAATGATATTACACATGTTTGGATCTATTATAAACACTTATGTTTCGAATCTCAAGTCCATTCATCATTCATATTTTTATACTCATCAGTTTTCCCCAGTTGCTCAAGTGTTTCCTAGTCTAGCCCTATATCATCATGGAGTCATTGAAGCCTTTGAAGCCTTTGATGTTCCATATGCTAATGTTTATTATATATCAAATTATTGTCATCCTAATATTATATATGGTAAGTTCCTACTTCATGTTTGGAAGAATGATATGTGATTCACATCACAATTTTCCAGTTATACAAGAAACTAGTTGTGTAACATATTGTCTTAATTTTTGCTCTCTTTGGGAATTAGTATGCACAGATATAGTTTCCATTTCATATTTTTTTTTTAGATCATAGTTTTATAGCATCAATAATCATTGAGATAATCTTCCTACTTCATCAGATGATGAGATACCATGAGTCTCTCCACTTCTTTCTTGCAGATTCTACACTTTAGCGCACGATCTTGCAGTCTACAAGCATCTTCATCAAGTATTTCACAAAAATAAATTCATTCATCTCATTCAAGTGAATATAAATATTTTTTGAAGACATTTTATTCAAATTTTGTGTCTTGTCCTTTCTTGAGAGAGGATTTTCCGTATGTGTTTTTTCCTCTCTCCTCACTTTTTTGGACGTGAATAATTGTTAAAGAGTGACCATATCCTTGTTGTTGGGCCCTATATGCA
>LPNX010973039.1:110320-172391 GCA_001517045.1 Pseudotsuga menziesii
TGATTAATTTCCTACCCAGTATCCTAGATAGTTGGCATCCACCCACACCTCATGGTCAAAACTTGCCATATATACCCCAGGAGTGCTTTAATCCCGATTCTAGGTTGATCTTGTATAATTTATTGACTTCCATAATTAGTAACTACACTTTCCTATTGATTCTATCTTTTACTGCTTTATTCCATCTTTTTAGTGGATAAGGTAAAGCTAGTCAACTAGGAAACTGCTATCTTTTGTTTCCAACCCATTCTCCATGATTTTCTCTCCATATTATAGGATTAGCATGTTTTTCCATCATACTTTACAACTCACTCATTATTTAGCTAATTCATGATGTCATTGACTGATTAGGAAAGTGATTTAGCCATGTATGGGGGTTTATCATATTTAGTAATCCTATCTTTCTGAGTTTGATGATTTGTCTCTAATGCAACTCGATTTTACCTAAGAAGTATGTACTATTTATGTACACTATTATTAATAATTATTCAATGGAAGGATACACTTCAATATTCATCTCTTCATTCATGTGATTCAATCTCTATTCTTCTCTCTATTTTCGTATGTATGCTTGTGAGAATTATCTTAGTAGCAAGATGATCCAACCAGCATTTGGTAGGTTGTTGAGATTAAATAAAGTCTAGCACTTTGAATAATTGAATTAGATTGATGGCTTCAACAGTTTCCACATCAGATTTGACAAGTTGGAACCTTGACAGAAGTGACCTCGGCAAGTTTTGCACGGCTATCGAACATCGACAAAATGTCTCTGTCTTCCAGTTGTCTGCGACGGTTGAAATTATGAACCAATTGATTAATTATTCTCCATGAAAGTTGGAGGAATCAAAATACTGTATATTACATTAGTGTACATGATTATATAGGATTCTCGGACGCTTGGGCAACTACCCGCTACGTTCAGTTAGAAAAGAAGTTATAATGGTTCAAAAGTTCAACCGTCACAAACAAATGGAAGATAGGGACATTCTGTTGATGTTCGACATTCATGCAAAACTTGTCGAGGTAAGTTGTGTATAGGTTCATACTTGTCAAATACAATGTGGAACTTGTCGAAGAAGTCAAGGTAATTGAAGTAGTCTAAGTGCTATACTTTGTCGAAGCTCGACAAATTTCCAACTACTGGTTGGATCATTCCTCCTTCCTTAAGAAACAATGGTCTCCATTGTGTATTCGGCCAGGTGAGGAAAATTGTTGGATACTTTAGTAGCAGAGTACCATTTTCGTTGTGCAAGGAGTTGTCTAGATTTAGCCACTTCAAACAATGGAATGGAGTTCATCCTTGTGTGGCGTTTTTGTCATACCACAATGGTGTCACAAAGAAGAGGCTATTGAACATCTGGATGGATGTCTTTGGGTTATTCTATCTGCAAGTCATTATGTTCCAAAAATGATGCATGGTATGGTCGAAGTAGATCTACATTGAAAACTAGATGTAGGCCAAGGAATGCAGGAATGTCGAGATGAAAATAATTTTCTCCAATCTGTTTAAGGATATTGTATGGAACATATCGCAAAGGTGTCATCTTTTTGTATGGACCATAGAAGCGCTCCTTCTTTAGACGTAACCAGACCCGATCCCCAATTTGGAATTAATGGGGAATATGATGCTTGTCGTGTTGGTCCTTAGCTTTTGCATTCACTTATTGCAACATTTCTTGTTCTTTCTTCTGGATGTTGTAGAATTGATCTCTGAACTTCAATGTTTTTCCACTTCTTGTCCTTCAAAGTTTGTGTCAAGGAGTTGATTAAGTAAATAGGTTCCAAGGGTTTAAATCCGGAACAAATCTCAAATGGACTCTTTCCCATGGAAATGTGTTGAGCACAATTGTATCCCATGTTCGACGATACTTGTGGTTGTACATGCGAAGCAATTATATGACTAAGCTATTTACAACTTCTGTTTGTCCATCTGTCTGTGGATGGAAGGTTGTCGACAAAGAGAGTCTGGTGTCAAGATATTTCCAGAGAGTTTTCCAAAATGGAATGAAAAATATAGCATCGCTGTTAGATATAATGGTCATCAGGAAGAGACAATGTTTCCACAGATGTTCAAAGAAGAGATGAGTAGTCTATTGTGATGTTGTAGCCTTCTTGCATGGTATGAGTATAGCCATCTTGGAAAATATGTCAACTACTACTAAGATCGCATCATGCTAATGTTTGGTAGTAGGATATCCTGTCAAGTAGTACATAGAAATATATTCCCATGGTATACTAGGAACTGGAAGAGGTGTGTACATTTCTTGTCTTTGATTAGACGGTTTAGCAATGGCACAAACCATGCATGATAGAATGTACTTGTTGATGTCATATTTAAGCGAAGGTCAATAAAAATACTTTTGGAGGGTAACAAGTGTTTTTGCGACCCCAAAATGTACCATTTCCTTGTTGTAGTGTGCGTCCCAAATGAGCTTCTGTCGGTGCTCACTAATCGGTACACAAAGCTGTACAAGCTTGTCTAGCAAGGCTTCTTTTAGGAATTAGTTGGCAGTAGATAATGTGTCAGTATGAAGATGTCAATCAATTGCGGTGAAATCACAATCCACCAAATACAATCGTGGCCAGGTGGTGGTGTCGTAACCCTGCATACACATCACTGCAGATAGTAGATTAATGGGCGATCTACTGAGACAATCAGTTGCGGAATTGGATTTTCCTTTTTCGATACCTAATTACCAACTGAAATTGTTGTAGGTAATTAATTGACTTGAGTTTTTGAGTTGTCTGTAGTTTCGAATCAGATGGAGCAAACTGCAAAGGTTTATGGTCAGTGAGGATGGCCGTTTATTTTCCAAGAATGTAGTGTCTCCATCGCTTAAGAGCTTGCACAATGGCGTATAGTTCTTTCTCATACGTCGATTATGTTCTAACAGTTTTACTGAAAGTCTCAGAATGAAACTCATCTGGGTGACCTGACTGAGTGATAACTCCACCGAGGGTATAGTCCGATGCGTCTGTCTCAATCTCAAAAGGCTGATGCAAATAAGGTAACAGAAGTACTGGTGCAGTACAAATCTCGTTTTTGAGTTGTTCAAAAGCTTATTTTTGTGTCAGTGTCCATTTGAAGAGAATTTTCCCATTTCCTTTTGCCAACTGATTCAAAGGCCATGCGATGTGGCAGGATCCAAGTATGAATTGTCAATAGAAATTCACCAAACCAAGAAAACTTATTAGTTGATGAATGTTTTGAGGAATGGCCCAATCTTCGAGGATATGTATTTTTTCTTCATCGACATGAATGCCGGCAGAGTCAATTACATACCCCAAATAGTTGGTTTTGGTCATTGCAAATGAGCATTTGTCTAGGTTCATATATAATCGATGTTGTTGGAGATTGTCGAAGACTTGTCGAAGCTGGTTGACATGTTCTTCCCATGATCGACTGAAAATCAATACATCATCAAGATATACAATGACACACTTATTGATGAAAGGTCGTAGAAGGTCATGCATATATCTCATGAAGGTTGCAGGTCCATTGGTTAAGAAAAAAGGAACAGCTAACCATTCAAACAATCCTTGGTTTTAAAAGTAATTTTCCATACATCAGTGGACTCGATTGGAATCTGGTGGTATCCCGACTTGAGGCCGAGTTTCGTAAATAACTTAGCACCTTTTAGATTGTCAATGAGTTCATCTATCTATGGAAGAGGGTATCTATTATTCATTGAATTTTTTGGTCAGATCCCGATAGTTGATGCACATGCACCAAGTCCCATATTTGTTTGGAACTAGGATAAAAAGACTTCCAAAAGGAGAGGATCTAGGGTGTATGTGACCCTTGTTGATCAAATCCTGTATTTTCCTACGAATCTATTCATTTTCGAGAATGGATATTCTATAAACATATGCATTAGGTAATGAAGAACCAAGAACAAGTTCAATGGAGTATTTTACCTAACAATGCAGAGGTACTCCATTCGGTTCTTGAAATACGTTCTGGTAATATTCAAGAATGCAGTCGATCTATTCTTGTTGTCGAGAGCTTCACTGGTCCGTGAGTTGACTTGTTGCTGCAATCTTCTTAGAATGTTGAGGGTTTATCATGATTAATGAACAATTTTGAGCATGATTGGTAAGCTTATTTGTTTGTTTGGAAGATATATTAGCAACTGTTGATGTGGTTTGTCTCTCTCGTATTCCATACCATTGATTTTGGATTTTGATAATCACCTTTTGAGGCCATGACTGATATGTACCGTTTCGATCCCATAGGTAGGGTTTCTCGAATAGGGCGTTGGCTACGGAAAGTGGCTCCATGTCACAGAGTACTTCATATTCAAAAGGATTAATGAAGTAGGAGAGTTGTAATTAATGTGTGATTCTTAGTTCCTTCCCATCCTTCATCCAAATGATATTGTAATTCTGTGGATGTGGAGTGGTGACAAGACCTAATTTCTTCATGAGATATTCAGAAGCAAAGTTCTTTTGGCTCACATTATCCACAATCATATGTAATGGATTTTTCTGAACCCATATCCATGTATGGAATAAGCTCTCTCGTTCCTCCTCATAGACGATGGTCGAGGCTATCGGAGTGGCCGAGGTCGAAGCCAAGAAGTTTGATGCATCTCGATCAGATTCTACCAAGGTTTTGTCAAACAAGTCGGATGTTGACAATTTTTCCAAAAATTTCTTCCAAGCTTTGCATTCTGATGTGTCATGCCATGCTGAACTATGATAATCACACCATTTCCTGGAAGGAGGTTGTTTGTTGTGATCACTCCTCTCTTTCAAAAAGTTATTCTTTTGATGATCGGGCTTTGGTGGAGTTGGTTGAGAAGGGTTCTTGAACTTATCAGAGTCAGCCGGTGGCTTCTTCTTGAATGTTTGACCTGTTGGTTTGTTCAAAAAACATGCTTTTCCTTTTTATTTAGCTTCAAGCTTGTTGGCACAGTGAAATTCATTTGCAAGCGTACTTCTAGTAAGAAACTCCATCTCTTTCTAAATGTACGGGGATAAATCGCCGACGTACTTCAGGAGAAGCAATTTATCTTCTTATTGGATGCCAAGTCTAACCATGAGTCAATAAAATGTGTCAGTGTAACTCTGTATAGACTGGTATTTCCATTGCCTTAGATGCTGAAACTTCTTGTATTGTTGTTCAAGATACCTGGGCGGGTAGAACTCCTTTTAGACATATTCAAAACATTTTACCCATGTGTTTATGGGGTCATCTTCTTTTTCCATATTTTTTGATAGATTCTCCCACCAGCAATGTGTAGATGTTGACATTTTTAAGGATGGAATGGTGATCTTTTCCTCTTTGGAGAGTTGATTCACTAAGTAGTAAGATTCCAGTTGTTGCACCCAGTTGTCGACGGATTTCGCGTCAAAATTTCCTTCAAGGTTCGGTATGTACAAATTCATTTGCACTTTGAAGGGGATGATTTTATCGGAGTGAGGTCATTTTGAGTATTCCCTGGATGTCGAAGCGAATCGCATGAGAATATTGTTTAACTAGGCAAACATCTAGGTCCGCTGGCGAGCCAATGCTTTTTCTTATCATCTTTACTCATGGAATTAAAGCTACTATTTCTACATTCATTCACAGGAAGCAAATACAAACTTAAATAAATATTCAAAATCCATGTTTCTTGAACCATCGATCCGCTTCAATAGGAAGTCTAGTTTCCTTTATATCCTTGAAGGGATCAACGCATTTGGGAATTTCCTCTGCCCATTTCATGTTAACCAGTTCAAATCCATAGAGCTTGCCTCTTCTTTTCTTCATAATGTCAAATTTTGGGCACTTGGTGGATCACAAAATTTTCAAAAAACTTCGAACTAGAATAAGGAAAGATATTGCACAGTATCAAAGCCAACGAAACAAGGACATTAGGGAAAAATTTAGATAATAACCCACAACATATTAGATGCAATTTTCGGACTGTATGATGGGTTTGGTAGATGTGAAATAATCTATGACATAAATCATGACTATTACATCTCTTTAAACCATCATATGATTATAGAACATGATTTGAGCCATGAACATTCATCATTTGACATTCGTGTAGTGTTAGCATGTGTAGCCTCCATGTATTACGCTGCCGAAATCTGTAAAGTGACATATGCTAAGAAATGATGAGAAATCCTTCATAGAATAAGTTATCACACATGTAGAATCATACTTTTGAATAATTTAGGAATATTTAAATAAATATAATCCATTTTATAATTCATAATATTGCAAATGCATAAATATAAATAAGAAATACAAACAAAAATAGAAAAAAGGGTCTAGAAACTAAGGTTCAACTTATAGGAAAAAATGAATCAATAAAAGAAAAGAAATAAAAAGATGTAAAAAGTAAAGGTACAAATGTAGTACTAACATTAGGAAACCATGATCTTCACCAATTAGTGTTTGCATACAAGGAATTTATCAAATGAGTCTATTATATTTTAAACATGTCACAAAGAAAACCATCCATGAGACACACAATCAATTATATGGGTTGTGTGGATAAAAAAAGGTAAAGTTTCATTGTCTGTCAACAAGATCAAGTGGCATGGAAAGGCTTCCTGCAGTATGGAATTGTAGATCAAAACCAAGAAGTATTTATAAAGGAGAATTGGTTTCTTACTAAAATTCCTTTGATCCATGGACATGCTTAGACTTTAAAATGTATTCATGATCAAATTTATTAGCCTGTTGTCCTTATGAAATGTTTCCCTGACAATGCCTTATCCATTGGGAAACATGTCTAGGTCACCAAAGGTAGTATAAATAGGGAAACCTAATGCCTCCAAATCCTTTGGATAATCATGGATATGTATATTTGAATAAGTTGTTAGGATATCAAGGAACTTAGAACTTAGTTAAGATCAATTTGGGATATTGAATATTTAGGAGAAGTGTGCTTCTTTAGCATGCTTTAGTATTCATTTGTACAATATATGTAATCCAATGGTAATAATACGTTCTACATAGAGTGACATGACAATTCATTCTCACCTTGACCTTAATGACCATTCATTACTGGCTTAACACTCAATTGGTACATGATCTCTATTTAAAGAACATGGAGGGGCATTTGCTTGATGATTGATTATGGGAAGCTCATTGTAATAATATTTTTATTTTGCATAATAATATTGCCTCAAGTAGCTATTTTTTAGGGATGTTGAGTGTTTACCTATTTGAGGATTTAAACCACGTAAAACCTTGATGTTTTTATCTATGACCTATTTGTGTGAGTGGCTTCTCAAGGTGCTCTATATTTTGGAAATATCCTATCCTAGTTGAACATGGAATAAAATATCTTATAAAGTTCTTCTTTCATCGATGATTGAGATATTTTACCTATAAAGTTATTTTATCAAAGGATTTATGATTCTAATATTTCTATGCATTTCTAAGTTGACAGAGATGTTCCATTGCATCAATAGTGATTATTTAAATTGAGAACACTTTTTTGTTACACTGAACAAGGCTTCTATTTTTCAAAGATGTGGTTGTTTTACCAAATCCATAGGCATAATGTTTACAAATACACAATTTTAATTTTTTTCTCATATACTTCCTAATTTTAGCTTGCTTTTTCTTTTGTTTTTAGTTTGTTACGTTTTCAATATACGTATGCTCTTTTTCATGCATTCTATGTGAACTTGTAAAATAAAAAATAGAGTGGAAATGTTTTTCTTTGCCACACATTTTCTTTGTAATGTGCTTTGTGTGAACTCGATAAACATGAAATAGTGAGAAAACTTACATTTTATAGGAATGGTAGTCAAGGAATAACCCCAAATATGAAACTTTTTAGTTTTAGAATTTGTTTTTTTTCTATTTGTGTAAAATGTCTTGCAGGGCAAAAAATAACAATATTTTTTGGGTAAGCATACTGTTCTAAAAACAACAACAACAACACCTCCATTCTTCTCCATAATGTTACTAAATATTCTACTTAGCTCACTTGGTTGAAAGTTACTTTAAAAAGTAAGAGGTTTTGGGTCGAAGTCATTATTTTTGCTACTTTTTGTAAAAGTTCATGCAACTTTGAGTTATAGTTTTTTTCACTCTCATAGCCACATGGACCAGCCTTTCCCTACAGTGTGGCTCACTAGATATTTTTTATGCCTTTATTCAAAAATACATAACTTGGCACCCAAAATATTTTTTAACTCCCTATTTTTTAAGGTCTTTACATCCAAACCGTTAGTTTATTATTTTAAATCTATATTACCAATTTATTGCAATATCGTCACTCCACGTGATATTTTACTTACCAGTACCAAGTACTTCTCATGGAAAGAATGTATGGAGGATATTGTATGAAGTATGGGACCTTACTATATTACCATGGGAAGAGAAACTCAACCATTTATTATGATAATAAAACAGAAGTGACCAATAAATGCGAGGAATCATGTGGATTAATCAGGACGCCAAATTCTAATTATTTATGATTCCACCTTCAAGGACTTGATGAGTTAGATATGGCTTTGGGTAAATTGAAAAATATCTTTGGTAAACACAATACTATTGGAGGTCAATAGCTTGAAAATTAATTGATTACCTTCAATCCAAGTGATTTCTCTTGCATTCAAGAGTATCTCTTTATGTACAAACCATTAGACTCTTGGTCAAAGAATGAAATATAAAAAGGAAAGACAAGCAATATATATATTTTATATTATTTCCTTTCTTTATCCTTCTTATTATGTTTTTGTAATACCTTTTAATAAATGAAATAACCTATAGGGGTTAACTATACATAACCCACACTTGAATAATTTTGTGATTCCTTCATTAGAGAGAAATACAAATGTTAGTATTTCTTATATCTTATTATATTAGTTAGGATAATTATATGAAAGAATAATAAGTATAACAATATGCATAAGATAGAACAGATACACAAGAAATAAAGATTTTCACAAGGGAAACCATAAAGGAGAAAACCCCGCAAACTTCTCATAATAGTACAGTCACAAACATTGTGTCATAAGATGATCAAACCCAGTAATAAGAAGTCTCCAACAATTATCTATCTCTCCTCCCTTGTCTCACTCTCTCTCTCATGCGAACTTCAGTGAGTGTGAGGTAGGTATAAATTAGGGAGGGAACCTCCCTATTTATACTAATCAAGTGACTGAACTATTACAAGACTGGGGTCGACCTGTTACCCTAATAGGGCCGACTTCTCCTAGAGAGACTCCAAATACATATTACATGATGTTAAATGGGGGACTATTGCTCCAACTTACAATGAAGGTTGTACCTTAAGGTCCATACACAATAATGGCATCGCAAAAGGAGGTAAAAACATCTCTGATGGGTGTACAACAACATACAATGATAATAAACATAAAAATATCTTCTGAAGTTACAATTACATCAACACTCCCTCATAACTAGGAAGGTATTATCTCTCCTCCAAAGTCATCAACACATATGGTCCCGTCATCATCAAAAATTCATTAACATGGAGTCATCATTAGAGCTGCTTCCATAATCATCTTCTTATTGATCATCGAAAGGTACTATCTATCATTGGAAGTTTCTATAGAGACAACCCTTTTTCATGCTAGTTGTAGGTCTAGTCCTCATCCAGGTCTTCATCACATTTACGAGCATGCCATCATGTAGGAACATTATAGGACCTTGTTTACATTCCGATGATAATAACTTGCATATCCTAAATTTATCTTGTTTTATCCATATCATCTCTTTTGTCCAGCACAAAATAAAAGAAAACAAAACACACAGAGAACACATAGCACATCCCAGATGCAGACCACCTATGTTCTATCACCATAGTAGTATGTCATGATATTTCATGTCATTAAGAAAAACTGTAACATATACTAAGTAACACTCTCCAAGGAGCACACTTAGTGCATTACGTCTCTCCACGGTCAACCTGCATTCATAAAAGAACTTCTTAGGTGCACCTCAAGTGCTTTGTGACCTTATCATATCCAACATGGGAACATACATATATATAGATATATATGTAAGGACTGATTATGACCTAACAACCTACTACACCAAGGATTTTACATTCCAGGTCAACCTCAAGGACTTATAACATCTAAACAACCCGTGTCCAGTATCTTTTCCATTTAGAAAACCTTTGGGGAGTATTACATTTGAGTAACCTACATACCACACTAGGGATATTTATACACTCGAACAACCCACATGACTTATTACATCTGAATAACCTACATAGCACACTAGGACTCATATTTACATTTGTAAAAACATTCTCGTGACTAATTATGTATGAGTAACCTATGTATCATGCCAGGATTTATAATTACACTCATCTAACCTATGGGATTGATTACATTTGAACAACCTGCTACACCAAAATATGTTTTGCTTGGACAACCTATCTCATTTACCATGTTAGATATCATGCATCTACGTATTCTGGTCTCTCGATGTTACTAACATATAAACATATCAGGACTAATTACATGAAAGGATAACCTACGAGCTTCTCCAGGACTTATTACATCCAAGGACAACCTACACGATTGATTACATCTGAGAAACATACGATCTTCACAAATATTTTACGCTCAGACAACCTGTCTCTCTAGCTATGCTAGAACTCATCACTCCCTCTTTTGAGGTGTATCATTCTAGATCACACCAAGTCTTTCTATGAAGTTTGCAAACTTCACTCTCTCTAGAGTGTTGGTTAACAAATGGGTTATCTGCTCGTCTGTTGCCACATTTTGGAACTTCATTGCTTCTCTATGCACCATATCCCTCATATAGAATAACTTGATCTCTATGTTATTCGACTTTTCATGGAACAAATTTTTTATCGATAACATCACACAACTTTTATTATCGTAGAATATACAAGTCACATCTAAATGGAGATCAAACAAGTCAGACAATAGCTTCCATTGCCACACTACCTCACAACTAGACAAGTAAGCATAAACATACTCTTCCCAGGCTATACTCAGTGCCATGCATGATTTATTCCTCCTAAACCAGGAGATCATGTTAGATCCCAAACTAAATCTATAATTTCCATTTTTGGATATTTGGAGAAAATTGCAATTCGGGCAAAATTCGAGCTTAACTAGTCATGACTCTATAGGGTTCCAACTTTCACTAAATGGTCCTGAATTTGAAAGAAGAGGTATGGTGAGTATTAAAACATCCCAAGTTGGTTTATGGTTATATTGTATCATACTTTTACCTCTTCAAACTTGTTTGGGGCTAATGAAAAAAAAAAACAAAATTACTAGGAAATTGTGTTCAAATGCCCCCAAGGGTGATGGCCAAACTAGCTCTCCAAATCAAGTACGACCCTCCAAAATTTCATAAAAGAGTATGAGAATGAGTATCAGACATAAATTAGTATCATTAATCATGTATATTAAGTTCTGCAAATGGATTATGGTCTTCAACATTTGTACGGTAACTTTCATATAAATTGCCTAAGGGAAATTTGCATTACTAGATAGACTTTGACATAGGAAAGGTAGAATGTATGGTTTTGAGAATAATATGAAAAATGGTGGTAATATATGGAATAAAAATTTCTTCCCAAATAGCATAAAACTCAATTTAAAACCCTCCCACAAATCGGATACAATACTCCTCCAAGATTGAAGCCAAAGTCATGGAAACTAGTGATTCAGTGGCATGGGAATGAAAGCTTTTCACACATGAGTTTCTTGCATTTAGACCCACAGAGGTTTTGGAAATGAAATTATAAATTAATACATCATATATGGCTATCAAAAAATCCTCAAACTCATATAATAATATCTCTCATACAAATATGGTATAAAACTACTTCAAGATTGAAGCCAATATCCATGAAGACTAGTGATACAAGGGCATGAGTATGCAAGCTTTTCATACATGTATTTATGATATTTATACTTAAATACCATGTGGAAATAATATTAAATAGACATACATCATATATTTCTTCCTCATCATCATAAAACGCATATAAATGTCCTCACACAAATATGATATAAAGCTACTTCAATATTGAACCCAAATCTATGAAAACTAGTTATTCAAGAGCGTGGGGAATGCGAGCCTTTCATACATGTATTTTTTATATTTTAATTATATAGGATATGGATATTATATTACATATACATACCTCATAAATCAAATCTTTTCATCAACGATCCTCCTCAAGGTGCAAGAATCACTCCAACAAGTGTGCCATCAAATGTCAGTGTGGGGAAATGGAGAAGAAGGAATGAGGGAATGGGGAGATAGATTAGAATTAGAATGTATGCACCTTAAAACTGAAAATAAAAATCCTTCATTAATCTCCCATTATATTTATGAATGACATCTCCATCAACCAACTTGGAAAGGAATCCAACTCCCTCAGAATTGTTTCACAAGCATGGAAAGTGAACACTCTCCGTGCAATGGACAAGAAAAAGCTTTCCAAAATGACAAAGGCCAATTAAAAAATGATAAACCCTTATCCTTCCTCATGAAATAATTTTATTAAATTCATGATTCCTCCTAAGTCTGACTTCCCTCCATGATATTCCTCCAACTCATCTTAGTGGTTTAGTTACTATCATGACACTTGTCTTCCTCTTCATGCTCTTATTCTTTCCCCATTTCGAATGGATTCCTCTAAATCCCAAATTCGACCTCTTGGTGGCTATTTTTAGCCTAGACATGTCATATTTGTCATATTTCTGTCATACTTGTCATTGAATCTTCCATCATTTGTTGTCATAGAGTTCATAGAGTCTCCTTCCAAGTGGCACACCTTGTCTTCTAGTCTCTTCCTTTTCCATGGGAGTTACCCTCCTTTACCAATTCAAATTAATTGGATAATTATATTAAATTTGACACCACATAACCATCCAATAATGTTAAATTACCCACGTGTTCTAATTTGGATGAATATCATGCAAAGTGCACGGGGAATCGAGTCACCTAAAGGCTCCAAAAGATTCCAAGTGTCTTCATGAACCCATGACACATTATTTTGTTAGAATTTATCATTTATGTGACCCATTTAAATTTAAATATGGTAAAATAAATTCCTTTTGGGTCACATATCCCCTTATTACAAAATTCATGTCTCCATCTCAACCTAGGGAACTAGTAGGTTGGTGAAACATTATTTGCAAATAGCCTTATTTAGAATTTATTTAATTTGGGACATGAAAGTCCTCCCCACTCAATATTGATTGTACTCAAGAAATTCCAAGTTTGTATGCTGAAATATTTGTTCATATTCCCTACTGGCATCCTCACTTGGTACTCCTTCCTTTGCACCAATTGCTCTCTTATGATTCTGCTCATTATTTTTCTTTAGCTGCAATTTGAGTAGTGGCACTCATGTACTGTAATTTTGTGTTCCCAAAAGTAAAGAGATGTGGAATTTTCATACTGATATATCCTATAACATCACCACTAACACCAAAAGGATTAATAAAATCCATTAAAAACCAAATTTGCACAAATAATCTTTACCTCCATATTTTGGAAACCTTTTCTGAACTTTCACCCCTTTTTACTTCTGTATAATTCTTTGAAGTTGGTACCGAGTTACCAAAGTTTTAGATTCTTAAGATTCCAAGAAATTTCAGAGAGGAACCACCATGCTTGTTACTGCACTACTCTGATTACAATCATCTTCTCAAGTGCTGACTAAATCTCCAATGTTGCTTTTTCCCCATAATTGAAACCAATGAGACCAAAAAATGATCTGAGAGTCCCATATGATCCTGATACATGCATGGTGTGAAATTTCTATGATGAAATGTCATGAAAACCAAGCATGTGAAAATTTAATCCATCTATGAAAATATCTCCCACATAGGAAACTGGAGCACTGCTCTGCACAGATGAACTCAAATAACTGAAGGTTCGTTTGCTTTCTCAAACCAACAATGGAACTGCTACTGCAAGTGAGATGAAACCAAGCAATTCCAGGATCCCATTTCTGGTATTTTATCCTTCCAAACATCATGAGTACGAAATATAGATCATGAAAGTACATAACAACATCATACAAATGTACATCAAGAAGGTACCTCATCAAAGAATCATCGAAGTGCTTGTACATCCAAGTAAGTAGATCATCATGTGGCCCACACACACAAGCATCAAGTATTATATATGATATACCCTAATGACATAGGTGAGGATCCCGTGTCCCATAATGATTCTCCAAAAACATGAAATTTTCATCAATATAATCATCCATGTGTTCTTTCATCCAAGAAGTGAATGAATAACATCCAACAAAATCTGAACCAAATAAGGAGCAAAGAAAGAATGAAGACTTAAACTAGCTCCAAGAAGTCTCATAAACACACCCATGAATATGTATATCAGAATGAAATAACAAAGGATGTTTCTTCCAACAATAATGTTCTTCAATCATATATCTCTTCACCCAAGTGCGGGATTAATTTCCTCCAACATCCCATGGACTAGGCAAGGAGCAAGGAAAATCATGAGTCTCCAAGTGACTCAAGTGAACATCATAGGTGCACCCATGTAGATGTGTATCATCATATTGTAACAAATTATGCTGATGAAAATTTAAATAATATGGTTCTCTAATAGTTTCATCATCAAACAAATAGATATAAATTCCATACTCTTCATGTGGAACTATAAAAAAATAAATCCGTTCACCCATAATTCATTAGGATGAATGCTGCAAAATTTGGAAGTGTAGGATGTAGGAGAAAGAACCAAATCACCCAAATGATTAGAAAGTGCAAATTTTTCATCATGTGAAGGATCCATAGGGGTAGGATTATGAACCTCCCTTAAAGATGCAAAACTTTCCTCATGGGTTGGTTCCAAAGTGGCGGAATCATGCACTTCTCCAAAAGTGTGTAACCATTTTCAAGAGGAAACTCAAGTTCCTCTTCTACCACAACAAGTGATTGTATCTCATCAATATAATATTCAAACACATCAAGAAACTGAAATTTTTCATGTTTCTCATGATCCATCATGTCATGAGAATCCCCCAAGCAATCTACCATATGACAATCTGAAACATAGGAGGAAGAACAAGTATCTTGCAACCTCTCAATAAGTTGCTCATTTTGAATTTTGAGATTATGAATATCCTCATTATTATTCAAGTATTCTTAATGTAACAATTCACTAAGCTCAACCAAATTGTTTCTATAAAAAATAAAATACATGAAATTACCTTCGATGTTGCACATTGCTCTTTAAATCTTCTCCATGTCTTCAAGGAAGGATGGCTCCTCCAATGAATAAATTTTCCAACAAGAATTTGACACCAATGCATTAGTGTCATGGATTATGATAAATGCTGCATGGATATCCATTTAAATCATATTCAAAGACCCTTGAATGAAGGATGGTTCATGGGAGTGAACCTCCTCTTCTTCTTTCTTCTTGATTTGATCAACTTCTTGAAGCTCATGTGGTGATGGGAAAGCTGATCTTGGTTCTTCATTATCTTTCACAAAGTATTCATCTTCATGCTTATGAGAAATTTTTATTGCAGAAACATTTTCAAATATGATCTCTATGTCACCAACATAGAGTTGTGAGCACCCATACATAGGTACTCCTTCATAATTCAATGATCCATTAGTAGATTCTATTTGATCTGCACAATCCCCATCAATAAGGATTGTGTGCTTGTATTCACTTTCCTCTTTATGTTATTCTTTGAAATAACCTTTAGGTAATTGATTATCCACTTCATGAGTATTTGTTTCTTCCTGTAATGGTGTATCTAGGCTCTTTTCACAAGTAGGCTAATTGTTTTGCATTTCACGCTCCTCCGAAATTGTGGATTGTTGATTGTCCCTTAATGAATTCATATTTGCATTATTGTTCCTAAATGAATTCACCCAATCAAAAAACTATAAAAAATTAATGGTCTTATTTTTCTTTCCATGATGGGAACTACTACTACCCCCTGCTGCCAGCTTACCCCCAAGTTGAGTAGCCATCACTTTGAACGCTTGCACAAGCTGCTTGGTCATACCTTCAAGAGATGCCTTAATGAATTTTTTAAGGTACTCACTATCCCTATTATCATACATATATTCAATAGGTTCCAAGACCATGCTCTGATACCACTGTAATGTACCTTTTTGGATATTTGGAGAAAATTGCAATTCAGGCAAAATTCGAGCTTAACTAGTCATGACTCTATAGGGTTTCAAATTTCACCAAATGGTACCAAATTTGAAAGGATATGGCATGGTGAGTATTAAAACATCCCAAGTTGTTTTATGGATAATTTTTATCAGACTTCATACTTCTGCAAACTTGTTTGGGGATAATGAAAAAAAGACCAAAATTACTAGGAAATTGAGTTCAAATCCCACCAAGGGTGATGGCCAAAATAGCTCACTAAATCAAGTACGAACCTCCCAAATTTTAGAACAGAGTATGGGAATGAGTATTAGACATCAATTAATATCATTAATAATGTATATTAAGTTCTGCAAATGGATTATGGTCTACAACATTTGTAGGGTAACTTTCATATAAATTGCCTAAGGGAAATTTTCATTACTAGCTAGAATTTGAAATAGGAAAGGTAGAATATATGGTGTTGCACCAAAAATATTGTCATATTGATCCATGTTTCAACCTTATTCCTAATCCCTAAAGTTTCCCTGGATAAATTTCATTGAGTTTGAACTTTCCCCTAGCTCGTTTTCCTCCTCTAGGAGAGTTGACGCTCTTACTCCTAAAGAAAGGTGTGCCGACACTCTTTCCCTTCATGCAAATAGTGCCACTATCACTCTTTATCCTCATGCAAGGTTCATCAGAGCTTTGTCTCCTATTGCTAAGTGCGTCAAGGGTATTTTGAGGGAAAAACAAAGGTTCGAGGCCCTTCTCGAAGGTGGATGAGGTGGAGGATCATCCCTACCTTCTAGGTGAGGTGGCATTCGGTTCCCTAACATATGAGGAAGATCCCTTAGACCCATCCTCCTAATACTAAAACTATTCTATCCATTTAGCCTTATAAATTGAACCCTCTCTCCATGGTGAAGGGAGGAAGGACTATGGTACTCTTCTGCTGGTGGAATTTCTAGGTGGTCCCTATCATCCTTTGGGAGGAAAGATCTCATCCTTTGGGAGGCTTAGCATCACTCTTTGGAGGATTGGCTTGGATTTTTGGATAGAAGATTGCAACGTTAAGGATATGTTGTGATGTTCTTTCCTATGTAATTCTATGTATCTACGTGATTACAGTAATACAAATATAATTCCATAAACATTGTTGTGTTGATGAGGTTTAGATATTTCTTCCTTAACTATTAGCTTAGATCAATTCATGTTTAGATACGCATGTACTGTTTGCTTGTTTGGACTTGCTCTACGGGGAATTACAGCTCAAGATATGAAGGATATGGAGCTTGGATCAACAAAGAGAGAACATGATTTGTAGACCTTAGGTATGTGATCTATCTTTCAACTTCCATTTATATTTGATCTAGGAAAGTAGATTGTATTATCTACATGATTTGTTTTAGATACACTTGGACTAGAGAGATATGGCTTGAGTCTACTTGAGTAGATTTATCCAATAACAAATTTGGCGACTCCACTGGGGATAAACATAGATTTGATTTCATTTTGTTTTTTTATTTCATGTCTCTTTATCAGTCCATTGCATAGCCTCTAGAGACCCTCCTTCCTGTATATTTTGTCATAGAAGAGTTTATAGGACCTACTTGACTCTTTCTGGGTTTAGTACTTGTTTTCAGTAACTATGCAATAGATGCGGACACCGTTTGTTCCTCTACTCTATAAATCACAAGTGTAGAAAAAAAGAGCACAATAATATATCCTTTCCTTAAGAAATCAATTTGAACAGCATCAAATAAACCATATCTCAGACCTAGATCTTTTTGTCCTTGCCTCGAGAGCCCTTGCGATGTTCAATACGTGCAAAAAGATCAAGAAACAAAACATAAGGTCATAGTATCATGATAAATCAATTACTTAGATGAGTGATCAAGGAATCTGATAATATTCAACTGAAATTAACAACACATAAAATATAGGAAAGGGGAACACTTTTGTATTAAATAATGGGAGAGTAAAGTTACAACCAATCCTTGATGTTGATGGCTTCAACCTCTACAAAAAATCTACAATCCTTCACAACTATGAGCATCTCTTCACCTACAAGCCAAATCTATATTGCCTCTAACTCATACTTCAATCCTTTAGCATAAGGGTACTTTATTTTGGCCTCCCCCGCTCCAATCATGAGATTGACTTGGGGAATGGATAGGAGGTGATACTAACAGGTGAGGGAGGCAAATGCCACCTCTCCCAAGAAAATAGAAACTGACTCCACAGGGGCTACTGCATGGAATAATCCAAAACTGTCTTTTTCCCTCTCTTTGGACTATCACCGCACCTAGTAGAAAGGGTAAAGGTGTCGACCTAACTTTTTTCCAAAGAAAGGGCATTTGCACTTATTTCTCCATGGTGGGAAGCACCATTGCCACTCTGTGCAAATAGGGAAAAGGCACCATCCTTCCAAAATATGGAAAAAAGTTCACCAAGGTGTCTCAGGTCAGGATCTATGAAAGGGTAACAAGCAATGTGGAATTTCCAGATGCAACAGAATGCACCCCAAAGTATGAAGCTAGAAGGAAGTGATAGGTGAAATAGTTTACAAGATATGAGTCTGGTTTAGAGGCAATGATATATGAGCTCATAACTGACATAGGACTAATAAATGACTTATCCAACTCAATCATGGTTGCAGACCAATACAATGCATATCCATAATGATGATCATGTCATGGCTACCAATAATACACTATAGATCCATGAACAATTAATGTAGAAGGTAGAATCATGGCTACATAACATACAAACTAGATCCATGTTGTTTGACCTTAAATATAGAACACAGCCACCAAACATACAATGTGGATCCATGTCAGGACTCTAAATGATCTTCAAACACAACTCGAGCATAGGAAACCATAGTGATGAAGCCTAACCACTCAGGGTATTCTTTCCAATCCCAAACCGATATGATTATGACCATGTCAATAGATGTCTTGACGTTGAACATGGCAAAAACCACTTGATTACCAGTCATTGATGTGAACTGTTAACAAGTGCGAGGGAAATAATAATTAATGTCAATGATCCCCAAGGTATATAAGTACATTATTTAAAGTGTGAATAGATGTTTTGAAGTTGAACACTTGATAGAATCTTTAAATCAGAGGTCATTGATGAAAACCTATTTTTTAAAGTGAGGAAACCTTCCATTGAGGCATGTAGGCTTCAAGGTACTTTTCTAGGTTTCTAGGTCTAATTCCTGGAAAATGAGCTGAAGTTGATAGGAACAGACTTGTCATAGGAGGGCCATGATGATTCCCACATCATTGACATGAAACATGGAACAAAATTTGATTTGAAGTGATGAAAATGACTCAGACATGACTGACTTTATGGATAGGTAAAGTTATTGATGAGTTATTTTTCAGAAGAGATAACCTTTGAAAAATTTGCGGCACAACAAATGACTTGGCAGCATTGACTTGATGAGACCAGAACCATGTGTAATTCAAGGAATATGATGGAGAATTATTTGAATTGACTCAAAGGAGTTAGATGACTCACAAAATTGGAATGACTCGGAGACAAGCTAAATACCCAAGCATTCAGATATGTAAATGCAGACAGGTGCCATGTTCAAAGGTGGACTGTAGACTGCCATAAATACAAATGAAAAACATTCCCCTTTCCCTTAATTTCCCCATATTTAACAAATGAGTTCCTCTTTTTGTTTTTACGAGTTTAAAGAGGGTAACAAACACTCATTATAGCTCATCAGGTGATGAGTCCATTCTCACATGTTTTATGAACCTAAGAAAGGAGGGGTTCGCTCCCAAATAGGGTCTTCCATCGTTTTGTTTTATGAGTCTAATGAAAGAAAACTCATTTGTCGTTTCCTATTTAGAGAGTATGAAATGAGAAAGAAGACTCCAAAAGGTCATTTTTCGTAAATAAGGCTAGTCGATCTAAAAAAGAGATAACCTACCACCGACTATTCGAATGTTCTGATACTTTTATAAGCGTGAACGTAACAAGTTCACTTGGCAATATTTTATGTTTTAAGGAGACTAAAAAGAGCTTAAATATAACTCGTAACGGGTTTCCTTTTTCATAATCCACTTTTAACGATTTTGAAAAAGCAAAAAAGTAGACTCGACACTCTTTTACTAGTGTTTTAATGAGCATGTGAAAAGTGTACAAAGACGCTCGATACTTTTTCATTTTCACTCTAAGCTTTGAAAAAGACTAAAAGAGCTTGTTTCATAGCCATGAACCAAACTTTGACTTGAAATCCCAAAAACACATTAAAATCCAACTCTATTAGAACGATATAAATCAAATAGAAAAATCCCACTTTTATAAAATAATTTTGGATTCCAAAAATAATTAAATTACAATGAAATAGTAAAAAGTTCCAAAATTACTATAAATAGAAAGGAATAGTAAAAGTTTTACCATTGTCATTTACCATTTGGAAAGTGTCGGAGTTGGAGTGGAAAAAAAGGAGCTTCCTTTGGTGATTTTCAAGTGTCTCCATCCATTGTTTCTCAATCTTCTTGGAAGAGGTAAACATTATAACCATTTCTATTTCATGCCCATAATGTTTTTTATTAGTTTTTAATAAATATATAAAGTTTTGATTTGCAAAATAGGAGATTCTTGACTGGTGTTTTAGGGTTCTTGTTGTTTTGATTGGTCAAAATGTGGACTATGGTAATTTTTTTATTTCTCGGGCCGTGAGCACGATTGCACTGTGTCATGCTAGGACAGATGTGCCATAGGCGCTCTATCCATAGCCGACAGAGGTGTCGGCCATTGGCGCTCTATCGATAGCTGACAGAGGTGTCAGCCATCGGTGCTCTCTGCAAACAGAGGAAAATGTGCTGTAGGCGCTCTGTCCATAAAATAGAGAGGCACCAAATGCCACACAAATTGGAAAAAAACAACCCTTAACCCCATCAAAAATCAAATTTTCCTTCTATTTTATTCAAAAATGTCATTTTATACTTTCCTTTGGTCATAACATGATTATTGACAAATTTTTTTTATTTGTTTGCAGATGAAATATATTGTTTACATCATGGTTATTCAGAAAGAACGAGAGCATGAGACGACAAATTTCCAAGCCGTCAGTGATCCAACTACCGTAGAAGTCTTACATAATTGCAGGCTACTAAAGTACTTTAGGGTACCAGGGATGTAGGCATACATCCACCTATTGGAGTACATTATAGATATGTGGGACCCTAAGAAGCAACACTTTATGGTTGGGACCCACACCCTGACCATAGACATTGAAGATATCTACTTCTTAACTGGTTGGTCACGTAGAGTAAGACCAGTAGTCTTATCCGGTGCACGAGGAGGAGAGTCCTCTTTAGATGATTTGATTGACCAATACTATGCACTGGGTACGAAATCTCAATATGGGAAACTATGCATCCAACATATAGTGGATCGTCCTCTAAGGATGGTTGTCTACACCATTCGTAAGGTGGCTGGTACTAGCGATGATATGGTTAAACAAGAATAACACAGCTGTTTTCCCGTCTTCGACATATGTGGGCATAGTCTCAGCCCATTTTGTGAAATAGTCCACGACCACTATAATGTAGCCTTACCCCTCGGCTGAGGTAGGTCTATAATGCACAAATTTTATGCCCCATTTTGCAAAAGGGCCAACTGCTATGACAGGATGGAGTGGAGCTAGATGGGTGTGCTTCTTGGTGGTAAACATTTGACATGGCGGGCATTTTTTGACAATTTCAATGCAATCTTTGAAAATTGAGGGCCAAAAATACCCTATGCACAAGATTTCCTGGGAAGTAGCCAACCCAAAGAGATGAACGACACAAGCTCTAGCATGGCAATCATTCAGGACAATTTCAGCTTCCTCATGTGTGACGCAATGTCAATATATATATAATCAATAGCACGACGATATAAGGTATCATTCAGGATGAGATAGTATTGAGCCTGGTAGTGGATGCGACGACGCTCATCATGAGTAGTGTTAGGCTGATATCGTAATGTTTGGAGATACAAAATGATATCTCCATACCAAGGGTTAGTTGTACTAATGAGAAACAAAAATTCATCTGGTAATGAATTGATGGGATCTGTATTCTCGGTAGTATGGGGAAGGTCACATATAAGCTGTGTGAAGACAAGAGACTTCTTCGAAGTAGTTTTAGAAAAATCCAACTCAAAATCCTATAGGGTAACGATCCATCATGAGTATTTTCCCTTGAGTGCTTGACATGTCAAGACGTAGTACATGGGGTTAGAGTTACCATAAAAAGTAGTAGTGCGGAGCAAGATATAGTGACAGAAATTCTGGACCACGATGAGTGTGTCCAGAGTAAGTTTCTCTACATGTGAATATCTGGTTTCGGAGTCTAGAAGACTTTTACTGGCATAGTATATGACATGTTCTTGGTTATGTTCATCTATTTGAACAAGGACCATTCCTACAGTAGACAAGGATGTAGCCACGTACAAGGAATAGTCCTTGGTGTAATAAGGTGGTTGCAACACAGGTGCATGGGTAAGTGCATGTTTGAGATTATCAAACGTGCACTGCGCAAAATCATCCCAAATAAAGGTGTATCCTTTTTAAAAAACCTCATGAAACCATGTGTCCTTTCGGTGTAATTGTAGACAAAACGACGTAAAAAGTTTGCCTTCCCTTGGAAACTTTGGAGTTCGGTTACATTCGTTGGTGTGGGTAGGGCTAGAATAGCTTTGATCTTCAAAGGATCGATACAGATGCCATCTTTAGAGATGATAAAACCAAGAAATTTGTCAGTTTCGACACAAAAAACACATTTGTGGGGGTTCAAACGGATATTGAAATGATGACATCTGAGAAAAATAGCTCTGAAATGATCGACATGGATATCCCACTGCTTGGAATGAGAGGGTAGGTCATCAAGATAAGGTTCCACAATGTGTTTGATATCATGGAAGGAATATTACATGGTGCATTGAAATGTAGCACCAACATTTTTCAAGCTAAAAGGTAGCTTGCGATAGGCAAAGGCCCCGCATGGGAAAATGAAATTCATCTTGTGTTGATCTGATGGGAGAATCTCTCTCTGATTATAACCAGAAAAGCCATCCATGAATGAAAAGATGACGCTTCCGGCACAGTTATCAATTATTTGATCGATATAGGGAGTGGGGAAATTGTCTTTTGGACAAGCCCTATTCAAGTCCCTAAATTCTATACAAACCCTAATAGTACGCTACTTTTTGTTCACAGGGACTATATTGGAAACCCATTCAGTTAAAGGCACGGGGTAAAGAAAACCAGCCATCAATTTTTTTTCAACTTCTTCCTTAATGGATGCTTCTTTATGTGGATGTACTTGTCGTAATTTATGGTAGACTGGTTTGGCACCGGGATAGGTTTTGATCTCATGAACCACAATAGAGGGATCAATCCCTATAATTTATTCATATGTCCATGCGAAGGCATCTCAAAATTATTTAAATCAGGCCGTATATGTTTGAACCTCGAAGGATGAAGAATTCTAGCCTATGAAAATGTTCTTTGAAATACCTAGTTTCACTGATATGTCTACGGGCATGGTTTTAGTAATACTGCACAAATTTCCTTCATACTCGACCCTACGAGTGAGGATTAGAGACTGAGGGTCTATGACTATATCAGATGAAACATCTGTTGTGAAGTGATCTTCTACCATATTGAAAGGGGGAAGGAAAGAAGATCGATGATGATGGTCTTCCCAAGGAATCTTATCAAGCGACATTACTTCCATCATAGATTCATATGTAGAAAGTGTATGTGAAAGGTAATATAGAGATGGGGGGGGGTTATCTAGCCAATATGGCAGGTGATAGCGATCTGAGACCATCAACAAATGGTCATTTATGGTAGGGTCACTTGTGGATTGTATTGCATTGTAAACTTCTTCAAAAGGGGTAAAGGATGTTGATTATTCAACAATGGATTTTTCTTTGTCTAAAATAGTGTTAGAAATAATATTAATAGATGTAGTTTACGAAGTAGAAGAAGGATTTGGTAATGGAAAGACTCCATGAGTGAAGAATATTTGATAAGACCTACTCATATGTCCTGATACTAAGGGGTATTCAGAAGCAGGATGCTATTTGCATCATTGGAAATAGCACTAGGTGTGATGAAATCTAACTGATCTATGGTGACAATGCTTCCTTGGAATGGGAACTAGACGATCTAAAAAACAATCGATGCTACAGCTTGCATAGCATAAAATGAGTCACGACCTAGGAGTAGGTTGTAATCCAAAGGGAAGTCAACGACCTCAATATGAATGGAGACTGATTTCCCCCCCAGTTCGACCTAGATAGCAGGCAGTAATCCATAGGGTTGAAAGCTGCGACCATAAAAATCCTTGAGAGTGGTAGGTGAACGATTGAATTCCTGAGAACCAATGGCTCTCAAACAAGACAAAGACATGACCAAAGTGGAGGCTCCCTTATCCAAAATGGTAGGATGGATACTCTTCCATGACATTTTAGTAGTTATCTAGAAATCCAAGTGATGTGAGAGACTAGTCTTAAAATCATCCAGTTTGAAAGCAATGATATTACTATTTTTAGGATCCATGGCACCAAGTGCTGTGAGAAAATTGTTTTGCTGGGTGGGACAAGTTTGGAGTACTTCCAAGGCCGACATAGCGCAGGGTGCTTGGGCCAAATCTTCTACAATGTTATAGTATTGGGCGGCACGTGTGTTAGGATTGATGATGGACATACAAAGAGTACTCTTGGGTGGTCGAAAGACTGCTTTGGGAATAGGTTTTTCAATATGAAGACAATTATTAGGAGGAGGTGTGGAAGCTGAAGGTTTTTCAGATGAAACTTTATCGGGTTTCTTTTCCGGAGAAGGGTAATAACTATGTGATCTTGTGTTCAAGTTAATCGTTTCACTAGAAATCATTCTGACATCATTAGTAGATGAAGAATTCTCATGCAATGATTGATGATCAATCAATTGCTATTGGGAAGGGAAAGGTTCTTTGAGAACCGCTAGGGTGGGTGAATTTTTCAAAAAAATGTTAATTTCCTCATGACAAGGACATTCTTTGCTGAAATGATCACCTCCATAGATTAAACAAGGATATTTTACCTTCCTCTTACCTTTTGAATCTACATCAGGATGTTGTGGTTTATTTCCTTCCTGTTGATTGTCAGGTTTTTTCAATTTATTATTTCCTCTCTTTTTTCCTCCTGAAGACTCATTGGATTGAACCGCATTGACTTCAACAGAAGAAACAGGAGCGGAAGCAATTTTGGAGGGTGGTGAAGTTTGACTTGTTGTTGTGGAAGTTTTAGTTTGCTTCTTAGAATACTTAGTCACCATTTGTGTTTGAACTGAACCAAGTATACCATTAGCAGGTGGTTCAATTACGGGTCTAGATGGATCAGTTGTGGGTCGAGGAGCATGGGGAATTAAATCATACAAAGTACCTGGCTGGGAATAAACCAAATCTAGGTACTGAGCGTGGCTAATAGATTGTTCCTTGATAATAGTGCCTCCCATGGAAAAATCTCTAGCAATAGGTGGAAGTAAAGACTTTGTAAACCAATCAACCAATAATTGATTGAGAATATGAGCCATGATTAACCTATGTCTTCTTCTCCATTCATGGATATGATCGGAGATATGGGTTGATGTGGTTTGACCAAGCGAGGTCAACAGGTATGTACCTATTTCATACTGGATTGGTAATTGAAAGTGCATTAAGAATTCCATTTCTAGGGCTTTGAAATACCAGAAAGAGTGTTGCGGTAGCTCTATATACCATTTTGCAGCAATGCCGGTGAGGGTTGTTTGAAATAGCCATAGATGGATCAAGCCATCCATCAAAGAATTGGATGAACACCATAGATGAAATTCATCACACGGTTATTAGGATCCTCACCAGGTTTACCATCAAAATTTGGTATACCGAAAGGTAACTTAACCAGAATTGCTGGCCAAGAGGGGTCATTTATCAATCTAGACAGATTTGGTAGATCTAATGTAGCCAAAAATGGAAATTGTTGATTGGCTTACGGGTACTAGTAGTACTGATATGGAATTTGATGACTAGTAGGACTGTATGTATATTGGTAAATGGGAATGTATGATGCCCCCGAGGCTCATTGATTATGTTGTTGGTTACCAGAAGGTCCATGAGGAAGTGGGCCACCTGAGGGAGGTGGACCTCCAAGGGGTGGTCCTCCGGGAGCTGGTGGTGGTGGTGGTACTCTAGGTGGGGGTACTTTGGGTGGTTTTCCTCTATATTGTGGTCCTCTGTGAGAGGGGCCTCTAGGTGGTGGTCCTCCAGATGAGGGTCCTCAAGGTGGGGGTACTCCATATGGTGGTCCTCCAGATGGGGTCCTCCAGATGGTGGTCCTCCAGATGGTCCACTAGGTCCTCTAGGTTATCCTGGTCCTCCAGGTCCTCTCAAGGGTCCTCTAGGTGGGGGTCCCCCAGGTGGGCCTCCACACCCTCCAGTATTATTGAAAAAGGATCCTCCATAAGATGGAATATTAGACCGATTCGGTTGTCCCAAAGGTACAAACGTATTTCCAGAGTAGGGTATTCTAGGAGAAAAGACAGGTTGGATCCAAGAGGATCCCCCTTGACTAGAAGGAAGTACAACCCTAGTGGTATTGGGAGGATGAAGGTTCACTACTGGTGGTCCAGTAGATAAGTTTTTTCCCATACTAGAAATAGTCCTTGCAGTAGGTAATGGAATTTGTGCTAGTGGTTGCCCCCCAAGGGGTAGAAATTATTAGAGAGTTTGAAATAGATGGGGAATTTTGACTGGGAGAGGGTGTTTGGATTGGATTATGAATAGGGGTGGGGGTGGAAATTGGATTCTAAGTAACCAAATTTTGAGTTGGTGATTCTGGAAGTTGAGCTACATATGGTGACCAAAGGGAACAATACCCAGGTGGGGTGGTTCTTGAAGGATTAGAATGAGGAGAAATACTTCTCCTCCTTGCTTTTTATGCATTTTTTAATTCTTCTGCACATTCGCACAACCTGCACGAATACTCAATAGATTCCTGGAAAAATTCTTCATTTGACGAAGCATTCTGAAGCCTTATCCTTAAAGGATCAAGTATATTCGACTCTGTTATGGTTATTCCATACTTATCAATGGTCTGCCCTAGAGATGTTCTCCAAAAAGGAGCATTCGGGCCATACTCTGCCTCTATAGTCTCATTAGGTGGAATATTAACAATCCAGTTGGATGAGCTGGGTTGACCCTCCATAAAAAAGTGAAAGGTGGTGTTTGTTGTAGGAGGCAGTTGGAACAAAGGATTGTGATAGACAGAGAAACCATCTCTAGTTTCGGTAGATGAAGTAGTTTCTATACGAGCATCAACAGAAGCTGGTCGTTCCAAGATTACACCTTCTTGTCCTTCCATGACCGAAGGAGATTCAGGTGGTAAACCCTGCAATCTACGGGAATGACACCTCGTAAATTTATCAACCATGGTGGCGGATTAAGTTTTCTACTCTAGGTCAAAAAGAGGAAAAACACACACAAACACACCTATGCAAGCTAAAGGTCGCAACCAGTAGTAAATGACAGGATAGGCTTAATATAGCCAGTCTCTCACTAGGATTGTCAAGTAGGTTCAACTCGCGATATACCGCAGTGTCCAACAGTAAAACATGGCGAGGAGGATCAACCATCCCTCACCTGAATACCCGATTACCTGGATGGAACATGCGTAGTAATCTCTCCGAATGTTGTTTTCGATGTATTGCTCCAAACAATACGACCAAAGGTTTTTTCTCAGATGGACAAGGATTCCTAGTAGGGTCTCTCTATTTACAAAGGTATGTGGGAGCTCAAATCCATAGTAGTGCTATCTAATGCACAACCATTCACAAGGGGCCTTTTGATGTACAATTGAGTACGTGAAGTACATTTCTATATACTTCAAGGGTACATGAAAGGACTTTCTACATACCGATGGTACGTGGAAGAACTGTGTAGGACCTGGGTTGCAGTATAGGAAAAGAACGATAGATCCTATGTTTTATGATGCCGAAACAAGTCACTAAGCTATCACTCAACTTTCTATACAATTTTAACCTCAAGCTACCGTTTATTTTATCTGAATGTTTAGTGAATGTTTGTGAGGTGTTCTCTCCAATAATGCAAAATTTAATCTATATGTAATGCACTTTTTGACTTCGATGAGAACTAACTAGGGAAAAGAATAGGCCAAGTTTTTATTTTTCCTTTCAAGAAAACACACTAAATCTAATGCCACCTTCAACAACTGAAAAGCAAGACCCAATGAAAAAAATTGCAAAGGAAACTCATTCGAACACAAATTTTCTTCAACAAGCACTCAAAATCCTTGAATTTAAGAAAGAAAACAAAGCCTCTAATGCGTAGGAAAACCTAACTTTTTCTATGATGCCAAAAGGATCTATTCATCCCAATTACTCATGCAAATGAAAAGGAAACTTCCCTGATCATAAACAAGGTGAAATAAAAAAATTATTTTTGTATTTTCCAAAAAATGAAAGACAGGCAATATCAAAGAAAACTAACTCAGAAAGAGGCTATAGGTTTCTTTTTCAAAAATACAATTTTCAGAGCATGAACCACATAACAAAAAAATCCAAAACTGAACTTTTTACACTATCCTTTTCGTTCTAATGAAGAAGACAAAGGCTTTGGAGCTGAGCTCAGCAAGTGAGAATCAGACTCACAAAAACCACCAGTCTCGGAACATACAAACTCAAGAAAATCACCCAAAAATTTTCAGAGAAGAAAATAATTACAAAGAAAATTGGAAAAAACTTTTTAAAAAGGTGGTCTAAAGCCTACCTTGGCGCACTAAAACAGGTGGCCCCAAAGCACTATAGCTGGGATCGACACACTTTTTTTGCTGCAGTAAGGCGCCCTCAATGCTCTACTTGATCTACAGAAAAGCGTTGTCGACGCTCTATGTCAAGAGAGAAAAGGCGCCCTAGAGGGATTGGTGCTCTGTCAACCAAAGGTAATTGCAAAAGTGGATCAGTAAGTTGAAAAACTAAGGATCTATAGGAGAAACCAAAAAAAATGAACTGATTTGGACTGCAAAGAGTGAACACCACTCTCGAAACAGAGGCAATAATTCAAACAACAAGATAGATTACTTACCTTATCAGCTGAAATGACTAAAAGAAGAGAAAATGACCTTCATAGTGAGATGGTTACCACAACTTGTATAGTTGACTGGATCTACACCAGATCTAATTGGATCTTCCCTAGATCTGGTCGGATTAGAATATCCCCAACAAAGTCGCCAATTTTGTTATCAGGAATTATGCAATCGATACATACATTATTTGTTCCTCTACCTTGTAAATCATAAGTGTAGAACAAAAGAGCACATCAGTATATCCTTTCTTTAAGAAATCAATTTGAACAACATAAAATAAACCATACCTCAGACCTAGATCTCTTTGTCCTTGTCTCGAGATCCCTCACAATGTTCAATTCCTGCAAAAATATTAAGAAACAAAACACAAGGTCATAGTATCATGATAAATCAATTACTTATATCAGTGATCAAGGAATCTGATAATATTCAATTGAAATTAATAACACATCAAATATAGGAAAGGGGAAAACTTTTGTATTAAATGATGAGAGAGTAAATTTACAACCAAGCCTTCATGTTGATGGCTTAAACCTATACAAGAAATCTACAATCCTTCACAACTATGAGCATCTCTTCACATACAAGCCAACTCTATCTTTCCTCTAACTTAGACTTCAATCCAACAAAATAAGGGTACTTTATTTTGGCCTCCCCCACTCACATCATGAAGGATTCATTTATAGGCTCAAAATAAATGATATTGACTTGGAGAATGGATAGGAGGTGATCCCAATAGGCGAGGGAGGTGAATTCCACCTCTCCCAAGAAAATAGGAATTGACTCCACGGGGGCCCCCATAAGGAAGCTTCCAGAACCTTATTTTTTCCTCTCTTTGGACTATTGGTGCACCTAACAGAAAGGGTAAAGGCACCGACCTAAATTTTTTCCAAAGAAAGGGAGGACCGAATCTTATTGCTCCATGGCAGGAAGCACCATCGGAGCTCTTTGCAAATAGGGAAAAGGAACCATCCTTCCAAAATATGGAAAAAATTTCACCAAGGTGGTCTCAGGTCAAGATATCTAAAAGGGTAACAGGAAATGTGGAATTTCCATATGCAACAGTACTTGGATTCTATCCCTTCTCCCTGAGGAGATCTATCCTCTCTAGCTCTCTGGTGCACTTGGGTAGTTTATACACAGCATCAACATCCTTTCCCTTGAGTGAGAGTGTGCCACTGGAACTCTTTCCTAGTGTAGTAAGTGTGCCATCCCTCTCTGGCAATCTAGTTTAGTGTAGTAAGTGCACCAACCCTCTCAAACTCAGAGATCAACTCAATTTTTCTTCATTTGTGGGTTTTGGGTTGATGGATTATGGTTTGTAGGCTACATATGATAGTCATAGAGCCCCTAGGTCCAGTATTACCTCTTTTTGGATTGGATTTTGTTGAATTTTGGAATGTTTTACTAGTCAAGTGAGTTACTTGGTTGTGGAGGGACATTTCAATCCCCTACCTCTTGGTTCAGTCTTGTTATCCCTAATCACATTACCCGATCTTTCCATATATGTCCATATCCTTAGATATGATATCCAAACCCTTCCTCCACCTTCAATCATTGAGTTTTGGTTTCATTTTGGTTTATTTGGAGTAATTATTGAGTGTTTTGGAGTTGTTTGGATGCTTGTAATTTTCCGTTTGATTTCTGAATAAATGGAGTGTTGTACATATTCTCTCATTTTCTATTTGTACATCTAAAAAGAGTTTAGTTATCAAGTTTCATTTTAATACATGAATTTGAAATTGAAAGTGCTTCCCTAGTTTGTGTTATACATTGTTAAGATTTGTTGAATCTTTGATTCCATATGTGCCTTTTGGACTATGATTGCAGAAAGTTAGAATTGTTGCACTCTAGGAAATAATTTTTATTTTGCTTACTGTTTAGATTCATTTTGGTTTGAAAAGATCAAATTAAAAAAAAGGGAGCCAATTTTTTTTTCTCAGGGTGATTGATGTTGGTCTTTTCAAGAAAACGTTTTCCCTACCTTAGGTAGCTTTCATTGAAAGAGAAACGTGCATCAGCATGTAGCTAGGGTTTGCATTCTTTTTTCATTTCCTGTCTACACATCATGCATCCACTTAACTGCGTAAGATAAAATTAACATTATATTAGGGTTAAAACTGTTTAGTAATTGTGTGTAAGTTAGTGACGTGTTTTGGTGTTGTTAAGCATGGTAGCTTTTGTTTATTTCCTGCACTGCATCCCAAACGCTTGTAGTTCTTCCATGTACGAATCGATATATAGAGTGGATTTTCATGTACCTTTGGGTATATAGAAAAGTACTTCATGCACTCGATAGTATATCATAAGTCTCCTGTCGAGCAGTTGTGCATTAGAAAACACCAATAGGGATCAGTTGAGCTCCCCCATACCTAGTGTATATTAGGAGACCCCTACAGGACTCCTGTGACCGAGTTAAACTTTTGGTTGTCTTGGCATTGCAATACACAGAGAAAAGAATTCATGGATATTACTATGCACATGTCATCCAGGTAATTGGGTATTCAGGAAAGGATACAATCCCAATCCTCCTTGTCACATTTTACTATTGGACCTTGCAGTATATAGCGAGTTGTGGAGCCTTGATAATCCTGTGCGGATACTAAATTTTGATCCGCTCCTATTTTTCTTGTTGATTTTAGAATTGAGTAGTGTTTGATTTATGTGTTACTTTAGAAACTCTTAGATATTTTAGATATGGGAGACTCTCCTGGGAGCACCAATCAAGAGAACCATTTTCAGGGTATGTCATTTGTTTCTCCCCATTGTGGAGTTGTTGTTCCTCCCTTCATGGCCACTCAGAGTCTTCCTGGATTGACTATAGGATTACATATATGGTTATTCTCCAATATCATTATACCAAATGAAATTTTTGTGTCAGATCATGGTCCTTCCCCGCATGAGAATCAACCTCATGTTAACCCTTCTCCTTCTTCCTAAAATGTTGAATTAACTTCCCTTTCTTTCGCTTCAGTTGTTTAAAACTATGATTTTAGTAAACAAGCGGTTAAGAAAAAGATGAAAAGGAAGGATACGAATAATAATGCTAAGAATAAGGCCACAACTCCAACCTTTGAGCGTCATGTTCGAAACCCAATAGCTACTGATCATAGTGCTGAGAGAGTTGAATTGTCCACAAGAACACCTTGTAAAGCTAATTTCCATTGCAGACTTTGCAAGGGTGACCATCTTCTGAAAGATTTTCATGGTTTGTCCTGGGTTTTAGGACTATGGTCTGAGGCTTCTCAACACCCTGTGTCATCAATCTCTAGTCATCATACTGATGATACCCTATCAACCAGTGACTTTGTGCTTAAGAGTCGAAAAGGAAAGGTCATATATCCTTGCTTGCTATGTAAGGACATGCACCTTACTTACCTTTGTCCTCACATGGAGGAAGCTTCTAAGTTGTTGGAATATATTACCGTTATTCAGCAAAAGCTTCTAACAGGATATCGTAAGTTGTCCCTTGAAATCCCATTGGTTGATCAAGTGGTCGATCCAAGTCCAACCTTGGTCGATCGCACTCTTCCTTTAAAGAGTGAAGCCAAAGCGGTCAATCCAGCTCCATCCTTGGTCGATCCCACACTTCCTTTGGAGAGTGAAGTTAAATTGGTCAAGTCGATTTAATATCCACCTGATCCCGCTCTTTCATTAGAGAGTGTTGATACTGAAGTAGCCCCTTCAACACAGTCTTTATCTTCTCCCTCTCTCCCAGTTGAGAGTAAACTGAAACTATCTAAAGTTTTTGTAGCTAGTTCTGATTGTTTTGTGCAAGAGGAAGTTTTGTCTCTTTGGATAGAACCCTCTCCAAGTAGTGAGGTTATTTCCTTTGACTGAAGTAACCTAACAGAATATCGTCTTCATTCGAGTGTTCCTTTCCATATATCTGTGTGAGTTACCGCTAAGAAAATACTCCACACTATTGTTGACAAAGGGGATTTTATTAGCATTCTATCCTCTATTGATTGGAAATCCATAGGTTCTCCTCAACTTGTGCCAGGCACCGACCATATACTAAATTTTAATTGAATACCTACAATGCCTTTAGGGATCCTTCCTCATTTTCCTATCACTTTAGGAGGGAAAATTGTATGCATCAATTTTATGGTAGTCCAAGGTCCCTTAGATTTTAATTTTCTCCTTGGGGGAGATTATGTTTACGCCATGAAAGTTGTAGTGTCCACACTCTTTCGAGTGATGTATTTTCCCCATGATGGGAATATTGTGACCATTGATCATCTTTCCTTTGTTAAACCTGATCATCATATGACTCCTAGTCATTAGACCTCCCTAATGTCCCGCATGTTCTTGTGGTTGCTTCTCCTTCATCTTCCATGTCTCTTACCTCTAAACATCTTGATGAAGTTCAATTGTTCGAAAAACTTGGATTCTTCTCCTCATGAGGAAGCTTTTGGGGGCATGTCTCCAATTAGGGGGAAACACACCAACCTATGGAAATCATGTTGGCTTAGAAGTGTTTGTGATCATATTTCCCATCTTGTGTCAATATCGTTAAGAAATGAAACAAGAACCCATGAGCATAGTTCCCATTGTGTGTCAAGCTCGTTAAAAAATGAAACAAATGTTAGTGAGAATAGTTCCTTTTCTCTGTATCAAGCTCAGTAAAAAATGAAACAGATGCAGATGAGAATAGTTACCGTTCTATGTCAAGGTCGTTAAAAAAGGAAATGGATGTCCTCAAGCATAATTATTCTCTGTTTCAAGCTTTCGTAAAAATGAAACAAGTTCCGATAAGCATAGTTATTTTCTGTTTCAAGCTTGTGTACAAATAAAACAGGTCACCTTGAGCAGTGTTTATTCTTGGTTTCAACCTCATTAAAAAATAAAACTAACCTTGAGCAGAGTTTCCTTTTCATGTCAAGCTCATTTAAAAAATGAAATGGATTCTTGCATTTTGTCAATACTCAATTTTGGAACCTTCATTTCATATGCTTGCAAAGCAGAGGAAACGAAGCTTGCGGGGCATGTATCCACCTCTTGTACATTATGTTAAGCTACTTGACAGTTATACTTGGGGTATTAGAATTGAAGTTCCATATAGATATTCAAGAAGATAGTTCTGAATAATATTTGTAGTAAAAGGAGTATGAAGATACAAACTGAACAAAACAAACCACACAGAAGACAGATGAGTATTTCTTAGGAAAATATAGTATCATTCACATTAATTAAATCCGGTGTTATAATAGTTTACATAGGAAGAATTCAAATGCATTAGGGAGAAATTCGAATCTACTAATTGGATCTAACTGTACATAACTGACTAGCTAACTCATGGTGTCTCAATCAATATTAGAGTCCAATAAATAAACTCCCAGATATCTAACTAGCTCATACAATCAGTAATAACTAGTTAACTTAGTGCAACTGAGGTGGTAGGTGGGTAAAGGTGCCTACTCCAAATGAATCCATCCATTAGTGATGCATAACTAGCGCTAGCTAGATAATTGTGATATAACTAAAAGTAACTAGAATCTAAGTAAGACTAACTGTTCCAACCCCAACTAACTGATGGAGGTTGGTGCTAGGAATCCCAGTGGCTCCTAAAATGTAGGGATTGTTCTAGGAGGTGCCCAAACTGATGCATGCACATGTAGTAAGTGGAAGTTAACCTTTAGCAGTGTTCCCCACACTCTAGCAACTGGTACATGTGGCCCCATTAGGCCAAGTGGATCCAATGGTACTAGTGGACTCAATTAATTAATTAATTAAGGTTCCTAAGTTAGGCTAAATAATCTAATAAATAGTATGCTCAAAGGAGGATTAATAATCCTAACATGGGGCAAGTATAAACCACTAGACATCATGTTGGGAAATCACCCATTAATGGGATCCTTTTTGGGAATACTTCATTTTAGTTTCAAGCTCACTAAACCATGAAACAACATTTTGGGCATAGTTCCTATTGTATGTCAAGTGAATTAAAAAATGAAGCAGATACTCTAAGCATTCTTTCAATTGATCTTTGAGCTCGTTAAAAACAGTAAGATGGTGTTGAGCTTACTTTTCATTTTTTGTGCTTAATTTTCTATTAATATTTCATTCTATTATAGAATCTTGTAAAATCTTGGAGAATCTTTCACTAAACTATAAGATATTGTAAAATATTGGCGAATATTTCACTGAATTTTACAATATTGTAAAAAATTGGCAAATCTTTCATCAAATTATAAAATATTGTAATGCCTTGGTGAATCTTTTGCTAGTAAGAATCAACTTTTGGTTCTGCATATTACTAAGGTAATGTAATAGAAGAGGATATACCAGATCTCGAATCTCTCAACTCCTAGACCCTCAAATGAATAAATGCATGAATGGGGAGAGGATAGATTTATTTATACATTTCACAAGAAGTATTGGGTCACTCACTACTGGAAGTGTTGGTGAAACACAACTACACTAACTAGTTTCATGGAAAGGGGTAAATACCCTTTTTATCTCGTCCCTTAATTGTCCAACAGACATGTGGGGACCCAAATCTTGACACATTGACAAACTGATAGAATTGAATACTTTACACTGTGGAGTGATTATGGCACCCATGAACCATGATTACAATGTGGAGTATTATTGATACCTACAACCTTAATATAGTGTATGAATTCTCAATTAGCTTATTTTCCAAATCATTCATTTTTAGGATACCCTTTAATAAAAAATAACTTGCTTATATTTTTATAGAAACAAAAGCCACTTTTTCTTTCTTTTGTTGACAATCAAAATATAAATTGTGTCATTAGAGTTAGATTTTTAGAGTTAGTTAGAAACTTGCTATGGTTATTAGAAATAAGAAAATATGCTAACAATAATAGAAATCACATTAATGCATCATCACACATATCATTACAACCACTTTGTATCCACGTCCTTGAAATTTTTGAAAGCATGCAAAATGTGTTAAAATTGTTTCAATCACCCTCATTGAATGCAAAATACTAGATATCAATTAGCATAATGTCTACATCTCAGGTAAAACATGCCCTGTACATATTATATATGATCATGATGGAAATGAAGTATCATGTTCCAACTAAATAATATATTTATCATAAAGAACTAGATCCATTTTTGGATGATGATAGCAATTACACATCCAAAAAAAAAGTTTACTTCTGAATGACCCTTTAAAAAACAAAATATCATAAAACAACTACCGAACCCAACAAATTTAGGTCACAAATAAAATTGACAAAATTTTCAATACGAAGAAAAATACACTAGTGATGAACTTTTCAATACAAATAAAATAATATACTAGTACGATCTGGGTAGCTCTACAAGAAGACAACCAAAATAATGACCATTCCATTGCAGTCCCACCATTATAGTCAATGCGTGTTCATTTATATTACAAACATTCCAAACATCAACAATAATGGACATAAAATATGAAGATATCCATTCTCATTTACACATTATATCCAATAATAATTGTAGAGAAAGATCCTAATAAAATCATATTTTAAACAACTGGGTCAAATTCAGTTTGAATATATAAAAAACATGTGGTGTCTCTCCATCAAGAGTAGCATCCACTAAGAACATATAAATGTCAGTCGATACTTTAAACATGACAATGCATAAAATATATCTTATCTTTTGATCTCTATTACACTTCCATAAAACCAATAATCCTAGGATAGAACAAAACCCTAATAACATCGAATGAGCCCTAAGAATCAAGAGTGCCCTAGAATTCAATAGGCCTAAAAAAACATGCATGATAAAAAGGATGATGAAAGGTAAATTTAAAATATAATAATATATTGTAACTGTGGATAAAAGCATAATTGTTTTTATAAAAATCATAACATGTTAATTATTGGATGAAAATAATTACGTGAGTTTGTACTCTCCAATAAATTGCATGTGCGACATGCCCCTTCAAGACTTGATATTTTGGCAATTGAGATGTTATGAGAAGATTAACATGTCTAGAAAACTAATAATGAAAAGTGGAATTACATCAACATGAACCTTCACACTGTAAGAGAAATCCGATGGAGGTGAACCATGAAACACAGTGTACGTGGGTTTGTCTTTATGCACACATCCTGATGTATGCGGTTTTGAGGTCAAAAGCAATGTATACACGCAAGTAAGGATTTAAAAGTTGCGTATAGGTATAAAAAAGTGATTTTTGGGGATTATATTGGAACATAAAGGTATAATATAAGTCCATGGGATCCAAAGAGTCTTCATAGGGACATCGAAGGCTGTAAAAGTGTGATCTACCAGGTGTGGTAAAATTAGCTATAACAGATGCCCCCTAATGTGTGAGGTCAAAGGGGTAACATGATGGCCAAAATACATTATATAATCCATCCCAGAAGTGGAGTAATGAAGACCCAGATGGAAGAGCCAACCACTCATTAGTACAATATGTTAGAATAATCAACCCATAGTTAGATAACTTAGACATTAATTAATCCATTTTTGTCTTATTTGCCTAGTTTCCATATTCCACCTTATGCAAGTTGTCCTCCACATCTCCAAAGTGGTCAAACTTGCTAAATTTGATTCATGGAGCACTTGGGAAACCAATTGGAATCAAATATACTTTATTCCTGGCATTCCTAGCACATGTCTACTTTTTCTGCTTTATTGCCTGCTTTTGCTGAGTTTTAAGGCAATTGGGAAAGTTTGACTAGGTGAAGTTAACTTGTTTTTTGTCCTGATCATCCTCCACTCTTTTCTCTTAATAAAAGCATGTATGAGTTTTCCTTCCATCATCTATTAGCTTTCCTAATTTATTTTTCCAATTCGTGAGCTCCTAGACAGATTTGGAAACTACTTTATGCACCTATGGGGGATTTGCTTAGATTGAGTAAGCCTGCTTTTGACCAAATTCAAATGGAATCCTTACGCATTCGAATATCTCATGTAATTATTTATTGTGGCAGCCTATGACTTCACAAGGTTGGCTATTGTACACTTATTCAATATATATTAGTGTTCTGATCCATATTCAGTCTCCTTTGTGTGTAATTTGCATGTGTAATTGGCAATTTTTGTGAGTGTAATTGTTCTAACACCTGGGTTCAATTTCCACACAATACAATAATCAATCTATGCATGTGACTGGAAATCCATATAGCACTCCCAGATACATAAGAGTACAATGGCCATGAATAGGCATGATATAGAAAGTGTCATGTGTGGTCATCGCCACGGACAATATACAATGGATCAAGATCTCCAAATTGGATGAAGATATCTGATATAAAAAGGAAGCTGGAATGAATATCATGAGAGGTGAAATATCATGAATATTGGCATGATTAAGAAGGTAGCATATATGGAATGCTAGCAAGATGGATTAAGGTATTCTAGACAAACCGCTATGAGTACATGTCCTACTATGTGAATAGATGTGTCGAGGTTGAACATAGTAGTCCATCATCTGATTACCGGTCATTGATGTATATCATTAATAGATGCAAGATAACCCATTGATAATGAAAATGGGAATCAAGGTATAGAGTGCAATCTAACAAGTGTGAATAGATGTGTTGAGTTTGAAAACTTGAAAGAATCTATCGATTAGGGGACATTGGTGTATGTTGTCAGGAATATTTCACCTTCTGCGGACAGAAGTTGTTCCTATGGTCTGAATGGTTTAGATCTAGAACACATGAGTGAACGAAAAAGGATGAAGACATTCCCTGAATGTTGTAAACACATGGAATAATGCTTTGATGACGAACCTGTGTACCTATAGAACATGTCAAACAAGCAAGAACATCAAAGCTACCAAAAAATTATTCACACATCCATACTAGTGACTAAGGAATCCAATAACATATACATGCGAGATCAATACAACAAATATGTGGGACAGAGATCAACTTTGCATTAAGAAATGAATGAAGAAGCTTACAACCATTGCCTTAGTGTTGACAAACTCCTCCATAAGACAAACACCTCATCCCTGATAGCTCCAACTTGCTCTCTTGTGCTCTCCAATGGATTGGACTAGATAGTCAATTCAACAACATAACATTACCATTCACTTCTATCCTCAACTATGGGACATGAGATTATATTTATAAGGCTCAATGGATAGGGATATTTGAGATAATTGTGGGTGAGGTGGCCATAATATCCTACCAAGGGGGATCTTGACTCCAACCAACCCAGTATTGATAGGGATAAGGGAGGACACGAGGCTCATGTTCTAGAAGCCTCGAGAATCCTCTTTTTTTCCATTTTTACCAAGGGTACCTCTTTTGTTCCTTTATGACATAGCAGTTTAGGTGAGAACCAGTTCAAGAACAAAGCATATACGCGGTGGCACCACTTTTCTATAATAGGACTCAGGTGGTGCTAAACAAGGTACTGCTCATTAGCTAAAGGGGAAAGGTGGTGCTAGGTTTTTTCATGTAGAATTGATATCTAGAGCATATTTTCCACTCCAAGTTTGGGATTTAGGGAAAACATAGGTGTTAAGGATCTCATCACATGTTGGTGACAGGATTTGGGTATAACAGAATGCCCCCCAAAGCATGAGGCTTAGAGGGATACAATAAGCGAGAGCTTTGAGAGAACAAGTTGTCACTTCTAGGTGAGAGTCAGCTTGATCGGAGAATGTCATTGAGTAGGCATCTGCAATACATCAATACTTTTGACTCATAGACAAATGTAACCAACTCATGGCTGCAGAACAATACAAGGAAGATCCATGAGAGGAATAAACAACCATGGCTACTAGAATACATCGTAGATCCATGTGATAGAGGAATTAAACTTGGACATAGCTACCATACATACAACGTAGATCTATGTCATACATACACAAATTTGAGCATATCCATGACCATACAAATGTAGATCCATGCTTGATATACAAAACTCCATCGCAACCTGGGGAAAGAAATGAGTGCTAAACAAGTACTTAGGGTCTTCGTCTTGTTTTCCACAAAGTACGATTCTATCCATGTGATTACAATGTTCTAAAGTTGAACATGGTAGAAACCACTTGATTACTAGCCAATGATGTGAACCGTTAACAAGTGCAAGGGAGATCACCATTGATGTCGATGATTCCCAAGGTACCCTAGTACAATCTACTAAGCATGAATAGATGTCTTGATGCCGAACACCCAATCGATTCTATCAATCAAAGGTCAATGATGTGAACCTATGTTGAGAGTGAGAGAATCTGTCATTGAGGCATATAGATCTCAAGGTACTAAATTTGTTTCTAAGACTATTTCCCGGATGATGAGCTGATGTCGATAGGAATAGTCTCATCGAAGGAGGGCCATGATGAATCCCACATAGATGAAACGAAACTCAGAACAAAGTTCTGGAATGATGTGAATGAGGTAACCATAAGACTGACTCAAAAAGTCTGACATCGAGACTGTTTTTACTACAGAGGTAAACTTTTTCAACTTCCCTTTGAACATCGGGCAGCATGACAAAAGACTTGCAAGCATGACTGAACCAGACAAAAACACAGCGCGACAGTGGACAATGCATTATTTTGAAATACTCAAAGGAGTGACATGACTCATGAAAGTGGATCGTCATGGAAATCAGCTGAATACCCAATTGACTAAAATGATATGCAGATAAGTGCCATGTTCAAAGGTAACAACAAACTACCATTTATTTGCAAAATGATTCCCTTCCCTTAAGTTCCCCATCATGGTTGATGAGTGCCTCTTTTCATTTTTATGAGTTCAAAAAGGGTAACAAACACTCATTGTAGCTTGTCCAAAGACAAATCCAAACTCATATGTTTTACGAACCTGAGAGAGGAGGGGTTCGTTCCCAAAAGAGGGTCTCTCAATGTTTAATTTAATGAGTCCATTGAAATTTAACTCAGTATCACTCATGTTTAGAGAGTCTGAACGACCACGGAAGAAGACTCCACAGGGTCCTTTTTTGTAAAATAGTTCATCTGAACCGAAAAAGTGATAACCTACCGTCATACGAACAACTCTTAAGTGCTTTAAAGAGCGTGAAGAAGACAAGATCACTTGACAATATTTTCGTATTTAAGGAGCCCAAAAAGAGTTTAAAGAAGACTCCACTAGGTCTCTATTCACGATGAGATATTTTACGAGTCTGAAAAGAATCAGAAAAGGACTCAGATCTTTGGTGCTAAGTTTGGAGAGCATGACCAAAGTGTCGCAATAAATGCTCAAAGACTTTTTCCATTTTATGGTAGTACAAAAAAGTAAAAAACAAACTCCCAAAACTTTTACTGTTACCGCTCTTTATCCTGCAACGACTTAAAAAACAACGGTTAAACTCTCCAATAAACGACATTAAAGGATCATGATTGATATATTTTCAAAAACTATGACATGCCAAAACCTAGAATGCTTATAAAAGTTATGTAAATAGTAAAAAACAAAACATTTTACCATTTACCCATAGTGGAGAGCCTTTGGAGCAGTTTCTTGGCTAGATTTTTAGTTGGTGATTTCAGGAGCATCTATCGTCGGATTTACGCATCGTCAGTTCAGGTAATAGCTTAAACCTTGCTCTTTCATTTCATGCTCTCATTTTTTAATTTTGGAGGTGTTTTGTGCTATTTGATCGAGCCCTAAAACCATGAATGCGGGCACCGCTCTTATCCCTTGCAGGATAAGCTGTACCCCACTAGAACCGTGCCTAAAACACTTGACATAGGCGGTGCCAGCGCCTGTCCTCAATGGGACTCGGGAGGTGCCGGCCGTGGGTAAATAAAAATACATGTACAAGACAAATTAGATGATTTTTTATTATTTCAATGGTTGATGATGTTTCTAATTGGCCTTGTGATGGTTTTTGACAGGTTCTCATTGATAAAAAATGGTTATTTGGAAAGAGAGGCAACATGAAAATGATGATGCATTTACTGAACAAAACGCGGGTTGTATAGCCACGTTGAGATACTGTGGTCTTCTAAAGTTTTTTCACACACCCAGCATGGTGTCACATGAGTGCTTATTAGAGCATATTCTCTGTATGTGGAATCCAGAGCAACACTATTTTGAGGTGGGTGCTCATGTATTGAAAATTGAAGTAGAGGATATCTACTTCCTGACAGGCCTATCGAGACGGGGTTCTCCCATCTCTTTGAATGGTTCCCATGGAGAAGACATCACTATCCAAGAGTTGATAAACCACCATTGTATTCCTGGGACTAGAACATCGGGGAAGAAAATTCCCATAAAACCAATGGTGGATAGCCCATTTCGCACAAATTTATTTACCATGAAGAGAGTGCCAGGGAGATAATAGGTACATCAGGAATATAGAGCACATATTCTCTACGCTATAGAGGCCATGGAACCGATAGTCTTCAACTAGGTGGAGGCTCTACTTCATGTTTTCAAAGATCAGCTGACCAAGTGTTGGCAGGGGGAGCTGAAGCAGTTCGGTTTCTGTTCCATATTAGCGTGTTTATTTTTTGAGTGGGTTCCCCAGATGACACCACAGGTGGTATTTATAGAGTTCAGGGCTAGAGACCCTTGCATGCTGAGGTGGGTCCAGATGATGTCTCACATAGGAGCGGGTAGAGGCAAGGTGAAGTTTGGAGACTCGTTTTCCTAATGGATGAGAGACCAACTCCTCATGGTTGAGGACTATGCATACATGGGAAATGACTTCAGTGCTGACCTTGATCTACCGCTTCCACCTGGTGGACAGTGGGGTGATATCAGTAAGAAACACAAATCCTAAAATGGCAATTGTGTTTTTAGGTTTTGATGTTTTATGTGTAGTAACGAGACTTAAAATGTTTTCATGTAGATGTTGGAGCAGCACGACCTGGGGGATCCTCCCCACTAGATAGGCGATCCGGAGCTTGTTTTGAACCACAGGGAGATGATGTGATAGGGGAGCAAGAGGAGAACCTTGAGAGGTTAACTTTAGACATCCCAGATGCCTCGATCGACGACCTCCCACTGAGGTACCAGAGGCCCACTGCGGGAGTACTGGGTCGTTTTAGCAGACTGCTACGTCGAGTAGCCTAGGTGGTAATGTGTTACCATGAGCATCACTAGATGATAGGCCACATGATGTATTTACTAAAATATGATAGATAGCTTCAGGATTTTTGTATGATGATTTTTTACCTGAAAGCCTGAGCGGTTCAGATGAGGTCTCGTTACCTATTTTTTGTAAAACATGTATATATATATATACATGCTTCTACTTTTGGTGTTTATATGTCTCAAATGATGAATGTATTTATATGAGTTTATGTGTCTTTTACAGTTTATTTACAGTGAACCATGTTTGATTTTCATGTCATGAATGGGCAATATTCCAGTCTAGGATGTAATTTTCCAATGAGTCGGTGACTGCATTATCTTCCCTAGGGATATGCCTATAGGTAATAGCTTCAAATGAGCTCTCCAATAAACGTACCCTTCAGAAGAGACGGAGAAGCATGGGATTCCTAATGGTATAGAAATGGTTTAAATGACAAACCACTAGTTGTGAGTCCATCAAAACTACCAAGTTACGAACCTCTTGGGAGGTAGCTTCAGTCATGAGACCTATGACTGCTTGATACTCGACGATATTGTTGGTAGTGGGACCAATGCAAACCGATCCTGAACTGACCAAATCGTAAGCTAGGGAATAGAGAACCCAAGCAGCTGAGGCCAGATTCAAGGTGTTGCGGCAAGCACCATTAGCAAAGCTGTAGAAAGCCATCTTCTATGCACAACCAAAACATGGTATAAATAGATACAGCCACTAAAATCAAAACCATATTGAAAATACTTAAGCACACTAAAATTCAAGTAATATATATATATACAAGGTACTATACAAGAAATATCTAGGCATAGTACGTCTTCAGGTACAACCCATTGCGAGGTTGTCCTAAGGGGATTCCATCATAGTCCACGAGCTCGTAGGCCCTTTTCTCTAAAACTTTGGAAATAATGAAAGGACCATACCACATGGATTCAAACTTCCCTTTCCCTAGTTTGTCATATCTCTGATCATAGGTCAAAACTAGTCACCTTCATTAAAGGCACGAGGTTGGATAGACTTGTCATATTGCACCTTGACGCGTTTCTTGTGTGCCTCATTAGCTAAGGCAACGCCTCTTATAGTCTCATCAAGGTTGTTCAAGTAGAGAAATATTTCTTCCTCTACAGAAGTGTCTGGGAGAAGTTTGACTGCAAGTTTCAAGGATGGAATCTGACATTGAATCGGTAATAGGGCATTGAGTTTTCATGACGAAAACCTAGATTGGCACTTAGTTCCTCCATCATTTGATTACGGAAATGTGATCCGTGGTCAGTGAATATGGACCGCGGGACTTTGAATATTGCTATCACATGATTGAACAGGAAGAGAGCGGAAATATTACCATCGTCTGCATATGTAGGTATGGCCTCAGCTCATTTTGTGAAATAATCGACGGCTACGATGATGTAACCATGCCCCCCCGCTGAGGTAGGATTACAATGCATGTAATCAATCCCCCACCTGGAAAAAGGGCCAACGGTAATGGTGGGGTGTAATGGAGTAGGGTGGTTGCGCTTTTTCGGATAGAAATGTTGGCAGGGTGGGTATTTCTTAACGGCCTTGTGACAATCTTTAAAGAGTGAAGCCCAGAAATAGGCAGCACAGAGGTTTTTCTGGGTTGTAGCTATCCCAGATAGATGACCACCACATGCTCCAGAGTGGAAGTCATTCAAAACTTGTTCAAATTCCTCATGGGTAAGGTATCACCGAAGAACAAAATCGATACCATGTCTATACAAATTGTCATTCAAGATGAGGTAGTATTTTACGTGGTGATGGATACGTCGATGATCGTCATGGGATAGAGTGGGATGAAATCTTTGTGTTTGGAGATAAATGAGTAAATATACAAACCATGGGTCAGTAGTGCTTATCAGGAACATGAATTCATCCAGGAATGAATCACTGGGCTCAGATTTAGTCCAAGCACAGTGAAGATCACACATGAGCTCAGCAAAGACCAAGGATTTCTTTGATGTAGCTTTGGAAAATTCTAGATCAAATTCTCGTAGGATGACTATCCATCAAGAATACTTGTCCCTGAGCACCTGACAAGTCAGGATCTAATACATAGGGTTCTGGTCTGCCAATACGGTGGTTGTGCAGAGCAAAATGCAGTGACAAAATTTTTGAATAGCAATGACCGTGGCCAATGCTAATTTCTCCATATGTGAGTATCAAGTTTTAGAATCCATGAGATTCTTACTAGCATAGTAGATCACATGCTCCTGACCGTCAGGATTCTCCTGCACCAAAACCATAGCAATGGTAGTAGTGGAGGAAACGATGTATAAGAGAAAATCCTTTGAATAATCTGGGGGGTGTATCATGGGTGAGTTAGTCAGAGTGTGTTTGATATTATCAAAGGCTCATTGGGCTTGGTCATCCCAAAAGAGCAGAGTGTCCTTCTTAAGGAGACGCATATAACCGTATGTTTTCTCTGCAAAATTGCAAATGAAACGACAAAGGGAGTTTTCCTTCCCTTGCAAACTTTGCATTTCTAGAAGAATGGTTGGGGCTAATAGGGCTAGAATAGCATAAATTTTTAAGGGATCTATCCAGATGCCATCCTTAGAAACCAAAAAACCTAATAGGAGTCCCGTCTCAATGTAAAAAACACATTTATGAGGATTGAGCCGTATGTTATCATGACGAAATCTCGGGAAAATGTCTCTAAGATGACCATGGTGGTCCTCCCATCGCTGTGAATGAGCTGGAAGGTCATCAAGGTATGGTTCTATAATATGTTTTATATCATGAAATGCATAGGACATAGCATGCTGGAAAGTGGCTCCAACGTTTTTTAGGTCGAATGGTAACTTCCTGTATGCAAAGGTTCTCCATGGGAAAATAAATGTTGTCTTGTGCTGATCGGTGGGTAAAATCTCAATCTGATTATAACCTGAAAAGCCATCCATAAACGAGAAGATGACACTTCCGGCACAGTTGTCAATAATCTAATCGATATGCTGAGTGGGAAAGTTGTCTTTGGGAGAAGATTTGTTCAAGTCTTTGAAATTGGTGTAGACTCTAATGGTGCCCTATTTTTTATTGACAGGGACAACGTTCGATAACCATTCGGTCAGGGGTATGGGATAATAAACCCTACTTTTAGAAGCTTTTCTATTTCAACTTTGATAGCTACGTCTTTCCGTGGATGGACTTGTCTTAGTTTTTTCCTGATGGGTTTTGCAGTGGGATAGGTTTTTATTTCGTGAACCACAATGGATGGGTCTATCCCTATCATTTCTTCGTAGGACCAGGAAAAGACATCTCGGAATTGTTTGAAAAGTGCTCTATATGCTTCATATTCTTCTTCTAAGTAGTTCTTCCCAACATGAATATGCTCAGGGGTGCCAGGATTGGATGATATGTCAATTGGATTTGTTTGAGTGATGTTGCATAGGTTTCCTTCAGAATCCGTGTTTTGCAACAATATAGGAGTTTGAGGTGTTTTAACAATATCAGTAGTAAAAAGGGATGAAAAATCATGGTCTACTGAACTAGTATTGGGGAGGAATGAGGATATATGATGATGATCCTCCCATGTAGGTTCATTCGTACACATAATCTCCATAATGGACTCATCAGAAGGAAAAATCTGGGAGAGATAATCTAGAGTAGGAAGAGAGGGTTCTAACCAGTAGGGCAGGTGGTAAGGTTCTGAAGCCACCAGATGAAGGTCATTAGTGTGGTCATTGAAAAGGGTTTGGATAATGTTGTACATTGCTTCATGCGGACTCAACGAGGTGGACTCAACACTTTGTTTTCCCTTTGGATCACAATCAAATGAAGAAATCATATTTACTGTCACCGTTTCTGTGTTAGGAGGGGTTGACAGAAAAATCGCCATAAGGGAAGAGTCCTTCAACATGCCTACCCCAATCAACTAGTAAGGAGGAGGGGACTGGACTAACATAGGGATGTTATTAGCCATAGGGGTGGTAACATACGACGTACAGAAATCGAGCTGGTCAATGGTGACAATCCTCCCTAGATGTGGAAATTGGACGGTTTGAAATACCGTTGAAGTGACAATAGTCATGGCATAAAATCAATTTCTTCCTAATAGGAGGTTGTAATCTAATGGGGCATCTACTACTTCCACTTGGATGGAAACGATTTTGTCCCCAAGCTCGACTGAAAGGGCTGGTATGAGACCATGGGGCTGGAAATCTCGTCCATCAAAGGCTTTCAGGGTCGTTGGTGATGTTACAAGCTCAGGAGAGCCAATATCTTTCCAACAAGACAGGGGCAAAACCAAAGTTGGACAGGAAGCTGAAAGTGTGTAAGAAAGTCCAAAGTTACTAGGAAAGGTAACTAGAGATTAGGTTGTACATACTGATAGTATTGATAGGGTATATAAGTACCAGTAGGACCGTAAGTAGACTGATAGACAGGTTGTTGAAAATTTACTTGGACGGATCATTAATCAACTTGGACGGATCAAGCAAGTCCAAAGTTACTAGGAAAGGTAACTAGCAATTAGGTTGTACATACTGGTAGTATTGATAGGGCATATAAGTACCAGTAGGACCGTAAGTAGAATGATAGATAGGTTGTTGAAAAGATTGTTGTGATGAAGAACCACTGGAAGATCCACCTACAGGGGGTTGATTTTTAGGATCAGGACCATTAGGACCACTGGAGTCTCTAGGAGGAGGACCTCTAGGGCCTCCAAGACCACCAGGGCCACCAGGACCACCAGGACCACCAAGAGGAGGACCACCTGACCCTCCAGGACCCTTGGGAGGTAAACCTCTGAAGCCTCCGAAACCACTAGGAGGAAGGCCACCAGACCCTCTGAGACCATTAGGGGGAAGGCCACCAGGACCCCCAGGACCACTATTACTATTAGGAATATAAGGAGTAAAGCTTCCAGGCCCTCCAATACCATTAGATCCCCCCGAGAGGGAGGACCTCCATAAGGTGGTCCTCCAGCACCCCCCGCATGTATAAGTATTCCTCCCATAGCCGACATGTAGGACCAATTAGGTTGCCCCCATGGAGTGAAAGTATTACTAGGATATGGAATTCCAGCATAAGGAATTCCTGTAGGGGTGGGTTGGTAATTGATATTTCCTACAGGTACTTTATTTGTTGTGTAACCATACCCCCAAGAGGTTTGATTCATTACAGGTTGTGCCCCCAAGGGATGACCTAAATTGGATGGGGGATTAACCACATTCATATGGGTAGGATGGACATAGACTGTATATTTCTCTATACTAGAGGTCTATCCATGACTAGCTACAATTCCAGTGACAGGTAATGTAGGTCGTGCTGGGGGTTTCCCCCTGGCACTGGAAGGTATTGATGAAACATGAATTGAATGTTGTTCCCCAGGTGCAGAAGACCCGGGAGGATTTGGAATAGACATAATATGGGAGGTGGTGGGGTTGGTAGTTTGACCTAGATTATGTGGAGTCACAATGCGATCTAGAATATGTTCAATGGGTTTCATAGAATCAGCAAGTGAGTGATATCCCATAGGCCAAGGGTTTGGATTACAAGGAAAAGCTGCTGAGTGAGGTGGTGGTGTACCCAATATGTTATCTATTTTCTTCTCAAGTTCTCTTGCATAGAGAATAGCTACTTGGTATTGTCTATGATCTTCTTCATTTGGTGAAATATCTTCAGAAGAGGTTGGACGGGTGCCAAACAAAGCAATGGCCTGTCGCATAGAGGTATCCAAAAATGGAGCATTGGGACCATAATATGGACAGGTAGTATCATCAACAAGGCCTTCCATGGGAGAATGGAATGCAATATTAACCCTATAAGGTTGTTGAACCAAGGGAGGACCCTGCAAAGGATATGGATCTCCACTTTGTGCAACCACATTTTCTCCCACTTGGGAGTTGGTAGCAGCTCCTTGGTCGAAAGCTTCCATAGGATCTTCTCCTGAAACAGAAATAAAATCAGGTGGTAAGCCCTGTACTCTTCTGGACTGTCTTAATTCAGCTAGTTTGTACAGTTCCTATCTAACATAGGGTCTCAAAACTAGAAAAACACACCAAAAATTTCCCTACTCAAGCTATAGGCCAAACAGGCAAACTTAAATGACAGGAGGAGTTTAGCTAGTCCGGTCTCTCACCAGGATTGTCAAGAAGGTGCCACTTGCGATATACCACAAGGGTACATGCGTAGTAAGCTTCCCAAATGTTTTTTTCAGTGTATGGTTCCAAGCAAGACAACCAAAGTTATTTTCTCAGATAGATAAGGTATCCTAGTGGGGTCTCTCGATATACGCAGGGTACGTGGGAGATCAAATCGGTAGTAGTGCTGTCTAATGCACAACCATTCACAAGGGGCTTTCCTATATACAATCAAGTACGTTAAGTACCTTTCTATATACCTCAAGGGTACGTGAAAGTCCATTTGATATACCGATGGTACTTGGAAGAACCGCGCGAGTCTTGGGATGTAGTGCGGATGAGTAACGACAAATCCTACGCTTAACAACGCCCAAACATATCTCTAGCCTATCAATCAAATTTCTATGTAAATTTTAAGCCTATGGCTACCGTTAATTTTAAAGTGGATGGTTAGGTGAATGCATGAAATTTTGACAGAAAAAGTAAAACCATGCATATATGTAGATGCAAATATTTCACTTTACCGTTCGAGGTATGCCTACTTACGGGGGGGAGAGAGTATTTTATTTTCGTTTTGAAAACCAAAAATTCCCAAACAAATACTTTGAACAAATCAAATCCAAAGACAAGCAACACATTCCAAACTCATTTTTCTTTTTGAAAGCAATCATATGGGTAAGAGTCTCTTTTCCTAAAAGAAATACAAGCACTCTACATGCATATGCAATGTATTTTTTTGATTTTTCTTTTAAACATAGATAGATCTAACTTAAAAATACACTATTTTTTCTTTTGATGAGATAGCGCTAATGCAAGAGAGACAAAAGAACAAAGGGAACCTGAAAGCTTGTGAGCCTAATCAAAGATCTAGTGCCCTATGCTCAGTAAAAATAATGACCCAATCTCAACAAAAAAAAATTTCTTTTTAAAAGAAAAAAGAAGTCCTCTATGGAAAAAATGAAATTAAGATGATAAGAAAGTGGTTTTTCTTTCAGTATTTATAAATGAAACAAAAATAGATCTAACTAAAACCTAATCTTTAAAAAATTCCTTTCAGAATCACAACCAACAAGCATGAAAGCGAACGAATAATCAACAATCCTAACCTAGCTTTTGAATTCTTATAATCAAACAAATTTTCACCACAAAATTTTCAACCATGAGCATTCAGATTCAAACAAACAAGTCTGACAGTGCAAAGCTGAAAGTAAGCAAACTCTACTTTTTTCAAAAAATAAAAAAAATCTAGTTCTAGAACAAGGCCTACCTGTCACCGCGCTGGAGTGGTCCTGGACAGAGTGGTTCTGGACGAGCACCACTTCTGGATCACTACACTCAGGCAGTGGCACCACTTATGGCTAACAAGGTTCAGGCGGTGGCACCGCTTATTGCCTACAACATATATGCAATTCCCTAATCATATCCAAAACACAAAGAGAATGAGATTTCAAGTTAAAAATTGCTCAGATCAAGGTAAATATTGATGAATTGACAATGAAACATAGCATATAAAGCCAAGGAAGTTCAGATCTGAACAGATCTAAAATTTTCAAACCAAACTTCACTAATTCAGATGCAAAATCTGACTGAAGAGAGTTATATACTGGAGCCTGGATTCGGACAAGTGTTCAAGGACTAAGGAATATCAGATCAACTGAAATTTTCTTTTTTCCCCAGCGGAGTCGCCAGATTTGTTGTCAGGAATATTGCACCTTCTGCGAATAGAAGTTGTTCCTCTGATTTGAATGGTTCAGATCCATAACAAATGAGTTAACGACAAAGGATGAAGACCTTCCCTGAATGTTGTAAACACCTGGAATAATGCTTTGATGATGAACTTGTGTACCTGCATAACATGTCAAACAAACAAGAACATTAAAGCTACCAGAACATTATTCACACATCCATACTAGTGACTAAGGAATCCAGTAACATATACATGCGATATCAATACAACAAATATGCGGGATGGAAATCATCTTTGCATTAAGAAATGAATGAAGAAGCTTACAACCATTGCCTTAGTGTTGAAAATCTCCTCCACAAGACAAACACCTCATCCCCGATAGCTCCAACTTGCTCTCTTGTGCTCTCCAATGGATTGGACTAGATAGTCAATTCAATAGCATAACATTACCATTCAGTTCTCTCCTCAACTATGGGAAATGAGCTTGTATTTATAAGGATCAATGGATAGGGATAGTTGAGATAATTGTGGGTGAGGTGGCCATAAGATCCTACCAAGGGGGATCTCAACTCCAACCAACCCAGTATTGATAGGGATAAGGGAGGACACGAGGCTCATGTTCTAGAAGCCTTGAGAATCCTCTTTTTTTCCATTTTTTCCAAGGGTACCGCTTTTGTTCCTTTATGACAGAGCGGTTTAGGTGAGAACTGCTTCAAGAAAAAAACATATACATGATGGCACCACTTTTCTATAATAGGACTCAGGCGGTGCTGAACACGATACCACTCATTAGCTAAAGGGGAAAGGCGGTGCTAGTTTTTTTCATGTAGAATTGATATCTAGAGCATATGTTCCACTCCAAGTTTGGGATTTAGGGAAAACATAGGTGTTAAGGATCTCATCACATGTTGGTGACTGGATTTGGGTATAACGATATATTCCAAAAAATGTCGATGGCGAGACAACCTACCACAAATGACTGTAAGTCTCAAGGCACTCAAATTACTCTAGACTCCTATTCCAGATTAAATGATTTGAAGTCAATGGAATGGAATCCACTGGAAGGAGGGAATTAAGGCATCCCCCATCAACCAACATGAGGTACTTAGCAACATTGTATAATGTGGAAGAACTCAATGAACAAAATGTGCATGAACCAGTAACAGTACTGGGAATGAATGAGATGAAAAATCAAGATAAATGAGGAAGAACACTATGTGCTCTAAGGGACAAAGGGATGCAGACTCAAGTATAAGTAAAACTGAGGAAACAATGGACTATAGTTTCCTTACTCTTCAATTTCTCCACCTTCAATGTATCTAAGAGGCTCAATATATAGCACTCCAAAGAGGTAATGGAGGCTCAAGTACGAGCATTCTCAAGGAATATGGAAGGATAAGAGTCAAGATATTTAGACTCATATGAGGAAAAATCCAAAAATATTTGTCTTTATGCACACATTCCGATGTCCACGGTTTTGAGGTCAAAAGTTGTGTATACACACGAATATGGCTTTAAAAGTTGCGTATAGGTATAAATAGGTGATTTTGGGGGATGATCTTGTAACATCAAAGTATAATATAAGTCCATGGGGTCCAAAGAGTCTGCATAGGGACATGGAAGGCCATAAAAGTGTGATCTACCAGGTGTGGTAAAATAAGCTATAACACACAGTAACCTTTATATAGAAAAAAAAATCCCTAGTTTTCCCTTCAATATTGGAAATCAAGGGATGAAATAATGTATCACATGAAATTGACTAAAAATACAGGAAAATGCAACCATATGCCTACATTAAAAGGAAAATGGAGGGTGAAATAACCCTTGGGAGCCTCCATTACTTAAAATTGGGGGAAAAAGTGATATTTCACTATATTTTCTCTAGAAATCAGGGGTGAAAGATAGATTAGAGGGAGATTTTACTGGGAGAGAAAACATTTTTTTTTCACTTTCCTCATTAATATATGGGAGGCTATTCATTTTGGATTTATTTTTTTTTCTAATAAATATTGGGTTATTATATTTTAGCTTGAAAAACCCTTTCCATTTAATAAAATAGATCACTAAATTTTTTTAACCCCCTTAATATATCCCATGGGCTATATATAGCCCCTAAAATTATCCATGCACAAAAGACACTAGTCGTCCTTCTCTATCTCTCCTTCTTTCTCTCTCTTGTGCAATACAAGTGAGTGTGTATAAATGAGGGAGGGTGGCTCCCTATTTATATTGATCTTCCCAACTGACATTTTCCCTAACTGGGCCGACCTATCTAACTGACAGGTCCGACGTACCTAGAAAATATCACAATAATAATTATATTATTCTTTTTCGGGGTGCTATTGACTTGTTGGCAGGAGGTTTTGGTATAAGTAAGTTTCCAACATCGCGGATGTTGTGCAAGGTTAAAGATACCGCGCAAGTTAGATTTATATTATTTTATGTATTTTTGGGTCATATTTTAGAGTTTTGACCACACTTTGTGGATATTGGTCATTATTTTGTAGAATCAGTTAAGAAGTAGTTAGGAAGTTATCTAAGGGGACCATGATTGTGAAGGCGTAAGCCTATAAGTAGATGTAGAATTGCGAGTGTTAAAGATAAGATGATCAGAGGATCTTGAGTGCTAAGTATTTGCATGTTATGTAAGATCTGCACATGAATTGAGATCTATTGATCTATGTACTAAAGAACTATTTTGGAGAATCTGTGTTTTTGTGCGGAACTTGATATGACATGATGGAAGTTGACAAGAATCATTGTGTCCTTTTTTGTTTTCTTGTTTTACAATCTTCTGTGACTCAATTATGAATGCAATGTATCGGTTGAATAATGTTGCGCTAAGTTGATAAGTAGATGCACAATGTCCTCCATTCTACGGAAACTTGGTTTCGTCAGCTCTCCCTTGAACATCTAGGGTGAGACTTCATCTTCTCTGCAGGTGGTTTTGGGATAAGTAAGTTGCACAGCATCGCAGATGCTGCGCAAGGTCAAAGATACCGCAAGTGGAAAATGGCGTGCTAGTTGGAGTTATATTATTTTATGTATTTTTGGGTCATATTTTATATTTTTGACCACACTTTGTGGATATTGGTTAGTATTTTGTAGAATCAGTTAAGAAGTAGTTAGGCAATTGTCTAAGTGGAACATGAATGTAAAGGCACAAGCATATAAGTAGATGTAGAATTGAAACTGTTAAAGATAAGATAATCATAGGATCTTGAGAGCTAAGTACTTGCATGTTATGTAATATCTGCACATGAATTGAGATCCGTTGATTTTTGTACTGAAGAACTGTTTTGGAGAATCTGGGGTTTTATGCGGAAGTTAATATGAAATGACAGAAGTTGAGAAGAATCATTGGGTCCTTTTTTGTTTTATTTGTTTACTATATTCTACGACTCAATTATGAATGAAATTTTTATATGCGACATGAATCTGTAAATGATGCGATGTTTCCCTTCTTTAAATGATGTTGTTCTGTTAGATTTGTTTGTGCATCAATGTGTTTATTACAGTTTTGGTGTGATAATGTGATATATTGAATAATGATATGGTTCTGTTAATACATAAGTTGAATGATTAGATCTGTTGAATAATGTTGTGCTAAGTCAATAAGTAGATGCACATTGTCCTCCTTCATTCTACCAAAACTTGGTTCCATCAGCTCTCCCTCGAACATCTCGGGTGAGGCTTCATCCACTCTGCGGGTGTTTCCAAACGGGGTAAAACCTGTTTGGGCCAGTGCTTAGGAAGATCGTGGTGGTTTGGGTGTCGACATAGAGGGAACCCCTCTCGACTGAATTTGTGTCAACATGACCTGACTTACAATGAATGGTTTACCTCATGACTTTTAAATGACATTTTACATCAGTGAAATCACTTGAAGGAGGAATAATACATATGTAAAGTACAAGTACATTATTCTTTGAATTTACATTATTTCAACACTCCCTCTTAACAAGAAGGGTATTCTACTAACATCAACAACAACTAGTGTGTCTCTACACAACATCATCGGAAGGAGGGAGGAGAAATTATTCACATGATATTTTGGAACATCGTCTAGTACATCTATAGATAATCAAAACTTTTGAACAACATCATCATCTACATCATGAAGCTGGAGTATTATCATCTACAACATGGAACCGGGGCATCATCATGTGCAACATGGAGCTAGAGAATCATCATCATTTGCATCAACATAGAACTGTTGGAAGTTCATCATCATATTCTTCAGTACAGAGCTGAAGTTGCATCATGTGCAACATGAAACTGGGGAATCATCATCTACAACATGGAACTAGAATATCATAAGTATCATGCATGGTATCATGGAGCTGGAGCATCATCATTTGTAACATTGAACTGTAGCATCATCTACAACATGGATTTGGAGCATCATCATTATCTATTGGAACATCATCATATGCAACATGGAATTGAGTCAGAATATTCATAAAAACTAATACATCAATAGCATTGATAGCACAAGGTTTGATCAAATGCATAAATGGAGAATAACAACAATGGCAGCACGAGGTCGACTCATCAGCATAAGGCCAAAATGGAAACAACAATGACAACACAAGGCTTCCTTATTAACATAAAGATGGAATAACAACAACATGTCACAAGTATAATGACATCATCATCAATAGCTCAAGGATGGAGAAACATCATTTATGACAAGTATATAACAACAACCTATATGATCCTTCTTTTAAGAATTACGATATCATGGACAACATGTCTATGGTACTCAGACAATCCTTCCTTTCAGAATTATAGGATCAAGTCTTTGCAGAGCTACCAATACTGATCATACATACATTTGTGGTACTCAGATGATACCTCCTCTTTTGGGATTACAATATCAAGTCTTTATGGAGCTAACTATGCTGATCTCAACTAACACATACACACGTAGGTTGGTCCTTCATTTTAAAATTATGGGTTCAAGTCCACCACTGACATCTTGAGAAATCCATCCTTTCAAAATTTTGGGATGAATTCCATCACTAACCTTTTGGATGATCTTTCCTTTCAGAATTACGGGATAAAATACACTACTAACATCCTAGATGATCCTTCCTTTCAGAATTATGGGATCAATTCCACTCACATATTTAAGACGATCCTTCCTTTTGGATTTACGGGATCAATTGTAAGGATTATTAGTCCCAACATATTGGGTGATCCTTCCTTTTGTAATTATGGGATCAATTCTCAAGATGATTAGTCCTATCACCTTGGATGATCCTTCCTTTTGGAATTATGGGATCAGGTCAATCCACATCAACATTTAAGAAAATACCTCCTTTTGGAATTACATGATGAATTCTAAGGATGATTAGTCTTAACATCTTAGAATATCCTTCCTTTCGGAAGTATGCGATCAAGTCTAAGGATGCTCAATCCCAACTGAGATACCTACTCTGATTCGGATATCGTAGTATTAACAATACTACTCCCCCTTTCAAGGGAAGTCCTTACGAACATTACCAAGCTTGTCTCGGAGGTGTTCATACTTCACATGAGATAGAGGCTTAGCCAATACATCTGCAGCCTGCTCATCTATTCTCACATATTGGAGATTTATAGCTCCCTTATGTACCATGTCGTGAATGTAGAAGTACCTCATTTCTATGTGCTTCATATTATCATGGAACATGGGGTTATTTTCCATATTCATGTATATTTGGTTATCACATAAAATAACAATAACATCCATCTTGACATTGAATAGATATGATAACAACTTCTGAATCCATATGGCTTAACAACTGGTAGGACAAGCTGCAATATATTCCATTTTTGCAATGCTTAGAGAAACATTGGACTGCTTCCTAGTAAGCCATGAGATCATGGTTGACCCTATATTGAAACATCCTCCTGAAGTGCTCCTTCTATATGAGATACTTCCTTCCCAATCTCAATTTGTATAACCATACAGCCTAAATTCATGATCTCTAGTATAATTGATACCATAGTCTATCATACCTTTTAGGTTACTCATCACATGCTTTAAAGCTACTAGGTGAACATGTTTGGGCTCAACTAGATAATGAATCAAGGTTTTCACAAAAAAACATATATCTAGATGAGTATTCATTAGACACATTAATGAACCAATGATATGTCTATATAGTGTCGCATCCACTAATTTTGACGAAGCATCAACAAGAAATTTTAAGTGTTTATCCATGGGTGTGGCCATGGCTTTATATTCCAACATGTCAAACCTTTTCAGTATTCCCACTGCATACTTCCCTTGGTTAAGGTAGACTCTTGTTGGGCTCTTCCATACTTAAAGACCTAGAAAATAATGCATCAAGCTAAGGTCTGTCATCTTAAATTATGCAATGAGATTCTTCTTACACTCTGATATTTTCTTCTCATTACCTGTTAGGAACAAATCATCCACATACAACAACAATATGAAAGGTTCATCATCTATAACCTTGAAGTAAAGGTTAGAATCAACCTTAGTTTTTGTAAATCCCAAACTCTTCAGAAAACTATCAGTTCTTCCATACCAAGCTCTTGGATCATTTTTCAATCCGTACAGGCCATTCTTCAGTTTACAGACATGTTACCTTTTGTTGATGTATTTGTAACTTTGGAATGTATTCATCTATGTATCTTAGGTATTGTAACCCGATGTTTATTCCAGGATGTATCTATAATGTAATTGAGTCATGTTGTCATGTCCTGATGTTTCGATCGGGAGGATCAATAATGTAAACAAGTCATGTCAAGTCATTGTGGGTAACCCTCTGATTGTCTACGAGTTAAAGTCCCCGCAGTTTCGGGGCACTAGGGTTATTAGACTCTCCTAGTAGAGGTCGGCCCTGGTAGGGTTTTAGTCATGTCGGGATTAGTATAAATAGAGAGCTGGAGTCTCTATTTAGAACACAACTCATACACACTCAAGTGTAGCGCATAGTTGAGGAGGGAGAAGATACTGGGGCTAGACAAGAAGAAGATTACTGTTGTCGGGAGGTCACTTACTATTTTGGGATTTTACTATTTTGGTGCTGATTCTATCTCTAAGGAAGTTGCAGGGTTTTCTCCATTTATGGTTTCCTTGAGGAAAAACACCGTGTTCATTGTCCCTTGTGTTTGATTGTTGTACTTGTTATTCTCTCAGTTAAAGATCCTAACAATGCTAGCTTAATGTTGAAAAAATAACATGGTATCAGAGCTAACATGAGAAGAAGACACTATGCAGCTACGAGAACTAGGGATTCCTAGTTTGTGGATCTTCCTCCACATATTTTCGGCAAAAGTAAGGTGGAATAACTCTCCTCCCTAGGGCACATCTTTCTGTCGAAGCAGAATCCAATTCTAAGGTTTTTTAGTTTTGGACCTGACACTGCTGCCAAAAATTAGGGCTTTTCACAGAAGAGGAAATTTTCAGTGAGCTTAGACCTGGATTGATCTCCTCCCCAAAATCGAAGTTAGGGTCAAATTTCAAGGCATTTGGGTGGATAGATCTCTGGAAAAGAAAAACCCTAATTTGCTCCTGAACTAGCTCTGTAGGATTTCAGCTCAAGTTTCAAATCCGACATCTTGACCTGGTAAGATCTAAAATATTTTGTATTTCCATTTGAGGTTCTCAGTTAAGATGTCTCATCATACCAAAATTGATGAAAATCTTGAGGGAGCTGATAACTTTCGAGCTTGGAAGTATAGGATCTCCCTGGTCCTGGAAGAGAATGAGTTAGACTCCTACATCCATGAGGAGGTTCCAGTTCCAGAGGGAGATGAGGCAAAGGACTTACATAAGAAGAATATGGTTATGGCAAAGAGGATCATTGCTGATTCTATCAAGGATCACCTTATACCTCAGGTGTCCTCTCTCAAGACACCTAAAGCTATGTTTGATGCCCTAACCAAGTTGTTTGAAGGGAAGAACATAAACCAGAAGATGACTCTGAGGACTCAAATGAAGAATGTGAAGATTCAGAATGCAGAGACTATCCAGTCCTACTTCACAAGGGTTTCTCAAATCAAGGAACAATTAGAATCTATAGATGAAGAAGTGGAGAATGCAAAGATTGTGATGACAACTCTGAATGGCCTTTTTAGGTCATGGGATTCATTCATCCAAGGAATCGGTGCTAGAAAGAAGTTAGTCAAATTTAGCAGACTATGGGAAGAATGTTCTCAAGAAGAAGTACGGATAGCAGCTTGAGAAGAGAAGGTGGGAAGTGAAGATCAAGCTCTCATAGTTCACTCCAAGAAAGGCAGAAGAAGTACTCATCACTCCAAAGGTAAGAATCCTCATCATAGAGATAACAATAGAAAGAACATATCTAGATCAAGATGTTATACATGTGATGAGATAGGACACTTTGCAAAAGACTATCCTAAGAACAAGGACCACTCTCATAAGAAGAAGGGGAACAAAAGAAGACATCATGCTCATGTTGTAGAGGATGATGAACCATCCAAGAAAAGAACCAGCTATGAAAGTGAATATTCTTCAAGCGAGGATGAATATGTTTTGATTTATGCTCTCACAGGGAACATTACTCATGGAAGTGATGATTGGCTTATAGACAGTGGGGCTTCCAAACATATGATTGGATTCAAGGAATCCTTTGTAAGACTGTCAGAACATGAAACACCTCACAAGGTGAAACTGTGAGATGACTACCAATATCCAATAAAAGGTAGTGGGGAATATTCCTATAAGCTAGAATCTGGAAAGTCTCTCACATTGAAGGAAGTATTGTTTGTTCCAGGACTCAAGAAGAACCTTCTCTCCATATCAGCATTGGATGCAAAAGGTATGCGGGTTTCATTCATAGATGGTTAAGTCATCATGTGCACAAGAGGAAAGACTATCGATGATGCAGTGGTTATTGGAGAACAAGAAGGAGGTTTGTACAAATTGAAGGGTCATCCAGAACAAGCCTTGGTTCATGACACAGTAGAGCCAAATGAGCTTTGGCATAGAAGGCTTGCACATGTGCATTACAGAGCACTACCTATTACAAGCAAAGCTGTTGAAGGTCTTCCATAATTCCAAGCAAAACATGATGGGGTATGCAAAGGATGTGCGAAAGGAAAGAATACAAAGAAGACATTTGCTAGCAGTGAAAGCAAAGCCAAAGGAATCCTAGAAATCATCCACTCCGATGTATGTGGTCCTATGTCATCAAACTCACTAAGCGGGTATGCATACTATGTTTCTTTTATTGATGATTTTTCTAGGAAGACATGGATTTACTTCATGAAAAACAAAGATGAAGTATTCATCAAATTCAAGGAATTCAAAACCTTGATCAAGAACCACACTGAAAAGAAGATCAAGACTTTTTGATCAGATAATGGAAGAGAATTCACTTCGAATGAATTCAAAGAGATATGTAAAGAATCATGGATTAAGAGGGAGTTGTCCACTCCTTATAATCCACAACAGAATGGGATTGCGGAACAGAAGAACATAACTATCATGGAAGTTGCAAGAGCCATGCTTCATGATCAAGATCTTCCTATGCATATTTGGGTGGAAGTTGCAAGAACAATGGTATATGTACAGAACCGTACTCCACATAGAGTACTCAAAAACAAGACTCCTAAAGAAGTATTCTCTGGAAAGAAACCAGAAGTTAGCCATCTCATAATATTCGGTTGTCCTGTGTACATACACATTCCAAAAGAGAAGAGAAAAAAATAAGATCCTTCAGGAAAGAAGGGTATATTTGTGGGATACTCTGAAAGCTCAAAGGCTTACAAAATATATTTTCCAGGGTACAAGAAGATTGACATCAGTAGGGATGTGACATTTGATGAAGACACAGCTTACAACAAATCCAGAAAGAGACCTGCTAAAGAACCTGAAGAAGCAGAAGCAGAAGCACCCATAATTCATGATACAACCATGAACAAAGAAGCTCAAGAAGAAGATCGAGAATTTGAAGAACCACAAAGACCTATGGATCCACCTCTGGAGAAGAATCCTCATAAGAGGAAACCTGCTTGGGTACGAGAACTTATCCAAGGTGCAGAAAGATATGGGGCTCCACAAGAGAATCACAGAGAAAGAAAGAGAACCAGATCCCGCTCTGGGTATGTAGCTTTACTTTGTGATTTCATTGATAAAGAACCTTCCAGTTACGAAGAAGCGGCAGAATGGAAAGAATGGAAGGATGCTATGATTGAAGAATACCAATCGATCATGAGGAATGATGTTTGGGATGTTGTCCCAAGACCAGAAGGGAAGTCAGTTGTAACTTCCAAATGGATCTACAAGATCAAGCATGCTGCAGACGGTAGCATTGAAAAATATAAAGCAAGATTTGTGGCACAGGGTTTCTCTCAGAAAGAAGGAATATATTATGAAGAAACCTTTGCATGTGTAGCCAGATACACTTCCATCAGATCGGTACTTGCTCTAGCTGCAGTGATGAAATGGAAGATACACCAAATGGATGTCAAGACTGCCTTCTTGAATGGTGTAGTAGAAGAGGAATTGTATGTAGAACAACCACTCAGTTTTGAGACAAATTACAGAGAGTCTCATGTATGTAGATTGAAGAAAGCCTTGTATGCTTTGAAACAAGCACCCAGGACCTGGTACGACAGAATTGACAACTTTCTATCCAGTGTGGGCTTTACCAAGAGTAAAGTAGATTCCAAACTTTACTACAAGGTTGAAGGTGGCAACCCAGTGATGCTTCTACTATATGTAGATGATCTATTTGTGATAGGTACGGATGGGTTGATTGATAATACAAAGAGAAAGCTTGATGCTGAGTTCGAAATGAAGGACTTGGGGATGATGCATTAATTTCTAGGTATGGAGGTGTGGCAGAATGTAGATGGAATATTCCTTGGACAAGGGAAGTATGCAGTAGAGATCCTGAAGAGGTTTGGGATGATGGACTGCAAGACTATGGCCACACCTATGGCATTGAACCTGAAGCTATTGAATGACGCTTCATCAGAGTCGGTTGATGCTACGATGTATTGTCAGATGATTGGGTCATTGATGTACCTGACGAACACGAGACCAGATATTTTCTTTGCTATGAACAC
>LPNX010973069.1:0-11518 GCA_001517045.1 Pseudotsuga menziesii
TCCCTCTGTCGACGACAGCCCCTCTATTCCAGAGGATAGACCCAGAGGCCCTGCGCCTTGGACCCATCACCATCTGTGGTGAGTGCCTACGGACCATTTGGAGAGGAGTCATCATTGCCTCTCCGACTGGTTGTTTCTCACATGCTCGACTTCAGTACCTTATTCGCATCGTTGGGAATCGCGCAGGATATATATCACTTCCGTTGTTTGTCGAAGACCCCGGATTTCCCCCGACTCTAGCACATTGGTGAGTCACGTCGGAACACCCAGTTATATGTTCCCGTGGATGTTCGGGCTGCGTTGGCGATTGCATTCGGAAGCCATCCCATTCTATGCTTCCTTGAGTACCCAGTTCAGTTCCAGTTCAGCATACCATTGTGAGCATGACCCCGGTCACTCTGATCCAGCAGCTCACCAGTGCTTTTGGTACCACATTCAGTAGCACTGCTGTCATTCCAGTGTTTCAGTTGTTCCACTCAGACATAGTCAGCTCAGCAGTATGTTCCAGATTTGTGTCCCCTCTGGACACTTATGATATATACAGCAGTTCTTATGTATCCTACAGGCCCCTCTTTTCGGGGCTCACAGTTATTTTCATGTATCTTGATACGAGCATGGGTATGCCCGCCTCGTCTATCTATTGAGATCTTTCCTCATCCAGTATTTGAGGAACATTTATATTGCTATGTTATATTCTGATACGAGCATGGGAATGCCCGCCTCGTCCATATTATCAGATGATCCCTCATCCATTATTGAGGTTATGTACTTTTCAGTCTTTGCAGGTGGTTCGAGATCGGTGTCCCGGACTTCAGCTGCTTCCTTCTCTTCTCCATCCCCACAAGACAAACCCAATATGACTCATGATGTCCACCGGCCATACGATGAGCTCCTGCCCTCGCACATCAGGGGGCAATCTGTTAACACCCAAAAATGGTTAACTACCTCATCTACCCCATTTCATGGCTCATTCGTCCATTTACCTACCATATTTCCCTGAAAATCCCACTAAAAAGCCTCAAAAAGGCCTAAAATGCCTCCAAAAGGCCTAAAGTGCCTCCAAAAGGCCAAAAAACCCCTTTTTCCTCCAAAAATAACCAAAATTCCTCTAAAAATAGCAAAAATCCCCAAAAGGGAAGAAAAGGAATAAAAATAATGAGGAAAAAGGAGGAAAACCCTAAAACAGCAAAAACCCTAAACAAGCTGCCCTAAACCACATGGTTTCCAAAAACCATGGGCTAGCATTCCACCACTAAAAAACTATAAATAAGTGGTGAAGACCCCTCATTTCACATCCACAGTCATAGCATCCTTACTCTGCCAAAACATCTCATGAAACCCTAGCTCACCATCAAGCTATTTTCACCATTGAGAACCCTTTTGGCCTATTTTCCACCATCGGAGAAGGAGAAGGAGCAGCTTGGAGCTCGAAGCCACCGACATCGGACCAGCGCAACGGACTCCACCAACCTCCTCATCAGAGGTAATCTTAATAAAAAAACACCATTATACATTTCTCTGTTGTTCTTATTTCATGTTATCTACTTTTATCGCTTTAGCTTAGTTTTTATTCCAGTTTCGTTTTATTTGCATTATTGAACTGCTACTAAGGATTCCAGATTCCTTAGTAGGTGCTCATCAGCACAAGCTAGGGTGAAAACCCTAGCTACAGACCACATGGCCTGCATGTGGGGGTTTTTATGTCACGTCCTTTGCATATTGATTTCATGGATTTTATTCCACAGGTTACGTCTTTAATCACATTATAGATAAAAGCCAAAACTCTATGCATATTATTCCCCACTTTGGATCTTATAACATATGGTAATGTGGAGGGTTATCGTAATGTTTGCGATATCTTTTATTCAAGGTGAATACTTTCAAAGTGTATGTCATAGTTTAGGTATATAAAATATGTTTTGGCTAGAATATTTGCATGTTAAGGATAGATAGGGTATAAGTATATAGCATTAAGATCAAAACTAGGTTAAGGATTAGGTTATTTCCCAAACCAAGGTGGATCACCTTTCCTTATCGCTTTGTTGCTTTCTAGCATAGGATTGTTCCTTAGAAAAATTTAAGGGTGGTCTCATCCACCTCCACAAAGGGAAAAGAAGGCTTGTGCATTAGTCATTAACAGTAAGTAATACTATGACCATTTTATTTAAATAGTTCATAAGTGGAACAAACTGAAGGAACGACAAGCATTTTTTTTATAACTTTGTAACTAACAACTTTTTTAACAACAATTTTTTCACATAAATAGTATCAACTAGATTGTATGACATAATATCACCAAAAGGGTTATAAAAAAAAGCATGCTAAGTATAAAAACTGACATAGGCACATAAATATTACAGTTATTAATAAATCCATTACCATTACGATAGAAGAATTATGAAATATAACATCTCCCGGAATTATTTCCAAGGAAATTTTTAAGTTACATACAGTAAATTTCTTTATTTATGAAATTTACGAATTTTACATGTGGTATCAGAGCGAGTTTCCAAATGCTAGGAATGATTGGCTCACTCGCATACAAGTAAGAAAACAAATATAATGATTTTGTTTACATTTATTTCTGTACATAAATATAAAAATTCGTTTTGCAGGAAAATGGGTCTCAACACAACAATCCAGATAATATTTATGTAGAACTAAATAATCCACCTTCAGAGTTACTACAAATAGTTAAGGATTTAAAAGATGAAATACAAATTGTAAAAATGGATAATGAAAGAATTCTGAAAATGAATCAGATGTTATTAGAAAAAATGCATAACAGAGGAAAAGATAAAAGAAATGTTTATGAAATTGATCCTAAGACAACATCTTACAAACATAAAGGAAAGAAAGAAAAATATTCTGATAGTGAATCTTCGTCAAAGGTTAATGCAAGGTCACATAAGGGAAGGTATAAATACACAAGTGACAGTAGTGAAAGTGACCGTAAACCTAAGATAAGGAATTATAAACCCTATGAGGAAATTTATGGGGAATTTAAAAATATAAATCCTCCCATGTTTAATGGAGAAGTAGAAAAAAGTGAAGAAGTCAAGGCTGCAACTATCAGAAATGAAGAAATATTTCCATATTTATAACTATTCTAACAGACTAAAATCCTAGATGGCTATTTACAATGTAACCGAAAAAGATGATATCTGGTGGCAAGACATAAAAATGGTCAAAAATCTTAAGGAGAAGTACTTAACCTGGAGAGTTTTTAAAAAATATTTTAAAATAAAGTTTTTGGCTCAACAGTACTACGAGAAAAAAGCTAAGGAATTATAGGAATTAAAATTGGTTCAATGTCAATGAAAGAGTTAAGTAGCAAATTTCTAAGTCTATTAAGATATGTACCTTACATAATTGATGAAAATCCTAAAATACAAAGATTTTTAAGTTGTTTGTCCACTAGCTTCAAGTATAGGATTGAGTTTGATAACCCGAAGACTATTAAGGAAGCTATGAGAAAAGATTATTTATGTTATGAACGTAGTAAGAAGAGAGAAAGTTTACCTAACTCGAAGAATAAGAAGACAAGTCAATTTTACCAGAAAAGAAAAGGGTTTAAGTCAAATAAGAGTTTTGGGAGTAAGTCTCAGAACTTCTCCTAGAATAACTATCTGAGAGACAATTTTAAAAATAAAGAACCACATAATACTACAGCAGCAAAATACATGGATATGCCTAACAACTTTGTTAAAAATAATGAAATTAAGGAACCCGTGAAATGCTGGGAATGTCAAGGAACGCATTATGCCAAGTACTGTCCCAACAGGAACGGGACCTAATGTGCATACCATCCAAAAAGAGGAAATAGTAAGAGATGTGGCAAATGAAATGCCCATAATAAATGCCACTTTGGAGAATGAATAGGTGGACCATCATACTTTTATGGTGGAAGTTCCAGGTATGATACAAAACCAGTATGTTTCCATCTTAATTGATCCAAGTGGTAGTTTAAGTTATGTATCACCTAGAATAGTAGAAAAGTGCAGCTTATCTTTAATAAAATTTGAAAAATCTTTGTTGGTCTAGCTAGCTACAAGAACTAAAAGAAAAGTGGTCAATTATGTTGAAAATTGTAATTTTCTTATGAGTCAGTTTGAAATGCAAGTCAAGTTAAATGTGTTACCATTAGGGTATTATGATGTCCTAATAGGTATGGATTGGTTGGAAAAAAACCAAGTGATTTAAATTGTCTTCAGATAAATTTTACTTGTTTGAATGACAAAAGAGAAATAATTACAGTCAGAGAAACACCTAGGAAAATTTCACTTAGAAAAATCTCATCCTTACAGATGAAAAAGGTTGTAAGAAAGGGATGTAAAGTATTTGTTGTACACATAATAAATAATGAACAAATTACTAAAGAAGATAAACCAGGATGCGAGGATATTTCAATCCTACATAATTTCTCGTATGTCTTTCTGAAAGAAATTCGAGGATTACCTCCCAAGAGAGATATGGAATTTACAATCAAATTAGTACCAACAAAGGTACATAATTCAAAGGCTCCTTGTTGAATGAAAATCTTGAAGCTAAACTAATTAAAATTACAATTACAAGAATTAATAGATAAAAACTATGTAAGACCAAGTGTATCCCCTTGAAAAGCAGTGGTCTTTTTTGTTAAAAAGAAAGACATTGCATTATGTCTATGTATAGACTACCATCAACTTAATAAAATAACAATTAAGAATAGGTATCATCTTCCTCACGTTGATGATATATTTGATCATATACGTAGAGCGACGATATTTTCCAAAATAGAATTGAGATATGGATATCATCAAGTCAGAATTAAAGATGAAGATATATTTAAAACTACATTCAAAACTAGGTATGGGCACTATGAGTTTGTGGTTATTCCCTTTGGGATAACTAATGCTCCAGCAACATCCATGTGGTTAATGAACGTCCTAAGTAAGTACTTATAAAAAATTGTAGTATTCTTTATAGATGACATATTAATCTATTCTAAAACAAAAGAAGAGCACAATGAATAATTGCAGATAATACTAGAAGTATTAAGAGAACGTCAACTATATGCTAAGTTTAGTAAATGCAAATTCTATAACGATAAGATACAATATCTGGGGCACATAATATCAGAAGAAGGGATATTGGTAGACTCGGATAAGATAAAAACATTAATTGATTGGCCTATTCCCAAGGACATAACTGATGTACGATCCTTTATGGGAATAACAGGTTATTACATAAAAATTATAGAAGGTTTTTCGAAAATTGCAAATCCTATAATATCATTATAGAAAAAAGGCAAGAAATTTTTACGAGATTAAAAAATGCGAAGAATGTTTTAATAAATTAAAAGGACTATTAACCATTGCACCAATTCTAAAAATAGGACATCCAGACAAAGATTTCATTGTATGCACTGATGCATGCAACGAATTTTTGGGTGGAGTACTGACACAAGAAGGTCATGCAATTGTGTATGAATCAATGAAATTATAAACACATGAAAATAATTACACAACTTATGGCCTAGAGATGGTTGCCATAATCCATGCTCTAAAAATGTGGCGCCATCATCTAATAGGTAAAAGATTTTTGCTAATGTCTCATAACATAATCCTATAATATATGTTTGATTAACAAAATATAAACAAAAGTCAAGCTAGATGGTTAGCTTTCCTTAGCGAGTATGATTTTGAACTCAAAAACATTAAAGGGAAAGAAAATAAAGTGGTGGATGCCTAAAAACAAATGTAATAACAAGTTTTCTAGCTGCCATTAACAATTATAAAATTGAATTAGAGGATAAATTAGAAGAAGGAATAAAATTGGACACATAATACCATAGTTTAAAAGAAAAAGTAACTTAGAATGCATCTAAAAATATAAATACAGATTACAGTTTAAATGAAAAAGGTCTAATGTTGTATAAAAACAGACTTTATGTTCCAAAAATACAAGAAGTTAAACTACAGATTTTGAATGTACACAAAAGTCCTTATTCTGGACACCAAGGGTATCAAAAGATGATAATAATGTTGAGAAATGAGTATTTTTGGCCCAATATGAAAAAATAAGTTGCTAAATTTTTAGCTAGGTGTATAGAATGTGAGCAAGATAAATCTGAACACCAACACCCAATAGGTCTTTTACAACCATTACCAATTCCAAATTGAAAATGGAAAGTCATGAGTCTTGATTTTATAACTCACTTACCTAAGAACCAGAAACAAAATGACTCAATAATGGTAGTTGTGGATAAACTAAGTAAGGCAACAGACTTTATACCTGTTAAAATAACTCACAAAATGCTAACATTGCTAACATATTTATGAAAGAGATATTTCATTTGCATGGAATTCCAAAAGTAATAATTTCTCACAAAGATCCTAAATTTACTGAAAATTTTTGGAAATCTTTATTTAAAGGACTAGATAATAAATTAAATTTCAATACTGCTTATCATCCATAAATGGATGGTCAAATAGAAAGAGTCGATCAAGTATTACAAGACATGTTATGAATCTATGTTAGAGATTGTCCCAAGAAGTGGGAAGATTATTTGCACTTAGTTGAATTTGCATATGATAACTATTATCAAACGTCAACAAAGCTTAGTCATTTTGAAATATTATATGGTATAAAATGTAGCACTCTTTTTATAGGGAATAATCCAGTTGACCGTTTCATGTTAGGACCTGACTTGTTAAAAGAACTAGATCTAATAGTCAAATAGGTACAAAGCAATTTGAAAACTGCTTAGGACATACAAAAGAGTCATGTCGACCTTAAAATAACTCTGAAATAATTCCAAGTGAGTGAGCATGATTTTGTTAAGGTAAAACCTATAAAGGCCTCTTTTAAACTAAGGAGCTATGCTAAATTAACACCCAAGTATTACAGACAATTCGAAATATTGGCAAGAGTGGAGACAGTGGCATATTAGTTAGCTTTTCCACCTAATCTTAGAATACATAATGTTTTTCATGTTTCTATTTTAAAAACGTATGTACATGATGCTACTCATGTTATTAAATAGAATGTGATTGAGGTAGAACCAGAAGGAGATATTCCGGTGGAACCAGAATATATTCTCGACAAGAGGAAAAAAATTTCTCCGGAATCACACCATTGGAAAGGTAAAGGTGCAATGGAAACACCTCAGTATAGATGAAGCAACCTGGGAATTGGAGAGAGATATGTGGGTGGAATATCCAACTCTATTCCAAGAAGAAAGAAAATAACTTAAGCAACATCGAGGATGATGTTGAGCTTAAGGGGGGGTGTTTGTAACATACCCAAAACTGAAAAATAAATATTTATTATTTATTTCAGGAAAAAAATTATGTTAAATTTATTGTAAAGTTTTATGACCAAGTTGGTCAAGGATGACTGTGATTGAGTGTTCACTAACCCAGTAAGAGGAATGAGCAGTTGCAGAAGGATGGTTGACAACTAGAAGCACTAGCATTTAACTTTCTAGCTGTTGTAAGAAGCATAATCCCTAAAAATGTGGTCATGTTTGTCACATGTCCCAATTTTGTAAAATAATGTTATTTGTTTTGATTAGATTCCAATACATTATGTTAAATTTAATGCTAAGTTGAAACTGATGACTCAGCAGAGTCAAAAGATGTGGAATGTAATTCTGAATATTTTATTTTAAATAAATTAAAGTGGAGACAACAGCTTGGGAGAGCTTTTAAAAAGAGTGTACTGGTCAAGTTGGTGGAAGGAACTAGGTGGAGGACAAAAAGACAAGTGGCATCATCCTCAAACACTTCCTATGTTGCAGGTGGCAACTTCCCTACATTTCGGGTCATGATCCCCCAAGAAAGTGGGATCAGAGCAGGTGGCTCAATTAATGACAACTAACCCAAAAAGACCTAGGCAATCATATAAAAATTGCCCAATGTAAAGAGTTGGGCTGCTCATTCTAGGAGAAGAATCATTCAGGTGAATGCACTTCAAGGAATTCATTGGGAAAGGGAAACTGTAAGGAAGGTGTTTTTGAGGGGTAAGCTGTAGGAACTTGATCTACTAGATCTTTTCAGCTAAGAGATCTTACTGCTGTGTGCAGAGTTTGGTATTGAGTCTAAGGACTAGTATTTTATTTATTGCTCCACCTAGTTCCAGCCAAGGAGACCAGAGCATGCTCGGGGGTTCTAAGAAGTTGATGTTTGAGCTCTCTTCAAGAGTTGCTAGGGAGGAACGGCCTCCCATTGCTGTTGTCATCCAGCTTTAAGAACATGTTCTACCATATTTAATTTCTGTGTTATAGTTATATCTGTGTGTGAGCAAATGATGTATGTTATAGGCTTAAACTGTAGAGTGTAAAATAATTTAGCTTGTTTAGTGTTGAATCTGTTCTTGAAGAAAAATAAATTCTACCTGTGTTTTTACCCATATGGAGTAATCCAGATCGTACTCTAGCACAGGTAGTGTATTTAAACTAAATGAAATATGATGTAAATATAAAACCAAATGTTAGCTATGAATATCGAAATTTTTTCTTTCATTAGATAATTAAATACCAGAGGAAATATTAATATGTTCAAAGAGTGGTGTTATATCTAGACTGTATATGTTAGAATTTTAAAAATAATAATAATCATACCAATATACTAACCATAGTATGTTTTGGTATGCAAATCATTCTTTTACACAGTATTTACTTCTGCATACATTATTCTATATAGAAACAGAAAGAAAAGAAAACTAGAATTTGACTCCTTAAATTCCAGGTTAAATAAAAATGTCTCATTAGTTCTGTAGTTCATTTCTTTTCCTAATAAGGATAACTATTTTATCTACAACAACTTAAACTGTAAGCAAGGATAAAAAACCCTGATTTCATTCTAATGATAAAAGTAATTGGTTTAAGAATGTTAGCTAGGTTTATTTCATTTATGTTGATAATGTAAATAATTTACTTATTTTATTCAACTGTAATTTTGTAATATGTAAAGTTACTAACTCTCCTAAGAAAAGATTCAATTTTAACAAACACTATTATTTTTCTTTAAGGAAAGGAATTAAGTTATTTGTTTATTACCCTTATTTTCTTTTGTTTAACAATTTCTAATGTCATGTTCTAGATAGGGTAATATAGATATAGAATGGTTCTTATAAATTATTAAAGATAGAAATCATAATAGCATAACAATAAGACATTATCTCATGCATACACTTCATAAATAGCCTAAGTGTAAGGTTAATATAGAGATAATATTTATTTGAATTAACAAATCAATTACAAAAAAAAATTTAACAAGGTCAAAACACTCACAAGTCTAAATAGTATAAAATATAGTAAAACATTACAATATCATTCCAGATAAGCATAAATCATGTACTTCAAAGGTGTAACAATATAGTTACATAAGTACGAGTCCGAAGCAGTGGATTATGTATTTTTCTGAAGCCTTCATTTATAAAATGATTATTATAAACTCCATAAGGTATAAGAAAAATGAATAAGACAACATAAATATTCCTATATATAACATACAAGTATATAAACAGGTATTATTTAAAATAACATACAGAATAAATTAGTATGTATTTTAGGATTTTTTTTTAAACAGAACGCAAACATGTTCGATTAACTAAGCTAAAAGAAACAAAATTTATTATACAAGAAAGAGCAGAACAAAACATAGTATTATATCTTTAAAAATGATAACTTAAAAATAGTAGATACATCTATATATAGCAGGGTTAGGGTAAAACCCTAATGTATAATAAAATTACAATAGAAGTATCAAAATAAGCGAGTCTAAGCTCTATACTGATGGCTCTTTGCATTTTAAAGTTAACAGAGAATGGCTCGACAGGCCTTCCACCATTCTATACAATCTTTACACAAAACCAAAAGCAAAATCAAAATTTACAAGTTACGGCCTAAGTCGGAAGCCCTGCATGTAGAAAGGGTTTGTCACCAAACTAAAAGAGCGAATCAAGTTAACCCAGAAAAATTTAAACTATGAGGGTCTTTCCAGGCCACAATGACCAACCAACAAATGTTCCATAAGGAACTGTACAAGGACGAACTGCCATGCGATAACCAGGGCGTACCCATGAGCAGGATTTAGACCAAGCTTTGCACTGGCTGCGTAGGAGGACAAGGCTGTCACCTGTGAGACAAAACATGTTGCTGTTAATAATTTATATTTATAGTTTAACAGAGATATAAAAGAAACATAAAAATGAGTAATTTTCTTTACCTGGTTTTCAAAGTAACGTAGCCACCCACAAACAGGAGAGCCGCCATCAACACAAGGATCAACAAACCCTTCATCATTTACGAGGAAGAGGGAGGCTACACAAGCGCAATAACAACTAGTGACAGCCAAAGATTTGGAGCGACAAGCCAAGCAGGCAGTAAAGCATGCGCTGTCACTACTTCCCAACTGGAGATTACACTCTTCTAGAAACCCTAAGACAAACCAGACCACGAGTTGTTAAGCCACGACTCTCATTACCCTGCTGCCAGATCAAAGAAAAAGAGATTTTTTTTTACAGTCTGGTAACCCTTTCAGTGAGCAAGCCATGAAGGTTTAACCCTAAAAGAAAGCAACTACCCACAGTGTAAGCAGCTAATATTTTGTTACAACTCTTCTCCATCAGTTTGCAGGACAAGCTTATGAGGTACAAGAGGCAAGAACCACGATGGGAGGCTAACATATAACCAAACACAGAATCTACATGGCGGTCAAGATACAGTAGCAGAGCGGTCGGAGGCCCGAAAATGACGGATAAAATGACAAAGGCTAGGGTTCACAGTTTCATTTTATTGTCGCAACACTTGGCCACGGTGAATCCATGTATACATGCAAATAATTTACCATGCAGTGGGTAACTTACAAAGTCCCTTCATGCAATCAAATAACTATCTTTTTAAAATGATTTTTGTTCAATCATTTGGTGGATAAAACATTCCACAAGGTTCTACACTCCCGGAGTCAACCACGTGATGTATGATGCAAACAATAAAAAGCTTTAGTATCAAAGGATTTGGTTACTATTTTTAGGGTTAACATAATTCATCACGGTCATAGACAATGCCACGACCTTTCACCTTATGCCAAGTAGAGTATTCATTGAAAAATGATTATAATTCTATCAAGGGTTATGCCAACAATAAAATTTGTAAAATTCATAAACCTTATATTTTTTTCATGCTAGATCATATCCTCGATATGCCATATGAGTACCTTTTAAAAAATATTAGGTTTGCAAACGAGGGTGCTAAGACTTATAGTTTTCTTATTATATCATTTAGGCTTGTTAATAAAATTTTGATGGTAGTAATAACAAAAATGGATAATTTATTTTTCCAAGTATGTTATGCATAAAGGAAATTTAGTTCCTCACTACTGACTTAACCCAATTGGTAGCATTATAGTAGTATAGACATAATTGTCTCTAAGCCTCAAGCTTTATAAGCTAGGTTAATAGCATAAAATCTCATTAACTCCTATGCATTATCTTCTTATCACAAAAGTTAACAATATTATGTCGTGACATG
>LPNX010973069.1:11626-36386 GCA_001517045.1 Pseudotsuga menziesii
ACCGAGCTATTTAAATTGCAACGAACATATATCTGCATGCTTTATGAATATTGATAGGCAGCACTGGATCTTTCTTACCTGTGAATCTGTGAAGACAGGTAAACTTTTTGTGTTAGCTAAAAAGCTAAGTAAGCCCCAGAATCCAAGACAGTTCCACCTTCTTGTCGCAAAGAAATAAAAAAAAAACAAATCATTAAATTGAAAAGAAAAAGAATTATTCATTAAGCTAAACTTAACCAAGTAAATAACTCATATTATGTAATAACTAATCTGAAATTCAGTAATTGTAACTGTAGCAGACTGCATTATTGATTATTTTTTGTATTTTCAAAATTTTAAATTTTTTGGAAAATTTGGGGTTTTGACATGTGGTATCAGAGCACAAGGTTCAAACACTAAACCTTGATGCAGCCCAACTAGCTTTCATAAAATAGTGAATTAAATTATTTTGCTAACGTATCTATTTTTAAAATGTTATTCAATAGAGAATTGTCTTTTGAAGTTTAACAGGTAGGTATGGAAGGGCTGGGAGAGTATGCACAGGAGGAGTCTCCAGATACAGAAACAAGAAATTTACCGAGAGATCCTATACCAGAAGATGTGACTGCAAACTACTCAGAGCTGTTACAAACTGTAAAAGATTAAAAAACTTAAATGGAGTCTGTAAAGAGGGAAAATGAAAGGATTTTGAAGGCTCAGGAAGAACTGAATCAGATCCTAATGGAAAAATTTCAAACCGAAGCAAGGGGTAGAAGGTCAGAATCTGAAGATTCCAGTCATCAAAGAAAATCTTAAAAGATGAAGCATGGAAAAACTGAAAGTAGTTTGTCGTCTGAAGGGTTTGGTGAATGACAAAGTTACCATACTACTAGTGGTAGTAGTAATGATGATCTTTATGACAAGAAGAGAAAATACAAACCATATGAGGAAATTTCAAGGGAATTCAAAAAGATAAAACCACCAACTTTTAATGGAGAGACTGAGAAGGGGGAGGAAGCTGAGTCCTGGTTGTCCGGGATGAATAAGTACTTCCAAATATATAATTATTCTAACTAGTTAAAGGCTAGGATGACTATATATAGCCTCTCAGGAAAAGCTGATATATGGTGGCAGGACTTGAAGAGAGTCAAGAGTATAAGAGAGAAAGAAGTTAATTAAACTGCCTTTAAGAGGTATTTCAAAAAGAAATTCCTATCTGAACAGTATTACAAGGAAAGAGCTAAAGAGTTTTACGAATTGAAATTAGGTTCAATGACAATGAAAGATTTGAACAGCAAATTCTTATGTCTACTTAGGTATGTACCTTACCTTGTAGATGAGAAACCAAAAGTACAACGATTCCTTAGCTATCTACCATACCATATTAAAGATAGAATTGAGTATGATAACCCAAAGACCTTGGAGGAAGCTATGAGGAAGGATAACTTTTGTTTTGAGCAAAATGGAAAGAAGGAAGGCTTGGCCAACTGGAAGGCCAAGAAAAATAATAATCAGCCTGAATTCAAGAAGAAGGAATTTGTGCCTAACAAGAATTTCAAGAATAGTAAGGCCAAAAACTATTCTAACAATAGGAATTTTCCAGGAAATAGGAATAGTACACCCAACAATTAGAACAATTTTAAGGGTAAAGAAACTGCAAATAATCATGAAAATTTTTCCAAGAGTTTTGAGTGTAAAGAGCCTGTTAAGTGCTGGGAATGTAATGGCCTGCACTATGCTTCAGTCTATCCAAACCTGAAGAAGACTATTAATAACATTCATACCGTACAAAAGGAGATGACCGTTGGGGAACTAGCAAGGAGCATGCCTAGAATTAACGCAGCTTTGGAGAACCAACAAGCTGAATATCAGACTTCCATGGTGGAAGTAGAAGGTATGATTAATCATACCCCTGTGACTATTTTAATTGATCCAGAAGCTAGTCTCAATTATATTGCACCTTAGATAGTGGAAAAATGTAAGTTGTCTGTCGATAAGTTTGAGAATTCATGGTTAGTTCAATTAGCCATTGGGGCTAAAAGAAAAGTAACTTGTTTTGTGAAAGAATGTGCTTTACTTATGGATAAATTTGAAACTGTTGTTAAACTTAATGTTTTTCCACTTGGCTCATATGATTTGTTGATTGGTATGGACTGGTTAGAACAGCATAAAGTAATTTTAAACTGTTACGATAAAACTTTCGCATGCTTAAATAGTGATGAACAACTAGTAAATGTTAAGGGTATTCCTAGAAAAACTATGGTAAGGCAGATTTCTGCTTTACAACTTAAAAGAGCTGTTAGGAAAAGATGTAAAGCTTACGCAGCAACCATTACAGATGAGGAAAGTAAAACTAAAATAGATAAGTTAAAAATAGAAGATATCCCTGTTTTAAAAGAATATATTGATGTGTTCCCAGAAGAAATTCCAAGATTACCTCCAAAAAGGGAATTGGATTTCACCATTGAGCTGGTACTAGGTGCGGTACCTAGCTCAAAGGACCCTTATAGAATGAACATATTGGAACTTAATGGGTCAAAATCATAATTAAAAGAGTTAATTGATAAAAAGTATATTCGACCAAGTGTGTCTCCCTAGGGGGAACCTGTCATCTTTGTTAAAAAGAAAGATGGAACTATGTGATTATGCATAGACTACTGTCATCTAAACAAGATGACTATCAAAAATCGATATCCGTTGGCCCGCATAGATGATCTATTCGATCAACTATGCAGAGCCACGATGTTTTCTAAGATAGATTTAAGGTCAGGATATCATTAAGTGAGGATTAAAGATGAAGATATCTTCAAGACAGCCTTTAGAACAAGATATGGACACTACAAATTTGTCGTAATTCCATTTGGGCTTGCTAACGCCCTAGCTGTCTTTATCTGTTTAATGAACAACATAATGCATAAGTATTTAGATAAGTTTGTGGTCGTGTTTATCGACGACATCCTAATCTATTCAAAAACTAAAAAAGAACATAAAGAACATCTAAAAATTGTTTTGAAAGAGTTGCAAGAACATCAACTCTTCGCAAAGTTTAGTAAGTGTGACTTCTTTAAGGACAAAATTCAGTATTTAGGTCATGTAGTGACCAAGGAAGGAATTTCTGTAGATCCTGAAAAGATACGGGCAATTGAAGATTGGCCGGTTCCTAAGGATGTGACGGATGTTAGGTCTTTCATGGGAATTACCGGTTGCTATCGGAGGTTCATTGAAGGCTTTTCAAGGATAGAAAAGCCGATAACCTCCTTGCAAAAGAAAGGAAAGAAGTTCGACTGAAACCCGAAATGTGAAGAAAGATTTAAGAAGTTAAAAACTTTATTGACTAGTGCACCTATTTTAAGAATAACATATCCTAATAAAGAATTCGTAGTGTGTATTGATGCCTGTAATGATGGCTTAGGCGTTGTTCTGAATCAAGAAGGGCATGTTATTGCCTATGAGTCTAGAAATTTAAAAGTTCACGAAAATAATTACGCAACATATGATCTGGAACTATCAGTTGTAATACACGCCTTAAAAATGTAGCGACATCACCTAATTGGTAGGAAATTTATTTTAATGACTGATAATAAAAGGATTGAAATATCTTCTAGATCAACCTAATTTAAATGCAAGACAAGCTAGGTGGTTAACTTTCTTAAGCGAGTATGATTTTGAAATCCAACATATAAAGGGTAAAGAAAATAAGGTTGTCGATGCATTAAGTAGGAACGCAAAGCTAAATTTTGCAGCAACAATCAACACTTATGTTTCAAACTTAGATGAACAACTTGAAGAAGGGGAAAAACAAGATGAAATTTATCAAAAATTACAAACTAAAGCTGAGAAAAACCCTGCAGAAAGATTAATAAAAGGTTACAGTTTAAATGAAAATAAATTTTTACTATATAAAGATAAACTGTATGTACCTAACGTACCTAAGGTTAAGCTGTTAATTTTGGATGAAATCCATAAAACACCATATTCAGGTCACCCAGGTTATCAAAAGACTATAACCATGCTAAGAAAAGAGTATCTTTGGCCAAATATGAAAACTGAAGTAGCTGAATGTATTGCAAAGTGTTTAGAATGCCAACAAGTAAAAATCGAACACCAACACCCAGCTGGTTTACTACAGCCTTTACCTATTCCCAGCTAGAAATGGGAAGTGATTAGTCTAGATTTTATTACTAAACTGCCTAGAAATCAGAATCAGAATGACTCTGTTATGGTAGTGGTTGATAAGTTAAGCAAGGAAGCTCATTTTATACCTGTTAAAACTACTTACAAGGCCGCCAATATAGCTGATATTTTTCTAAAGCAGATTTTTTGATTACATGGAGTACCAAAGGTCATAATCTCAAACAGGGATCCTAAGTTCACAGGAAAATTTTGGAAGTCCTTGTTTAAAGGATTAAATACAAGATTGAATTTCAGTTCTTTCTTCCATCCTCAAACATATGGACAAACTGAAAGGGTAAACCAGGCACTGAAATATTTATTGAGAATGCATGTGAAAGATCAGCCAAGTAAGTGGGAGGACTATTTACATCTAGTAGAATTCACATATAATAATAATTATCAGACATCAGCTAGATTTAGTCCATTTGAAATTTTATATGGATGAAAATGTAATACTCCTATCTCTTGGAGTAATCCAGTAGATAGATTGGTATTAGGTCCAGAATTGTTGAAAGAAATGGAGGAAATTGTGAAACAAGTGTAGGGAAATATGAAAATGGCACAGGATCAGAAGAAAAGTCAAGCAGACTTGAAAAGAACTCCAAAGGAGTTCCAGGTAGGTGAACATGTGTTCATAAGGGTAAGGCCCAAGAAGAGCTCTCTAAGACTGGGGAGTTGTGCAAAATTGACACCTCGTTACTGTGGTTCGTTTGAAATTCTGTCTAGGATTGGTCAAGTAACTTATCAATTAGCACTACCACCTAATCTAAGAGTGCATAATGTTTTTCACGTTTTTGTTTTAAAGAAATATGTTCATGATGCTACTCATGTGGTTAATTGGAATGTTGTACAGGTGGAACCAGAAGGAGAATTTCTGGTGGAACCGGACTGTATCCTCGAGAGGAGGGAAATTACTCTTCGGAACCGCACCATTGGACAAGTGAAGGTGTAATGGAAGCACCTTAGTCCTGAAGAAGTCACCTGGAAATTTGAAAGTAAGATGCGAGATGCATATCCAATTCTGTTCCAGGGGACTTCAGAGGATGAAGAATAAGTAACATCGAGGACGAGGTCATATTCTAAGGGGGTGTGTATGTCACATGCCCCAATTTTGTAAAATAATGTTATTTGTTTTGATTAGATTCGAAGACATTATGTTAAATTTAATGCTAAGTTGAAACTGATGACTCAACAGAGTCAAAAGATGTGGAATGTAATTTTGAATATTTTATTTTAAATAAATTAAAGTGGAGACAACAGCTTGGGAGAGCTGTTAAAAAGAGTGTACTGGTCAAGTTGGTGGAAGGAACTAGGTGGAGGACAAAAAGACAAGTGGCAGCATCCTCAAAACCTTCCTATGTTGCAGGTGGCAACTTCCCTACATTTGGGGTCATGATCCCCCAAGAAAGTGGGATCAGAGTAGGTGGCTCAATTAATGACAAGTAACCCAAAAAGACCTAGGAAATCTTATTAAAAGTGCCCAATGTAAAGAGTTGGGCTGCTCATTCCAAGAGAAGAATCATTCAAGTGAATGCACTTCAAGGAATTCATTGGAAAAGGGAAACTATAAGGAAGGTGTTTTTGAGGGGTAAGCTGCAGGAACTTGATCTAGTACATCTTTTCAGCTGAGAGATCTTACTTCTTTGTGCAGAGATTGGTATTGAGTCTAAGGACTAGTACTTTTTTTATTGCTCCACCTAGTTCCAGCCAAGGAGACCAGAGTAAGCTCGGGGGTCCTGAGAAGTCGCTTTCTGAGCGCTCTTTAAGAGTTGGTAGGGAGGAGCAACCTCCCATTGCTGTTGTCATCCAGCTTTAAGAACAGGTTCTAACATATTTAATTTATGTGTTATAGTTATATTTGTGTGTGAGCAAATGATGTATGTTATAGGTTTAAACTGTAGAATGTAAAATAATTTATCTTGTTTAGTGTTGAATCTATTCTTGATGAAAAATAAATCCTACCTGTGTTTTTCCCCATCTGGAGTAATCCAGATCATACTCTAGCACAGGTAGTGTATTTAAACTAAATGAAATATGATGTAAATATAAAACCAAATGTTAGCTATGAATATCGAAATGTTTTCTTTCATTAGATAATTAAATACCAGAGGAAATATTAATTTGTTCAAAGAGTGGTGTTATATCTAGACTGTATATGTTAGAATTTAAAAAAAAAATTAATCATACCATTATACTAACCATAGTATGTTCTGGTATGTGAATCATTCTTTTACACAGTATTTACTTCTCCATACATTATTCTATATAGAAACAGAAAGAAAAGAAAACTAGAATTTGACTGCTTAAATTGCAGGTTAAATAAAAATGTCTCCTTAGCTCTGTAGTCCATTTATTTTCCTAATAAGGATAACTATTTTATCTACAGCAACTTAAACTGTAAATAAGGATAGAAAACCCTGATTTAATTCTAATGATAAAAATAATTGGTTTAAGAATGTTAGCTAGGTTTATTTCATTTATGTTGATAATGTAAGTAATTTACTTATTTTATTCAACTGTACTTTTGTAATATCTAAAGTTACTAACCTGTCTCCTAAGAAAATATTCAATTTTAACAAATACTATTATTTTTCTATAAAGAAAGGAATTAAGTTATTTGTTTATTACCCTTATTTTCTTTTGTTTAACAATTTCTAATGTCATGTTCTAGATAGGGTAATATAGATACAGAATTGTTCTTATAAATTATTAAAAATAGAAATCATAATAGCATAACAATAAGATATTATCTCATGTGTACACTTTATAAATAGACTAAGTGTAATGTTAATATAGAGATAATATTTATTTATGAATAATTAATATTTATTTGAATTAACAAATCAATTACAAAAAAAATACTAACAGGGTCAAAACCCTCACAAGTCAAAATAGTATAAAATATAGCAAAACATTACAATATCATTCCAGATAAGCATAAATCATGTACTTCAAAGGTGTAACAATATAGTTAGATAAGTATGAGTCTGAAGGAGTGGATTATGTATTTTTCTGAAGTTTTCACTTATAAAATGATTATTACAAACTCCATAAGGTCTCAGAAAAATGAATAAGACAACATAAATATTCTTATATATAACATACACGTATATAAAGAGGTATTATTTAAAATAACATACAAAATAAGTTAGTATGTATTTTAGGATTTTTTTTTAAACAGAACCCAAACATGCTCGATTAACCGAGCTAAAAGAAACAAAATTTATTATACAAGAAAGAGCAAAACAAAACATATTATTATATCTTTAAAAAGGATAATTTAAAAATAGTAGATACATCTATATACAACAAGGTTAGGGTAAAACCCTAATGTATTAAAAAAATTACAGTAGAAGTATCAAAATAAGCGAGTCTAAGCTCTATACTGATGCCTCTTTGCATTTTAAAGTTAACAAAGAATGGCTCGATAGGCCTTCCACCATTCTATACAAGATTTACAGAAAACCAAAATCAAAATCAAAATTTACAAGTTACGGCCGAAGCTCGAAGCCGTGCATGTAGCAAGGGTTTGTCAACAATTTAAAACAACGAACCAAGTTAACCCAGAAAAACTTAAACCATGAGGGTCTTTGCAGGCAACGGTGACCAACCAACAAATGTTCCATAGGGAGCTTGATCAGGACGAACTGCCATGGGATAACCAGGGCTTACCTGTGAGAAATATTTCGACCAAGCTTTGCACTGGCTACGTAGGAGGACAAGGCTGTCACCTGTGAGACAACCCACATTGCTATTAATAATTTATATTTATAGTTTAACAGAGATATAAAAGAAACAGAAAAATGAGTAATTTTCTTTACCTGGTTTTCAAAGTAACGTAGCCACCCACAAACAGGAGAGCCTCCACCAACACAAGGATCAACAAACCCTTCATCATTTACGAGGAAGAGGAAGGATACACAAGCGCAACAACAACCAGTGAGAGCCAAATATTTGGAGTGACAAGCCAAGCAGGCAGTAAAGCATGCACTGTCACTACTTCCCAACTGGAGATTACACTCTTCTAGAAACCCTAAGACAAACCAGACCACGAGTTGTTAAGTCACGACTCTCATTACCCTGCTGCCGGGTTAAAGAAAAAGAGAATTTTTTTTACAGTCTGGTAACCCTTTCAGTGAGCAAGCCATGAAGGTTTAACCCTAAAAGAAAGAAACTACCCATAGTGTAAGCAGCTAATATTTTGTTACAGCTCTTCTCCATCAGTTTGCACGACAAGCTTACGAGGTACAAGAGGCAAGAACCATGATGGGAGGCTAACATCTAACCAGACACAGAATCTACATGGCGGTCAATACGTAGTAGCAGAGCGGCTGGAGGCCCGAAAACGATGAAGAAAATGACAAAGGCTAAGGTTCACAGTTTCATTTTATTGTCGCAACACTTGGCCATGGTGAATCCACATATACATGCAAATAATTTACCATGCAGTGGGTAACTTACAAATTCCCTACATGCAATCAAATACCTATCTTTTTAAAATGATTTGTGTTCAATCATTTAGTGGACAAAACATTCCACAAGGTTCTACACTCCCGTAGTCAACCACGTGATGTATGCTGCAAACAATAAAAAGCTTTAGTATCAAAGGATTTGGTTACTATTTTCAAGGTTAACATAATTCATCTTGGGCATGGACAATTCCACGACCTTTCACCTTATGCCAAGTAGAGTATTCATTGAAAAATGATTATAATTCTATCAAGGGTTATGCCAACAATAAAATTTGTAAAATTCATAAACCTTATATTTTTTTTCATGCTAGATCATATCCTCGATATGCCATATGAGTACCTTTTAAACACTATTAGGTTTGCAAATGAGGGTGCTAAGCCTTATAGTTTTCTTATTATATCATTTAGGCTTGTCAATAAACTTTTGATGGTAGTAATAACAAAAATGGTTAATTTCTTTTTCCAAGTATGTTATGCATAAAGGAACTTTAGTTCCTCGCTACTAAATTAACCCAATTGGTAGCATTATAGTAGTATAGACATAATCGTCTCTAAGCCTCAAGATTTATAAGCTAGGTTAATAGCATAAAATATCATTAACTAATATGCATTATCTTCTTATCACAAAAGTTAACAATATTATGTCGTGACATGAATTCGTTTATGGATATAGTTTAGGTTAAACCCATAAACTATAAACCCCGTTGTCTTTAACCCAGATGTAAGGGAAGTTTAAAGGCTTTATACACATGATGACTTAGGTAAATATTGTTTAATATCTTAGAAGTTAATTTGCCGACAAAGTTATAAATTACAAACTAGAGAGAGATAACAACTGTCACCAATTACAGTTAGGAAATAACCTCTTTTATATATATATATATATATATCTTTGGAATCTTTAAAAAGAATAATAAATTGATTGTTTTACCTCATAGAAGCATTTAAAATTGAAAATAAACAACTTATATATATGTTTTACCGAGCTATTTAAATTGCAACGAACGTATATCTGCATGCTTTATGAATATTGATAGGAAGCACTGGATCTTTCTTACCTATGAATCTGTGAAGACAGATAAACTTTCTACATTGGCTAAGAAGCTAAGTAAGCCCCAAAATCCAAGACAGTTCCACCTTCTTGTCGCAAAGAAAAAAAAAACATTAAATTGAAAAGAAAAAGAATTATTCATTAAGATAAACTTAACCAAGTAAATAACTCAGATTATATAATACTTAATCTGAAAATCAGTAATTGTAACTATAGCAGACTGCATTATTGATTATTTTCTATATTTTCAAAATTTTAAATTTTTCAGAAAATTTGGGGTTTTGACAATGTTCCCTGAGAGAGGGAAACTGAGCTGGTGGCTCATTTAATTCCAAAATTGACCAAAGACCTAGGAAATCTTATATATACCATCAAATTGAGAAGGAATCTCACTACTCATTCTGATTTCTAAGGGAATGAACCTTGTGACTGCTGCAAACTGAAACATTAGGAACAAGAGGAATTTGATGAGGGGATAGATAAAGTGGAATTGCTGAGCTAAGTCTGCTTCTGGGTGATAAGTTGCAATACGGTTTTTGTGAGGGCTATAGTCAGAGATCTTCGTCCTAATGATTTAGTGAATAGGAATGGTGTCCTAAGCAAGTAATTTGGTTGCTTTAGGAGACGGTTGGGTGGAACGGTATCCCTTGGGTGTTTGTCCCCTTCAGAACATTATCAAGGTTCTAATTGTTGTTATTTAATGATGATTTAATTATATGTGTGTACTTTGGAAGTATGTTCAGTATGTCCAACTCTTATATGGGTAGTTTATTGTTTTTATCTGTACTTCCAATCTAAAAATTGTTATTAGCTAAAGATCTTTTGGATTTTAGTCTTTACTACACCTTGTCCTTTTGTAACACCCCAGTTTTTACCTCATTTTCATTAAAATGTATATGATGTATATATTGTAATTAATCATGGTGAGGAGCTAAAGGCAAAATCCTCGTCATGGATTATCATTTTATGTTTCAGCAATTAAAATCGATGCCGATAATATTGTGTGCTAGCCAAGCACAATATAATGTTGGACACCATGTACATGTGCAAAATTAATTAAAAACCTACAACCAACTATGTCAACGCAACAATAATGAGAAGGGGCATGATTTTCCTAAGGATAAGGGGGGGGGGTGTTTAACATCTGATCCATTGGGGAACTTTCATGTCTCAAAAGATGAACCCATCTAGCTGCCAACCACTTTTTTGTCTTACTCATCCTTTCCTTGTCTTATCCACCAACCAATTTAATTACCGAGAGTTGGTTGGGCAGTTATTCCCTTTGGGAAACGTATCCATGGGTAGTCTCAGTGCTGGCAGGAGGCTGTTAGCTCTTGACCACATGAATGCCCCAAGGATGGGAAATCGGATTCAGCTCCTCATGATGGGTAGAGAGAACCCATTCTACACTCACACAGGCAGCTGTTTTTGTTTCCTCACGCAAGAATACATTCGTGTTCGTTTTATCTTCCTTGATTTTTATCTGTGTGTGTAATTCCCTTCATGAGAGGGGTCGTGTTCTTCATCTTATGCAGACAGAGAGGTCGTTGTTCACTTCCCCGTGAATTTAGGGGTTTTGTTGAGTCATTTTGGCCACATTATGGCCATAAATGACTCTAGAAAATCAACTTTCATAGTCTGAGTGGTTTTTACCCATATTCCTTTTCCGATCTCGATCTTTGTGTTGTTTTCCCCTTAAATCCCATAGCTATTATTTGTTGTGTATATGCCATTGTTAGAGTGAAAATGGGGTTTGAGCTTGCTTGACAAACCTAGTGTGTGTGGGAGCCTCACAGACAGAGCTAGAGAGTTGAGTTTTTTCTCTGCACCCCCTAAATAGCACTGAAAGGAAAGGCATAGCCTGAGGGACTGCGTAGCAGAGAAGGGGATGCTTCCTTGTGTTGGGTGGTGTAGATGTTTTAGAAGTCAGGCCAATTCTGGTGTAGGTATCCATAGCTCTTTGGGGATCTCACTAGTTTAGCAGTCAACCTTTCTAGCTCTTGTATAGCCTGATAAACCCAACTGTGTTGGATTGGGTGAGTTTGTGTATCCTTGGCTACATGTGAGTTTTCAAGAGTTCCCTTATTCCTTGTGGAAATCATGCCCAGCTCAAGGATAGCAGTGCTGCTGAGAGATTGATGAGCGCACTGGCCTATGGTTGGGTGGAAAATTGTAGCGACGTAGCTGGTTGCAGACAAGCTTCTTCATAAGATAAGTATCTTTGTGTTAATCTCTGCACTGTATTTTCTTAATGAATTATTATGAACATGTTTAAATGTGTTGGATGAATGAAAATGCTTCTGCTATTTATTACATTTTATCCATATGTCAATGTTTTTATTTCAATGCATTTTATATTTTGTTCATGGGGCTTTATTTTTTGGCTTAGATATCTAGCAGCTATGTTAGTCGCATTCTATCTGCCGAGTAGAGGGGTTGGGATGTGACACCTTTTCCTGCCAACTGGAGGTTTTTAATGCGACCACATGGCTTGCATGTAGAATTTTTTATGTCATGTCCTTTGCATATTGATTTGACTGATTTTGTTCCAAGGTTTATGCCTTTAGTCACATCATAGTTAAAAACCAAAACTCTATGCATATTGTTCCCCACTTTGGAGCTTATAACATATGGTAATGTGGAGGGTTATTGTAATTCTTGCAATATCTTTTATCCAAGGTAAAGTCTTTCAAAGCGTATGTCATAGTTTAGGTATATAGAATATGTTTTGGTTAGAACATTTGCATGATAAGGATAGATAGGGTATAAGTATATAGCCTAGAGATCAAAACTAGGTTAAGGATAGGTTATTTCCCTAACCAAGGTGGATCACCTTTCCTTATCGCTTTTTTTCTTTTTAGCATAGGATTGTTCCTTGACAAGATTTAAGGGTGATCTCATCCACCTGCACAAAGGGAAAAGAAGGTTCATGCATTAGTCATAAAGAATAAGTAAGACTATGACCGTTTTCTTTAAAGAGATCATAAGTGGAACAAACTGAAGGAGTGACAAGCAACCTGAAGGAACAACAAGCATTTTCTTTTGCTACTTTGTAACCAACAAAGTCTTTAACAACAATTTTGTCACATAAATAGTATCAACTATATTGTATGACATAATATTGCCAAGAGGATCGTCAAACAAAGCATGTTAATGATAAACACTCACATAGAAACATAAATCTTGCAGTTATTAATAAAGCCATTACCATTACGACAAAATAATTATGAAATATAACATCTCTCAGAATTATTTCCTAGGAACTTTTAAAGTTACATGCAGTAAATAAATTTTTTATTCATTTATGAAATTTAGGGATGTTACAGTTAAATATATATAAAAATAAATTGCAAATGATGACAGAGTTACTATTGTTGAGGCTTCTCGACCCATCTAAAATTACAAGTATTTACCCAAGGAAAAACACTAAGTCAAGGATGTTGACATGCCACAACTCTTGTTGTAGGCTAACGACCATCATAATACACTATGTAATTCATTAAATTAAAAAAAAACAGTAGAACCTTTGAGAAGGAATCACCAATATTCTTATGGCTTCATTACTTTTCCTATCAACAGGTCATGGATTAAAAACCATTTTTAACTCACAGTATGCAAACATAGAAACCTACTCTTTGTTTTTATATATAAACCAACTAAGTATTACAATGGCCTCATGGCCTTAGATTGTCTTTAAAAAGAAAACTTACTATACATACATCATAGAGCGCGAAGCAGAACAAACACTACAATTCCAGAGTTTAATTTGAAGGACAAGAACGACATTGGTAAATGCTTTCACAATCAACATAAAATGTGTAATTCCAATGATAAAACCTCACGGGATTCCCTTTGAAAAAAAACAGTTACAATTTTTAAGAATGACAAACAACTCTGTTTTAAATCCCTAACAACGCTAGTACTTTCCATCATTAAAACATTCAGTTTGTAGGGCTTTGTGAGGAGTTCACTTTTCATAAATAAACTAAAAATTGTTACAATACATACCCCTTCAAGACTCCATGGTTGAATGGAAAACAATTTAAACAATAAACTGAAAAATGTCATGGTATCGAAACCACTAAAGTATTTACCATTTTCCACAAAAGACAAACGTGGGAATGGCTTCCTAGTCCATGAAATGTGAAGCCACAAAGCCACGCGGTCACCAAGTTCAAGATACAAGGAGGAAGGAGCATGGGAATAGGTCTTACTGGAGCAATGGCCTTTTTTCCTAGAAGACCAACCCTTACCCATTGCAGCCACCATGGTCGAAGCTCCTACAACAAACATTTACAAAGCTCAATATAAATACATGGGAGAAATAAAGGCACAAAAATGGCTATATGGGGAGAGGCGATCAACCACAACCAAGCTCATTATCTTCCCGCCAGATGTAGGGATCCCTTCAATTAAATCAATCGATATATCTATTCAAACCTGTGTAGGGATGGGCCTGATGTTAGGAGGGATGCGTCCAGGAAGGAGTGGAATACAATGGTCACCTGGTCTTGAAGTTGGAAATTACATTGGTTTAGCAGTGACACATGCATATAGATCCAAAATGTGTTGTACAACCAAGGAAGTAGTGGAGACCAATGATGGTTGCATTTAAATGGAATGGAGTTGAGCAATGACACCATGTGAATTCTTCTTATGGATTGTTTCCATGTGATGTGAACTGATGATGCCGAGAGACTCTGGTTGTAATCCTTCAATGTGTTTTTTTTCCATTGACAAAAAACTGCATCCACATCTCATCAAAATCGCATAAGATGGGTCCAAGTGTGCGTAAGCATTGAGTGCCCAAAATCACATCACAACCTCCTAAGGGCATGAAAAACATGTTAGAGCGCAATTTATAATATCCAATAGAGATACACACATTGTGACACTTTCCCTTGCAAGGTAAGGTGCCCCCATTAGCAATCATGACTTTAAAGTTGGAGCAAGGATAGAAGAAACAATCAGCATGTTTGACGATTTAAGGGTCAATGTAGTTATGGGTGCTACCAGAATCAATGATTAGTGTAAGAGGGATCTTCTTGAGGAGCACTTTGACCTGCATGGTTTGTGGGGTGGTGACTCCAGCTAATGCATGGAGATATATCTCTGGGTGGTCGTCATGAGAATGAGGATCAAAAGGTGGTTGCTGAATGTCGACTTGGTCATCTACTGGATCCTGAGAAGCTGCACGAATTTCAAGTGCAGGAGGAGAAGCCACATCCAAGAGATAGGTATTTTTCTCACCACATTGATGTCCGCGGGTGAATTTCTCATCACAATTATAACAAATCTGGTGTTCCCTATGTGCCCACAACTCGGATTCAGACAATTTCTTGATAGGAGTGGTTCTAGGAGCTTGAGGGATTGGAGGTCTTTGGGAAACCATATTTATGAATCGAACAAAAGTGGAGTTGGGGCGTTGTTGAACCCTGATCTTGTCCTCCGCCAACTTAGCCAACCCTTGGATTTCCATCATTGTGTTGGGACAAAATATTTTAATGTTAGAGAGGATTGTATCCTTAAACCCACTAATAAAACTCCTCCTGTAGAATGCATCAGAAAATCCTTCTGTGTGCTTGACTAATTTCTCAAATTTTGTCTGATACTCTCTCATAGTGATAATCTAGTGAAGTTTGGTGAGTTCTCTTGTGAATTCATTAAAACCATTAGGGAAAAATCGTTGCAAAAGGAGTTGATGAAAATCTTTCCATTGGGGCTCCTCATAATCCTTGATGTACCAACAAAACCATTGAAGGGCATCACGTTCCAAATGAAAGGATGCAAGTGGGAATTTTGTGACATCAAAAGTGTTATGCATATTAAAGTATTTTTCTTCCTTCTTTATCCATCCAATTGGATCATCACCATTGAAGCGAGGGAAATCAATCTTCGGCCCACGAAAATTGCTGGAAGAAGAGAACTCGGTGTCTGCAGAAGACTTAAGCTGTTGTCGGTTGCTCATGGCTGAATGCTGAAGATGGAGGTCAAGAAATATTTGATCCAGATATGTGAGTTTGGTCTTGAGGGTGACAAGTTCTTCTTCCATTTGTCTATTTGCTCCTGCGTGGGTGACAAGTTCTTCTTCCATTTGTCTATTTTCTCCTGTGCGGGTGAAAACACCAAGAATTTTTTTTTGTTTTTTTGTTTTTTGTTTGTTTTGTTTTTATTTGGGGGGGGGATAGGTAGAAAAAGAAAAACATAGAAGTTTTTAGAAAAGAAAAATTTTGAGTTGGGAAAGACGCGAGTGGGTAATTGGGGTTTATTAGGTTTGGGACACTTTTTGAAGGGTAAGGAAGAGAAAATGTGAATTTCAGAAGCAGGGTGAAAGAATGAGAAAATTTGTCAGAGAGGGACAATGAAGCAGAATTCAGAAACGAACATTTCGGAAAAATTTGAAATGTGATTGGATGAGAATTGAAGAAGTTATGACAAACCGTAAACATAGACAATTGTGGAATTTCGAGCTTCGGAAAGTGGAATTTGGGATAGGGTCCTCAATGAATGAAATATGTAGAATATATTGAGAGGGGTGACTCTGAATTTTCAAGGGAAATGGAGCTAAATCAAGGAAGATATGGCTAAAAAAACAGAAATTTATTCTCATTTTTTTTAAAGAAATGACCTGTGGCGGTGCTAAAAAGTTGTGCTTTATCAACTTGAAATGGAGTAAATGATCTGTGAAAATTGTGGAATTATATGCTTTATCAACAGTAAATAGATATGGACCCCAGGTATATTCGGCTTCCTAACGGTTCAAAGGTAGTCACTCGGCCACCAAGGTTGTCTTAGGCTTGAGTATTGGGGAAGTACCTCTCACTTCACGGGGCAGGTAAAACTGCTAACCGCTTGGCAAAAAATGACAGCTCTTTGGTTTTCCTCACGGATGCGAATCTAGTCAATCTTGTGGGGGTCATTGCCCTTTTCACTTTGCAAGTCCTCTCAATGGCGAGTTACTTCGGGGTTCCTGTGGCACTCCTCACAATGAGTTTTAGGGCTATGCCCAAGTACTTCCCACAGTTAAGCAGATAGGGTTTATTCCTTGGTCCGAATCAATAGTACCACTTTAAGAAGAAGAACTACTACAATAATGACAGTGCGAGAAAAAATGTTGCAAAAATTCCACCCAATGCCCTAAAAAAATCATAATTGGAGCTAGGGTTTTGACATGAAATTTTAAAATTAGTATAACCTGATCTATGTTGCTCAGAATCGCTAATATAACTTGTTTCTGGAACTATAACAGTCACTCTACTTCCAGGCTGGCAATCAGAATATAAGTCTAAGGACCCGGTGAAAATATTTTTGCTCTGCAATTTCCATGGCCATCACCGAAATTCTGAAAAAATTGTTGATTTTAAATCTGCGATATCTCCACTTCTGGAACTCCAAACGAGATGGGTTTTCTTTTGAAACTACGTTTTTTTGCAAGAGAAATTCAGATATGCAACCTTTTTCTTCTGATTCTGTGCAAAAAGTTTCAGAAATAGATCTGAAAGTCACCATCTAATTTTTCCCTTATTTTTGCCAAAAATAAGAGAACAGAAAAAAAAAAAATGTCACCTGTTCCAAGGAAAGTGCTCTCATACCAGATGTGGTGAACCTCTTGCAATAAACAATCAAAATGCACAATATAACATAAATTATGGATCACATAAGAGTTTTTATTAATCGCAGGCCCACTTGGAGAGGGAAACCTCCTTTGAGCAAGCTCAATACAAAATAACTCTTCGATGATTTCATTGGCCTCAACACTTACTTATATACTAATTCTAATCTAGACAACTATTACTCCCCATGAATGTGGGATAATACAACATACTAACTGGACGACTTAACATCAACTATTAATCTCCATGAATGTGGGATAATACAACATACTAATGGGAAGACTTACAAAGCATGTGCGTCCAACAAAATAAAGAGAAGGGTTAAAGCGGGTTCTTAACACGTATATTTCACCAAAACCCCAAACTGCTATAGTTGTGAAAACCCACAAATCTTTCTTTGGTTTCCATCGTATGTGTAGAGTTTGAATGTTGTGACTTAGGAAAAACACTTGTGTTATTACTCTTTGACTAGAAATGTGTCTTGCTTACTATGTTAGGGGTTTAACTTACGTGTGTTGATTTAGATCCTTTAGAGGCTACTCTGGTAAGTTACAACCCCCCTCTTCAATGTACCTGCAAGAATGAGTGGTTTATGCATTACCATTGAGGCTAAGTAAGACCACAATCCCATCTTCCTAGCACTTACTAAAATGCTAACTTAATTCTAGAACGTAAGTAGCAAATTTCACCAAACTGTAACTGTCGTAACTTTAAAAGATGATCATCACGTTTTAAACAAGAAGTAATGTATTTCAACATAGACAAATTGCACATTAATATTGACACATTTAATTACAATATTGTTCAAAGATAAAAACTCTAAGCATAAGTGAAAGATTATATTAAGTTATTTATCCTTTATAATTACAGTTAAATTTTTATTTAAAAAAAAATATTTACTAATTTTGGAAACGTTGCACCCGCCGTTCTTTCCAAATAACATGCAAGTTGAACTATCAACTGCAAACCGAAGGAATAGCTCCCGAAGATCTATAATCGAATCCTTCTTGTAGGCCTCTTCGAGGACGGGAACAAGCCTTTCTTGCACCAATATTTCGGTGAAATTGATTCTGTAGTCTTGTAAATGTGCATGTGTATTTATATAACAATTCTATAACATCCTAGAATAATTTAAATAGAAAAACGAGCTTCAGTCCCGGCTTAATTGTATAAGCATTCTTGAAGCAATTTAAAGATAAAAAAACGACATCTATGAATCATGAAATTGTTCATTTTGAATTTTCCTTATTAAAACATAAAAAGCTTGAATGCATGTTTATTTTACATAAACTTTAACTTCTATCATAAAAAAATGTGGGTAAATAAGTTAGTAGGTAAGTATATGTGATTTTATTAAGTATAGAAATGTTAAATCAAATAATAAATATTAAATTGAAAATTAAATAAATAATTATAAAACTATAATAAAAGATAGAATACATTATACCATTGTTAAATCATCAAATTGTTTTTCTCATAAGCATTCAAAATAAAAATAAATGAACAAAAACATATAGACCTTATGAACTAAAAAATATAAAATTTACATAGTTGTGTAATTGTATGACCATTTTAGAGGAATTTAAAATTGCATTTTAGAGCAATTTAAAGATTAAAATAGACCTTATATTCCATTTACATAATGATTCATGAAATTGTTCATTTTGATATATATATATATGAAATTGTTTATTTTGAATTTATTTAAATATATATATATATATATATATATATATATATATATATATATTTAAAAAAAAATTGAATGTATGTTTATGTGGATATTATCTCAGATTTTGGATTTTTTTCAAGAGATCGACAAGATTAACCCAAGTTTAACAAGTGTAATTAGTTTAAGTTTAGCTTGTGTTTAACATCCACTCATCTTCACAAAACTAAGTGACTAGATGCATGGTTGTGCTAAGTTATTATGTGGATAAATATTTAGACATTATCTTAGATTTTGGACTTCCTTAAAGAATCAAAACATTCTCATTATAGGTAAAGAATGAGCTACATTATAGAATTTGTCAAATCAACAAGTTATTTTTTCATAAAAACATTAAAATAAAATTATATACCTAATTTTTTTTTAATATAAAAATTTAAAAAGTAATTTTTTTAATATACAAATTAACAAAGTAAATAAACACTAAATTAAATTGCGAGTACATCATTGTCTTCTTAAAAACATGACAATAAAAAAAACTTAGAATTACTTATATCAAAATTAAAGAAGCACACGGCATGTGAGAACCACTTCTTTTAGGGTTTTTAAATGAACAAAAGTCAACAATGACATTTAAAATTGCCACATGACACTTTTAAAAAATAATAATTAATATTTTTAAGTTTCATCTTTGTGTTTTAAAATAAAGTTACACCGTCAAGGATTTCTGTCTAGTAAGAACTTTTTTAAGGGAGTGAAATTCAAATAAATAATATTTGATAAAAAATTTAAAAGTTTTGAATTTTTTTATAAGTAATTATAGCATTGAACTAATATAAATTCAAAACACTTTAATTCTAAAATAATTGGAAAAAAAATGCATATAAATAAATTACAAAGAATCCATTGAATGGATTAAAAGGAGTTGTGGCAAGATCAAAGGGTTATAAATGATCAAAATTATCTTTTATAAAGGGTATTCAATAATTCCATTTGCTTTCAGCATTAAATGTAACATCCAAAATAAATAGGAGCATGCATTTGTAGTTTGATATAATAATGTTATTCAGTATGCAACCTAACTGTAACATTATAATTATGGTTTGGATTTCTAGCTTGATTTACTTAGAAAATTTTGGTGATTTATAAGTCATTTCAGAATTAGTATGTATAAATAGCGAACTTACAAGATAAAAGATAAAAATTGAAAGGAACAGTAGGATTTTCTTTCAGTGCTTCAAAATTAATCGGGAATCGAGGACATAAGGGAAAATAGTCATCAAGTTTTTATGGTTCTAAAAGTGGGTGGAGGGAGGTATGGGAGAAAGGTGGGTTAATAAAAAAATCAAGGGGAAAACACCATGGGAAACAACAATGGGAAAATCATAAGAGGGGAACTAAAGGATGAAGACAACATCATATTACTAATATGATCTATTTCTAAGGAGTGATTGTTTGAAGTAATAAAGGTATCGAAGTGCTAGTTAGCCCCTAACCACTATCTCTATTGAGATTAAGAGGGTGGTTGACCATCTCAATGCCATCTCTAGATTTATGTTTTAAGTAGTTGTCTTCCTTAGCAAGAATCTTAACATGTTCCAGGCATAATTGATGCTTAATATTAGGGGTGTGGTCAATGAGAGCAGGGATGCAAGAATGGTTAAGATTTATGCCATATTTATGTTCATTAATCCATATTTAAAGAAAAATGTGTTCTACAATATATGGTTTTTCCTCAATCATGGGATTTCCTAAACACATTTGTAAATATGAGGGTTTATGGGGTCCTTAATGAAATTCAACATACCCCTAATGGAATTAGGGTGCTTGAAAAAGGTAATGATATTATTCCTCTTAAGAATTCTAGGTATCTTATGAATGACTTCATGGATGAATGGGAGCACCAAAGTGGAGGTCTAATCAATGCCCTTATTTTTAGTTCTAGCACTAGTTTTATGGATGATCTTCCTTACATAGAATCCATTATACCTATTCCTTTTTAAAAACTTGATGGTATGCTCACACTCTTGATAAAGTGTATCATTATTTGACATTTTGAGGGCATATATAACATACCCCTCACCCAATTCGACCATTGGGAGGGGAGATTACACTAATTTAGACTCCAAATTCATCCCAAATCCATATTTATGACTTCATAAGAAATCAAATGTGTGTGCATAACATAAATAACACATACAAAGCATAAATAAAATCGATCCAAACATGAATAACATGCATGTGCAAGCATACATATTACAGGAATCAACTAAATACACTTTAGATTCAAATACAAAAGAATACGTATCTTTAAACGACACGGATCTAAGCAACTAGCTATGGGGTGAGTGCACAAAGTTGAGGGTACTTTTAGATGCAATGGTACTGTGAAGTCAATCACTCTTGATCCATAAAATAGAAACCATCCCAAACAATCCCGACCCTGCCAAGCCTAGTCCCAAGGATTCCAACATGCATGTCAATTAGGATAGTACACAAAATCGTGCCTCCGTTTTAGCAAGCAAAATAGTTCCCTCGTTTTAACTTACAAAGCATGCTCTCATTTACTAAAACCCATTTTATGGTTAAAATAGGGCGAGCCCGTCATTTTCACAACAACGCCACGCTAATTTGATCTTGGATGGACCAGAGCGAGTTAGGGCAAATGTGTTTTGGGTGAACAAAAGGAAACAACCTCCACCTTGGGATGAATCTCTTCTTTGTGATGTATTTTGTACAAATCCCCTCATGGTATTTTCCCTATATTCATTATTTTCTTTGCCCTAATTTGAATTTAACCAAAATATTTTAATTTATATGGCCATAAGGGAGTTTACATCACCAATGGAAACCAAAACCCCAATTTAATCATAAAAACCAAATAATTTTGACTATTTACCAAAATTCATACCCAAAATTCACATGCCCAATAGAAACCAAAACCCCAATTAACTCATAAAAAAAATCAATTTCACTATTTCCATATGCATATTCACAAGCATCCTTGTGAATCCATACAAACATTCACAAAGATGCAAAGTTTGTCAAGTAAGTTGCAATTTTGCATAAATAATTTACATTCCCAATGTAAACCAAAACCACAATTAACTCATAAAAAACAAATCAACTTCACTATTTTCATATGTATATTCGCAAGCATCCTTGTGAATCCAAACCGAAATTAACAAATATGTATAGTGTGTCAATTATATTCCAAGCTTGCATACAACTAAAAAAAATTTCAAGTAGAATTCATAACTTCCCTAAAATACATAAACAAGCATGGTAAATCCCTTGGCTCTATCCAAAATATCGAAGTTGGTCATCCAAGAGCATTAATAAATTCCTTATAGTTTTGATGAAACTTCCTAATCCAAGTGCTAAAATAAGGTATAAAAGCTTTCCATGCTTAACAATATTTTTTCTTGAGTGAAGGGTACTTTTTGGTTAAGGTCAAGACAACAGAGTTAAACAGTAGGCTCTACGAACATCAAGATACATAAGGAGGTTGATGAGTTTGATTACATGCCAATCACATACTATCTTACATGATAGAATCAAGTGGAAACCTTGCAACCATAAAATCCACTATACACAATTATGCATTTAGTCTCTCATGGGTATATAGAAAGAGTGCATACAACTAAAATAACATCAAGTGGAATCCATACATGGACCAAATTACATATAAACAAAGATCTGCTAAATGGACTTTGGAGTCCAAAAAACATCATGCTACAACAAATAACTACATATCTAACAAAATCTTTTCTTATACTGGGATTTTATTCATCAATAGCACATTCTCTCGCCTCTTCTCGGCTCTAGCCCTTGCTTCTACCCACAATCTGGGAGTTGGTCCTCCAAGGGCATTAGTCAGCACCTCACAATTTCAATGAGACTTCATAATCCAATCCTTAAAATAAGATAGAGGATCTTCCAAGTCAACATATATACATAGGACATTTTATGCACATATGCATACGAAAATTGGAATTAATACTTGAATTTAGGACATAAATTTAAAATTTAAAATGTTAAATATTTATTCTTTACTGTAAAATTCAAGATCAATTTTCAAATTTAAATAATAAATTTATTTTATGTTGTTATTTGTCATACATTAGTTTTACACTTTTCATTTCTTAGAGATGTCATTATATCACGTGTTTATTTTTTTAATGATATTTTATTTGTATTTATGATTGCAGCGGCTACTATGGACCACAATGCCGAGATATTGAGGTTTATTGGGAATCTTAGAGAGATTGGTTCTACCTGGAGGGATGGAGATTAGCTCTCCCACTCTTTGTCAGCCTCATTGCTAACAATAGTTGATCTAATCGCTAGATCAAATGATGCTTTGTATAGCATTGCATGCTACAGGGAAACAAAAAGACGAGAGTATGTTGATGGCTTGAGCTACAATGAGATAAAGAAGCTAACAATAACCAAAGAGAACATATATACATTGTTTAGAGTGGCTGGGATAGATGAAATTCCGAAGAGCACCAGGCCACATATTTCGATTGAGTGGTGCATCTTTTCACTCATTAGAGACCATTAGATGGACATATTGTACATGGTTTTCAACATTCCCCAGTACAACAATATGGAAGTATCGTCGTAATTCCTCTAGAAGTTGCATGTAGAGTTTGTGATGGGGTAACATATACAATATACAATGTTAAATTAACAATTCTAAATTGTATTCACAAATATGGAACATACCTAACACACATAAGCACTCAACACAGCTAAGCAACTAATACAACTAAGTGGAATACAAAAGAACCTTATCCACATAACAACCTAACAAAATTTTAAAGGATGCATAAAGTTGACACACCTGTGTGGTCTACATAAATGAAATTGGTGTTTGGCATGATCTCTTTCATCTAATGAATATATGGGATACACATCAAACCTAAAAGTATCTGAGTATAAGGTTGATTCAAAATAATGGTTATGATTATATCCTGCAGATTATTTTATCATTTTGTTCATGTACAAGGAATTTGATGAATCTCCTCGAGGAACAACTTTGTAAGAGATGAAAACTATGTGTGATTTTATTATAGTTTAAATTGATTGGAGAAGGACTATTCTGAATCTTGTTTTATAAATTTATGTTTACGGAGTATTATTCGAAACATTCATAGTGTGAATATATATTTTGTAATAATGGTGTAATAGGTTAGGCACTTGTTTCTAAACATAAACATGTTCCATTACATGGTTACTAACGTAATGGCATTGTATCCTAATGCATTTCATCGTACAAATGCTAACATATCTTGGATGAACAAGATAAATTAATGTTGGGGCGCATACTCCATAGGAGGTAACTCCGCGGTTAATTAGAAAATTTGTAAGCGGAGCTATGGGTCAAAATAGTCTTAGGGGTGTCAGGGTAAGTCAAAACCCTCCCTTTTTGTAATAAACCCATGGTTTAAATTCAGGGTTTAGGGTTTGTGGGTGCCCATGGTTTAAGACCAGGGTTTTGTGAAACTGCGCAGTATAAATAAGCGCTTATGTAAAATGGATAGGTTAGGATTTTTGATGTAAGGAAAGATAAGGCAAGTAAGGTTGGTTTTGTAAGGAAAGGACAAGTCCCAGCTGTGTGCGTGGACGACCTCTGCAGCTGTGTGCGCAGAGGGTTTTTGTAAGGAAGAAAGAAAGATCTCCAGCTGTGTGCGCGACTGTTAAGAGCTGAAGGAATCTGCAGCTGAGTGCGCAGATAAACTGTGGTTTTGGGGAAAGAGGAATAAAACGCAGTTTGTGGACGTAGCCCCTACACTGG